>WNWK01002675.1:0-105000 GCA_009830355.1 Cherax destructor
ACCACCTACTCACCCAAAACTAAATGATCATACTATAAACTACTCTGAAAAATGCTCATTATTACTTTCCTATACGATAATCTCAATTTTTAATAATATGTTACTATTATGTTACCCCCTAATCAATCAAAACTAAATACTCATATTATAAGTTAATGTCAAAAATGCTCAATGTTATTTTCCTTAAGATAATCTCAATTCCATATTACCATTACTGTAACATTCTAATATCATTATATAATAATTTAAGCAGTAAAATTTCATCATATTGTAATTTTGAAAACAATTTTTAACTAGAATAAACTCAATAAATTTCTCTAATATTAAGTACATAGTCTTTAAGTTACTAGAATAAGCTGCCCCTAATGCCATGGCATGTCAGTGGCTTTCCTTGCACTCAATTTACATTGTAACTACCAATACCTATGTAATCTGCAATCTGCAATGAAATAAAATTTACTTTACTTACTTTACTTTACTTTACAAGTGCAGCTAATGTGATATTTTATTGTGACATTTTATTCGTTCTCCAGGAGAGCGAAACGTTGCCACAATAAAATATCACATTACTTGTACTTGTGTCATGTTATCTGACTGATTTCTGTTCGAGAGTCAATACTTTTTATTACCTTTTACCTCATATTCATTTTTTTCTTCATTTGCGGTGAGGAATATTTGGCTATTTTTTTTTGGCGAATAGAGGATCACCTAACATAACTTTACCGTTAATGACACACACACACACACAAAAAAAAAAAAAAACTCAAACACACACATACACACACTCCACACACACACACACACACACACATACACAAACTACACACACACACACACATACACAAACTACACACACACACACACACACACACATACAACTAGGTGAGTACACACACACACACACATACACAAACTACACACACACACACACACAACTAGGTGAGTACACACACACACACACACACACACATGTATAGTATGCAAAGTCATGGAGAAGATTAGCAGGAGAAGAGTGGTGAAGCACCTAGAAAGGAATGAGCTTATCAACGACAACAAGCACGGTTTCAGGGATGGGAAATCCTGTGTCACAAACCTATTAGAATTCTATGACAGAGTGACGGCAGTAAGACAAGAGAGAGAGAGGGGTGGGTAGATTGCATTTTCTTGGACTGTAAGAAGGCGTTGACAAAGTTCCACACAAGAGATTAGTGCAAAAGCTGGAGGACCAGGCAGGAATAACAGGGAAGGCACTACAGTGGATCAGGGAATACCTGTCGGGAAGACAACAGCGAGTCATGGTACGTGGCAAGGTGTCAGAGTGGGCGCTTGTAACGAGCGGGGTTCCACAGGGGTCAGTCCTAGGACCGGTGCTGTTTCTGGTATTTGTGAACTACATGATGGAAGGAATAGACTCCGAAGTGTCCCTGTTTGTAGATGATGTGAAGTTGATGAGAAGAATTCAATCGAATGAGGACCAGGGAGAACTACAAAGGGATTTGGACAGGCTGTAGGCATGGTCCAGCAACTGGCTCCTGGAGTTCAACCCCACCAAGTCCAAAGTCATGAAGATTGGGGAAGGGCAAAGAAGAACGCAGACGGAGTACACTCTAGGGGGCCAGAGACTACAAACCTCACTCAAGGAAAAGGATCTTTGGGTGAGTATAACACCGAGCACATCTTCGGAGGCGCACATCAACCAAATAACTACCGTAACATACGGACGCCTAGCAAACCTAAGAACAGCATTAGGACATCTTAATAAGGACTCGTGTACGTCAGACCCATATTGGAGTATGCAGCACCAGTTTGGAACCCACACCTAGCCAAGCATGCAAGGAAGCTAGAGAAAGTGCAAAGATTTGCAACAAGACTTTTCCCGGAGCTAAGGGGTATGTCCTACGAGGAAAGATTATGGGAGATAGACCTGACGACACTGGAGTACAGGAGAGTTAGGGGGGATATTATAACGACTTATAAAATACTGAGAGGAATCGACAAGGTGTACAGAGACAGAATGTTCCACAGATGGGACACAGCAACAAGGGGTCACAGTTGGAAGTTGAAGACTCAGATGAGTCACAGGGACGCTAGGATGTATTTCTTCAATCCCAGAGTTGTCAGGAAGTGGAATAGTCTGGGAAGTGATGTAGTGGAGGCAGGATCCATACATAGCTTTAAGAAGAGGTTTAATAAAGCTCATGGAGCAGGAAGAGTGACCCAGTAGCGGCCAGTGAAGAGGTGGGACGAGGAGCTATGACTCGACCCCTGCAACCACAACTAGGTGAGTACATCTAGGTGAGTACACACACACACACACACACACTAACACTTATATATATATATATATATATATATATATATATATATATATATATATATATATATATATATATATATATATATATATATATCACTCACAATCAAATTAATGTTTGAACCCCTCGCGTAAATCTTATAAAGCTGGAATAAATGTTAAAAATCGTCTTCTATGTTTTACAAAGCAGTGTGGCTTGGTTAAACATTACTTATCTTCTATTTAATTTTGACTCTTAAGGCTTGAATGAAGATCAAGAAAAAAAAATGAAAACTCTCTCTCTCTCTAACACACGCTCACTCTGATTGCTTTAAAAAATATAAAAGAGGCAGGTTTGGGATCCCATGGAGAGGGCTTTGGGTGAAGTGGGAATAACATGCAAACCTGAAAAAAATATTTCTCTCGAACGCCAACTCGTTGCTTAAAAATATATAAAAATAAAAATTTTCCTATCTTTTAGAGGGTTTTTGGTTAAGAAAGTATCACACCCAAAGCTGGAAACAATTATATTGTCGTTGTTTACAATTTGCTCAAAGAATAAGATTAAAAGAAATGTGAAAATGGAGCTTCTGATCCTATAGAAGATGGTGGGTTTCTGCTGGGCAAGTGAATGTATGTATGGGGAAGGAACGATTTCCGCTCTATCAAACACCATCATCAGCTGACAAAGGAATCCACAAATTCAGTACGGCCCGACCCTATCCTCCATTCCTCTTTTGTTTTTTTTTCATCGCCTCGACTCTCTCCCTCTCACTCTCTCTCTCTCTCTAGCTCTTTCTCTCTCTTCTTTATTGGACAGCCCCCGGCGCCTATTAGGCTTTAACGAACCGCTTCTGGTGGTCCTAATAGGCACATATTTTAGGGAAAAATTCACAGAGGATGGCCCATTTTTCGCAAAAGTCGTGGTTCTTTTTATATTTGGTGTTTGCGTGTGTGTGAGGGGAGTTTTATGTGCTAGAGTTGATGTCCAGAGCTGCATTCTAGGCTTGTTATCTGGAGAGACGTTGCTCTTAGTATTGTTGCTTTATTATCATTGTTGCAATTGTCTTATTATTACTGTTATTATAATTATTATTATCCTCGTTAATATTATAATTATTATTATTGTTGTTCATTATTATTATTATTATTATTATTATTATTATTATTATTATTATTATTATTATTATTATTATTATTATTATTATTATTATAGTAGTAGTAGTAGTAGTAGTAGTAGTAGTAGTAGTAGTTGTAGTAGTAGTAGTAGTAGTATCCTGATTATTATTATTACTGATGTTGTTGTTCTGTTTTCACAGAGCTTGACATAGTGACCACTCAGGGCTCACAGTCACATGTAAGGTTAGATCAGTACAAAACAAAACCTTATCTCCATGTACAAGTTTCCCCATAATTCGTAGTTATTTACTTGGTTTTGTAATTAAACATTTTTTATTGGCATTAATGTGGAATCTGAATTTAATTCAGATGGCAACTGGTAATATTGTCTTGCTTTAACGCCTAAGGTGAATTAAATAGAAGTCCACTATTCCTCAATCATTCCTTAATTGGAGGGGTTTTTCATTACCTCATCCCCTCTGAATTAGTCCTAAACTGCCCTTAGTGAGGTCACAAACTCTCCCCCTGGCTGGGCCCTAAATTATCCTAAGGTTGTGGCCCTCATATACCCTCCCCTGTTGGGGTCCCATCACATGGAGTCACAGCAGTGGTACAATCCAGGTCAGAATGGGTTCAGAGCTAGTCACTCCTGTCTCTAGCCATTGGTGGACTACTATGACATGGTCTTGGATACACTGAAAGACAAGGTAAATGCGCAGAAGTAGTGTACACCGACTTTCCAAACGCCTTTGACAAATACACCCATAGGGTAATGCACGCAAAATGAATAACTAGAAAGGTGGGCAGATATATATTTAACTTCCAAACAATAAAGCCCAAAGATAAATAGTAAACATCGTGAAACCAGAGGCTGCTAAAGTGAAGAGCTCTGTTCTCCAAGGCACAGTATTTGCCCCACTTCTCTTTCTCATTCTCCTGTCTGACAGAGAAAAAAATCTACACCATAGCACTGTATCATTCTTTGCAGACGATACTATAATCTGTATGAGAGTGGCCTCCATTGAGATAAAGCTAGCCTCCAAGCTGATATTAACCACTACTGACAATCATATGATGTGCAATGAGGACAAATTTCACATACAGAAAGACTGAGAAAATAAATACAGAATCTGAGTACAAATAGAGACCTAGGAGTGATAAAGCCAGATCTCATGTTCAAGGACCAAAAAGATGTTCTTATTTCAACTGCAATGAAATTGATACATTGGATAACGAAATTTGAAAATATGAGACGCCACACTGATATAGACACTCTTCAAGTCACCCTCTCTTTCTTGGCTGATTATTGCTGTATGCTAATGGCCCCCTGCAAGGCAGGCGAAATCACAAAGGTGGAAAATGTACATAAAATCTTCGAAGCTCGTATAAACTCAGCCAAGCACTTAAATTACTGGGAGCGCATTAAGTCTTTAGAACGTTGGCGAGAGGGACAGGCAATAATCTACACCTGGAAGATTTTGAAGGAATTGGTCCCAAATTCGCACACCGAAATAACTACATATGAACACAAGAGACTTGGCAGATGGTGCAAGATACCTCCAGTAAAAAATCAGGGAAGCGACGAGTACACTGAGAGAGAATTCAGTAAGTGTACGAGGACAACGAATCTTCAACCCCCTTCCCACATGCACAAAGGAGGTTATCAGGAATCCTCCTGGCTGTCTTCAAAGAAGGAACTCGACAAATTCTTGAGATCAGTTCCTGATCAGCAAGGTTGTGGTGCACATGCTGGACTGCAGGCAGCAGGCACTAACAGCCTGATCGATAGGCTTAGCAGCCAGGAGGCCTGGTCTACAACCAGAGGGACGATGACCTCCAGAATCGACTGCAAATAACAATCTGGTGGGATCCTAAACTACTCACTGGCGGGGTCCTAAGCTTCTTCCTGGTGGAGTTCTAAACTACCTCTTCCCATAGTGGGATCTTAAACTACTGACTGGTGAGATCCTACACTAACCTATTAAAAGCCTGCGATGTGTGGTGGTTTCTTCCTACCCAGGCTGGGCACCCTACCGCTTCATGAACCCTATGGGTCTAGCGCTTTCCAGTGAATATAATATATAAAGTGAGTACTCCAGCTCTGTATACAGCTGTCCAAGTTCATCAGTCCCCCGTCTCCCCGGCACTATGTTACACTAATTTTATTAAGGTCAAAAAATAATAATAATAATATTTATTTCTACAAGTACATGTACAAGGTATATAGGTCTAGCTGGCATCAGTGACATACTACTATATAGAAAGCTCCTTGTTATGCAGAACATTTCTGGAAAATTAGGTAAATTTTGTTCCCAGGATGCTACCCAAACCAGTCGACTAACACCCAGGTACCTATTTTACTGATAGGTGAACATGGACAGCAAATGTCTTAAGGAAACACATCCTAGTGTTTCCACCCGTACCGGGGATCGACCCCGGACCTCAGTGTGTGAGCTGAGTGCGCTAGCAATCGAGCTACGGGACACCTAGTCTTTCATTTACAAACCAAATTTACCCAGCCTGTTATTAATTAAATTTGTTGGCCCGTCTGTCTCTGGGATTTACTCATTTGAAAACGTAAACAATAGAAGGATGAAATGGTGTATTGTCGAAAAATATGGAGACAAATTCACAAGTTGCAGAAGGAGCCTTGGCTGGGGAGTCGTTTTGCTGTGTATAAAGCTTTACATAAAGTGAAATGTCGTCCCGACAGACATTTGCTCTGCCTCTGGTGTCCATTACTTCGATCTTAGGAAATTCTACTACTTCTGATATTAATACTGCTACTACTGATATTAATACTGCTACTACTGATATTAATGCTTCTGCTACTGATATTAATACTGATGCTATTAATATTAATACTCCTGCTACTGATATTAATACTTCTTACTACTTATATTAATATTTGTTGCTACTGATATTAATACTTCTTGCTACTGAAATTAATACTTCTTACTATTGATATTAATACTGTTGCTACTGATATTAATACTGATACTACTGATATTAATACTGCTGCTACTGATATTAATACCTCTTGCTACTGATATTAATACTGCTGCTACTGATATTAATACCTCTTGCTACTGATATTAATACTGCTGCTACTGATATTAATACTTCTTGCTATGATATTAATACTGCTGCTACTGTTATTAACTTCTTGCTACTGATATTAATACTGCTGCTACTGGTATTGATACAGCTACTACTGATATTAATACTTCTGCTACTGATATCAATACTGCTGCTACTGATATCAATATTGCTGCTACTGATATCAATACTGCTACTACTGATATTAATACTGCTACTACTGGTATTAATACAGCTACTACTGATATTAATACTTCTGCTACTGATATCAATACTGCTGCTACTAATATCAATAGTGCTGCTATTGATATCAATACTGCTACTACTGATATTAATACTGCTGCTACTGATATTAATGCTCCGAATACTGATGGCAAAATTGATGTGACTGACAATAATGCTGATACTTCTGGCATTAATACTCAGCTAGGGAAATTAATAATTCTATTGCTACTGTTATTCTTATTTCTAACGCTGCTCCTAATCATGTTAGTGCTGCTACTGTTGTCAAGAATTCTACTGCAACTATTAATAATATTTCTAGTGTTGATATGTTACTGTTACTTCTGCTATTATTATTGCTATTTAAAATATTATTATTGTCACTACGGTACAACAAATATTATTCGCTGATTGGGCAAGCGAAGTTGTTGCTTTTTGATTGATTCTGCTGCTTAAACTATCAAATCTGCTACAATAGCTATTAATACGTTTATTATAGACTTAAATTCTGCAGCTGGAAGCATCGACACTGCTTCTACAACTACTCAAATTACAGCTAAAAGTATGAATACTGCTACAACTGTTAATACTGCTACAACAACTGTTAATACTGCCTACAACAACTGTTAATACTGCTACAACAACTGTTAATACTGCCTACAACAACTGTTAATACTGCTACAACAACTGTTAATACTGCTACAACAACTGTTAATACTGCTACAACAACTGTTAATACTGCTACAACAACTGTTAATACTGCTACAACAACTGTTATTACTGCTACAACAACTGTTAACACGGCTACAACAACTGTTATTACTGCTACAACAACTGCTAATACTACCTACAACAACTGTTAATACTGCTACAACAACTGTTAATACTACTACAACAACTGTTATTACTGCTACAACAACTGCTAATACTGCCTACAACAACTGTTATTACTGCTACAACAACTGCTAATACTAACTACAACAACTGTTAATACTGCTACAACAGCTGTTAATACTGCTACAACAACTGTTAATACTGCCTACAACAACTGTTAATACTGCTACAACAACTGTTAATACTGCCTACAACAACTGTTATAACTGCTACAACAACTGTTAATTCTGCTACAACAAATGTTAATACTGCCTACAACAACTGTTAATACTGCCTACAACAACTGTTAATACTGCTACAACAACTGTTAATACTGCCTACAACAACTGTTAATACTGCCTACAACAACTGTTAATACTGCTACAACTGTTAATACTGCTACAGCAACTGTTAATACTGCTACAACAACTGTTAATACTGCCTACAACAACTGTTAATACTGCTACAACAACTGTTAATACTGCTACAACAACTGTTAATACTGCTACAACAACTGTTAATACTGCTACAACAACTGTTAATACTGCTACAACAACTGTTAATACTGCTACAACAACTGTTAATACTGCTACAACAACTGTTAATACTGCCTACAACAACTGTTAATACTGCTACAACAACTGTTAATACTGCTACAACAACTGTTAATACTGCTACAACAACTGTTAATATTGCTACAACAACTGTTAATACTGCTACAACAACTGTTAATACTGCTACAACAACTGTTAATACTGCTACAACAACTGTTAATACTGCCTACAACAACTGTTAATACTGCTACAACAACTGTTAATACTGCTACAACAACTGTTAATACTGCCTACAACAACTGTTAATACTGCTAAAACAACTGTTAATACTGCTACAACAACTTTTAATACTGCTACAACAACTGTTAATACTGCTACAACAACTGTTAATACTGCTACAACAACTGTTAATACTGCTACAACAACTGTTAATACTGCCTACAACAACTGTTAATACTGCTACAACAACTGTTAATACTGCTACAACAACTGTTAATACTGCTACAACAACTGTTAATACTGCTACAACAACTGGTATTACTGCTACAACAACTGTTAATACTGCTACAACAACTGGTATTACTGCTACAACAACTGTTAATACTGCTACAACAACTGTTAATACTGCCTACAACAACTGTTAATACTGCTACAACAACTGTTAATACTGCTACAACAACTGTTAATACTGCTACAACAACTGTTATTACTGCTACAACAACTGTTATTACTGCTACAACAACTGTTAATACTGCTACAACAACTGTTATTACTGCTACAACAACTGTTAATACTGCTACAACAACTGCTAATACTGCCTACAACAACTGTTAATACTGCTACAACAACTGTTAATACTGCTACAACAACAACTGTTAATACTGCTACAACAACAACTGTTAATACTTCTACAACAACAACTGTTATTACTGCTACAACAACTGTTAATACTGCTACAACAACAACTGTTAATACTGCTACAACAACAACTGTTAATACTGCTACAACAACAACTGTTAATACTGCTACAACAACTGTTAATACTGCTACAGCAACTATTAATAATCCTACAACAACTGTTAATACTGATAAATTAACAGTTAATACTCCTACAACTACTATTAATACTGGCACAACAAATATAAGTACTGCTATAACAGTTTTTAACTCTACTATTTTTTCCTGTTGTTTCTGCTGACACTGTTACTACTATTACTATTCCTAATTCCACTATTAATACTGTACTATTATTACTACTGCTACTACTACTACAACTGTTATAAGTTCTACTATGACTACTACTGCATTTACTACTACTACTCTACTACTACTACATCAACTGCTACTACTACTAATACTACTACTACTACAACTGATACTACTACTACTACTACAACTGATACTACTACTACTACTACTACTACTACAACTGAAACTACTGCTACTACAACTGATACTTCTACTATTACAACTGATACTTCTACTACTACAACTGATACTACTACTACTACTAGTAGTACAACTGGTACTACTACTACTACTACAACTATTACAACTACTTCAACTTCTACTACTGCTACTACCATTACTACTACTACTACAACTGCTGCTCCTATTACTATTTCAACTGCTACTGATACTTCTATTACTATTTCAACTGCTACTACTACTACAGCTGATACTACTACTTCTACAACTGCTATTACTACTTCTACAACAGCAACTACTACTACAACTACTACTACTTCTACTACAGCAACTACTACTACAACTACTACTACTTCTGCTACAGCAACTACTACTACTACAACTACTACTACTTCTACTACATCAACTACTACTACTACAACTACTACTACTACTACAACTACTACTACTACTACTACAACTACTACTACTACAACTACTACTACTTCTACTACAGCAACTACTACTACAACTACTACTACTACTACTACTTCTGCTACAGCAATTACTACTACTACAACTACTACTACTTCTACTACAGCAACTACTAATACTACAACTACTACTACTTCTACTACAGCAACTACTACTACTACTACAACTACTACTACTACTACAACTACTACTACTTATACTACATCAACTACTACTACAACTACTACTACAACTACTACTACTACTACTACTTCTGATACAGCAACTACTACTACTACTACTACAACTACTACTACTTCTACTACAGCAACTACTACTACTACAACTACTACTACTTCTACTACAGCAACTACTACTACTACTACAACTACTACTATTTCTACTACAGCTGATACTACTACTTCTACAACTGCTATTACTACTTCTACAACAGCAACTACTACTACAACTACTACTACTTCTACTACAGCAACTACTACTACTTTTGCTACAGCAACTACTACTACTACAACTACTACTACTTCTACTACATCAACTACTACTACTACTACAACTACTACTACTACTACAACTACTACTACTACAACTACTACTACTTCTACTACAGCAACTACTACTACAGCTACTACTACTACTACTTCTGCTACAGCAACTACTACTACTACTACTACAACTACTACTACTTCTACTACAGCAACTACTACTACTACAACAACTACTACTACTACTACTACAACTACTACTATTTCTACTACAGCAACTACTACTACTACTACTACTACTACTACTTCTGCTACAGCAACTACTACTACTACTACTACAACTACTACTACTTCTACTACAGCAACTACTACTACTACAACTACTACTACTTCTACTACAGCAACTACTACTACTACTACAACTACTACTATTTCTACTACAGCAACTACTACTACTACAACTACTACCACCACCACCCCATTTTTGGTTCGGCTACTGATTATGTTGTTATATGTAATATTAATACTATTTGTTGTAGTAGCAGTAGTAGCAGTACTAGTAGTATTAGTCGTGGTAGTGACAGTAATAGTATAATTAATACTGCTACAACGGTTAATGTTATTACTGCCACTGAGTCGACATCTGTTATGATGTTCTAGATATCTTACTGCTGTGTGTGTTAGTGTGTGTGTGTGTGTGTGTGTGTGTGTGAGTGTAGGATCGGAGCCTAGGAGAGGAGCGCCTCCTACAAGGATCATTAGTAGCACTCAGACTTCTACACTATTACCATCAAGCTCGCTACTCAATCGCTCGAGATGGACACTGTGTGCACATTTGCTTAGCTATTGGAGAGATTGAACAATGCTTGATATCCAGTATATCCTTCCCTAACACCTCGAAATTTTATTTTCCCCATCCCTGATGCCCTTCCTCCACAGCCACTAACACCTGTCCCTGCAAACTATCTGTCCCTCTTACCTGTTCCGATCTAATCCTCTTTGTCATGTCAGTCAAAAGATTTGAAATAATAAATCAGATTTGCTTTCCAATGTAATGGAATTGCGATGGAGCTAAAAGCGCTGGGTAGGCAGGAGTTGCCTCTGACCATTCCCGGAGCGCTAAAAACGTGCAAGAGGTGGTAGACACTCATTCTCCGACAAGTAATCCCAAGACAAACACGACAGAGTTATCCATTAGCTGAAAACCTTGTGAATATAATCATTAAAAGAAACTGTAATAACAGACAAACATTCAACACAATAAATAAATAAATTGGTGATGGAACCCGTAAAATAATATATAATTATATGAGAATGGGCAGGATCATAACATATGAACGCAAATGAGCGTAGCAATCTGAGAGCGATCAGAGGCTGCTGGCGAGAGAACACACAAGATGGCCCAGTAATATGTGGTAATATCCTCCCCGGGAACAATATCAAGGGAATATCGCAGCCCACCATGTTATGTTGTTTAATCTGGTTGATCATAGTGGGAGAGGAAGGAGGGGAGGGAGAGAGGGAGGAAGAGAGGGAGGAAGGGGTGAAGAATAGTTGGGAGAGAAGCTGTAGGGAATGGGGAGGTTGTGTGTGGGATGTATGGAGAGTTGAGAATGGGAACGAGGGAGGGACAGAATAAGGAAAGGAGAGGTGGAAGAGGGTTTGGAGGGATTGACGGCAGTAAGGAGAAGAGGAGAAACTTGTGGAGAGAGTGGGGTGGAGGATGGTAAACAGGGAGGAAGAGAGAACAGAGGGATGGAGAATGGTGTAGAGATAGGGAGGGATGAAGGAAGGTATAAAATAAAATAAGGAGGGGGAGAGGGAGAGAGGAAAAAGACAGACAGGGAGGGAGGAAGGAAAGAGTGAGGGGGTGAAGTAGGTAAAGGAGGGGAGAGGGAGGGAGGGGTGAATGAATATAGGGATGGAGGGAGGGAGGGAAAGAGAGACAGCTGGATGAATGAGAGAGGGAAGAGGAAATGGTAAAGGAATGAAGGGAGGGAGAAGGGCGAAGTGGAGAAAGGTAGGGATGGAGGGAGAGAGGAAAGAAAAAGGGTGGAGGAAGAATAAAAGTTAAGGAGGGAAGGGAGAAAGAGATAGGATGGGAGGAGAGTGAGGAAAACAGAAGACCCAATCTCTATCATAGATATCTGCTGAGGACCAGTCTTCACTCTGACTGTTGAAACTTCTATCTACACAGATGAGTTCAAAATCGTACAGCACAATTCCCTCTCCCTTTCTCTTTCTCAAGCAAAAAAAAAAAAAAATGTAGAAAATTACCTCGTTGTGTTGAGAATCGCGAAAAGGTGGAAAACAAAATTTGGATATATGCTGCTTCTAGTTTTATTATTGTTGTTGGTGTTGTTGCTATTGTTGTAGTTGTTAGTGACACTGTTGTTGTTGCTGCTGCGACTTTTGTTGCTGCTACATTGGATGCTACTTCTTCTGTTTTGTTCTTGCAGCTGGGGCAATTGTTGCTCCTATTGTTGCTGATGTTTGATTTCTTTATTTCTACATCCCCAGCCTAACTTTTACATTCAACCATGAACGCTAAGGTTTTGTGTCATACGCAAAGTTTTCAATATAAATGTCAACTCTGACTAGAGAACATGTATGCAAAAAAAAAAAAAAAAAATGAAAAAGACTGAAACGAATAACCGCTTCCTGAGGTTCTCTCTTGCTCACTCATTCAGATACTTATCTACTAAAATCCACTTGTTGTTTCCTACCGATGAGCCAGTCACTGATCCAGGTTTGGATCAATGGCTTAATTTTAAGACACATTCTTAAATTTATTACTTTCTGGAAATCTACATTTGTGAGGAAAATCTGTTTCCCGGCTTTCATATATTTAACTTAAGAACCTCAATAATTCTTTAGATTGGTCTTTCATTATAAGAATATAAGAACATAAGAAAGGAGGAACACTGCAGCAGGCCTGTTGGCCCATACTAGGCAAGTCCTTCACAATCATCACACTAACAGAATATTTTGCTCATCCCAATTTTCAATGCTACCCAAGAAATAAGCTTTGATAATTCTATTTACTCAAGTGCGAGTCCCACTCAAATCCAACCCCTCTCACTCATGAATTTATCCAACCAAATTTTTAAACTACCCAAGGTCTTAGCTTCAATAACCCTACTAGGCAGACTTTCCACTCATCAACTACCCTATTTCCAAACCAATACTTTAATATATCCTTTCTAATTCTAAACTTATCTAATTTGAATCCATTATTGCGGGTTCTCTCTTGGAGAGATATCCTCAAGACCTTATTTATATCCCCTTTGTTAATACCCATTTTCCACTTGTATGCCTCGATCATGTCTCCCCTCATTCTTCGTCTTACAAGTGAATGTAATTGTAGGGTCTTCCAACTTTCTTCATACGGAAGATTTCTAATGCTATGCATTAATTTAGTCATTCTACGCTGAATGTTTTCTAACGAATTAATATCTATTCTGTAATATGGAGACCAGAACTGAGCTGCGTAATCTAGGTGAGGCCTTACTAATGATGTATAAAGCTGTAATATGACCTCTGGACTTCTGTTGCTTATACTTCTTGATATAAATCCCAGTAATCTGTTAGCCTTATTACGTACTATTAGGCATTGCTGTCTAGGTTTAAGGTTGCTGCTTACCATAACCCCCAAGTCCTTTTCGCAATTTGTATGGCTAAGTTTTACGTTATTTAACTTATAAGTGCTTGGGTTATGAATACTCCCAAGCTTCAGAACCTTGCATTTATCTACATTGAACTGCATCTGCCACTTCTCTGACCAGGAATTGAGTTTGTCTTAATCCTCCTGAAGTTCCCTGACATCTACGTTTGAATCAATTATTCTACCTATCTTCGTGTCATCTGCGAATTTGCTCATATAACTAGTAATTCCCTCGTCAAGGTCATTGATATATATTATAAACAACAACGGGCCTAAGACTGATCCCTGTGGAACGCCACTTGTTGTAGATCCCAATTCGGATTTAACCCCATTTATGCACACTCTCTGCTTCCTGTTCGTGAGCCATGACTCGATCCATGACAGCACTTTTCCCCCAGTGCCATGAGCTGCCACTTTCTTTAACAGTCTCTGGTGTGGTACTCTATCAAAAGCCTTACTAAAATCTAAATAAACAATATCGAATTCTTTATCATGATCAACAGCCTCAAAAGCTTTACTGAAAAAGGTTAATAAATTAGTTAGACAGGAACGGCCCCTCGTGAATCCATGTTGTGTATCATTAATCAAATTATGTTTATCAAGATGGCTTCTTATGATATCAGCTATAATTGACTCAAGTAATTTTCCTACAATTGAGGTTAGGCTTATTGGGCGGTAATTTAACGGTAACGAATTGTCCGCTGCTTTAAAAAAAGGAATTACATTGGCCAACTTCCATATATCAGACACTACACCTGTTTGAAGAGATAAATTAAAAATATTAGTCAATGGTTTACAAAGTTCCATTTTGCAATTTTTAAGAACTCTTGAAAAAAGCTCATCAGGACCCGGGGATTTATTTTGCTTCTATTGGTCTATCTGTTTGATAACCATTTTGCTAGTGACTGTGATATTACATAAATTATCTTCATCAGCCCCACCAAGCAACGCAACAATTGGGACATTGTTAGTGTCTTCCTGAGTGAAAACCAAGAGAAAATAATAATAAAAATAGAGCACATTTCATTCTCCTTGTCAGTAAGATTCCCAGGTTTTTTTTTAAGGGGACCTATCTTATCTCTAACTTTTGTTCTATAAACCTGGAAAAAACTTTTAGGGTTAGTTTTTGAATCCCTAGCAACTTTAATTTCATAGTCCCGTTTTGCTTTTCTTATCCCCTTTTTAACGTCCCTCTTAATGACAGTATACTGATTCATAAGATGACCCTCACCTCCTTTGATGCGCCTATAAATTCCTTTCTTCTGCCCTAAAGATATTTTAGCCTATTATTCATCTATTTAGGGTAATTTCTATTTGATCTAATTTCTTTATACGGGATAAATATTCTTTGGGCAGCATGTATAGTGTTAAGAAAGCTGTCATATTGATAGCTCTCTACATTACCCTAGTCCACAGATGATAAGTGTTCTCTAAGCCCATTGTAATCTGCTAAGCAAAAATTTGGGACCGTTACTGAATTGTCCCTACTATCATACTTCCATTATGAAAACTAAGATGATTTTTGTTTAAAGTAGCTATTTTATTTCTCTTAATGGTTTCCATTATTTTTTCCAAAAACCGAGATCAACAAGGTGGGCGATTCTTAATAAGGCGAGTTCCTCCAGGCGAGGCCTGGTCATGGCTCTGGCTGAATCAGCGTTGACCCTCGGAACACCGTCCAGGTATACTTCAGGTAAACTCGGAACACCCTCCAGGTATACTTCTGGTATACTCCTGTCTCCCCCTTTATTTGCACATTTGAGTAACATTTGCTGGTTCCCGATCAATTAGTAATTTACTCTCTAGTATGATTGTTCAAAATATTACTGTTAATGTGCACACAATTTGGTTTTCACGTTTATTTCAGTATTCTGGATATTAGTTATTCATCTCAGTTTGGTTTACTTAGTTTCACCGTCGCTAATACTTTTCACGAGACCTTTTTATATTATCCTTTTGTATTATCCCTTAACAAAATTCCCTTAGCAATCCCTCCTCCATAAATGCCCCCCCCCTTGTGAACCCCCACCTCCACCACACTTTTCTACATAGAATAGTGAAGCAACACACAGCGGATGTATCCAATTTCGTTGCAAAATCCACACCTACTCCACAATTCATTGTCCCATTCGCTGAACATTTAGCGCAGTGAACACAAGAAACCTTATTATCATTATCTCTTGTCATTGAATTAATGGCTTTATCAATACAAAATTCTAGGACATAATATGAAGAGTAGAACTATATACAAAAGATGAGGTAATCAGATCCTCGGCCTTGGAGTTGGTGTGTTCAGTACACCAACACTGCAACATCATTGAGTCTTGATTCTGAGGACCTGCACATAACCTTCTTCACGGATACGACTACTACTACTACAACTAACCCATCTATTTGGGTATGACCTACTTCCACTGGGGAACTCAGCCTACCAGTGACAATGCCCTCGTCTCCTACCCGTCCCTTTCAGCTGTCGCCTATTTAAGGTGAAGACTCATTGCCTGATCTTCTCCAGACCTATGGTGGTGAACACACCAACTCCAAGGCCGAGGGACTGATTACCTCATCTTTTGTATATAGTTCTACTCTTCATATTATGTCCTAGAATTTTGTATTGATAAAGCCACTGGATGGCGAAACGTTTACTATAAAGATACCCAGATGTTGCACATGTGTCTTAATTTCACATTGTCGGTATTGTATACCATTCTTGTACAATTAATGAATTGCGGAGGAAAAGTTAAGAACATCCATTTTTTTGTCCATGATATTATTTTTGTCTATTTTATTAGGAAGAGTGAGGTCGCATGGGTAGCCTTACAGCCTCCTCTTTCTGCGTAAGTGTAATATGACAATCTTGGATCTGAAGGGCATAATATCGACTAAACTCACGAAATCGTAATGACACGATTGCAAACAAAGCATACCACTGGTGGGGATAGAACCCGCGGTCAGAGAGTCATAAAACTCCAGACCGACGCGTGGTATGGTTTGTTAATATCGACTAGTATGTAGACGAAAGAGAGAATATATATTTTGTTTACCGTTGTCTTAATTTATTTTGTCTACAGTGTTTGAGTGGCTTTTCAATGTTTCCCAAGGAAGCATTGAAAATGGGTTGGGCAAATAAGTTTCTTTAGTGGGTTTGGGTTTGAGAAAGACCTGCCTAGTATGAGCCAATAGGCCTGCTGTAGTATTCCTCCATTCTTATGCTCTTATGACTGAGTCTTCTAAACCTCACCTAACTGAAGTCTTCCAGCCATAGCTGACAGACTTTATTACTTGGTGTATGAAATTCTTGCTGTATGATACAACATGACAGTAACAGCGAGCCTTTGTTTCAACAATGTAACTATCATATAGAACCGGGTAATTGAGCATTGCGAATTTACCTAATTTTGTTGATAGAAAAATATTTTAAGTTGAATGCATGGAGCACAAATTCTGGAGGAATTCTTTTGCCAACAAGAGTAAGAGAGAAAATAAGTGAACTAGTAAAAGAGTGAGCAAGTGAATGACCAAATTAAAGATTGAATGAGTGAGAAAGCGAGTGAGGAAGTGCATGAGACAAGAGAGAGAGAGAGAGAGAGAGAGAGAGAGAGAGAGAGAGAGAGAGAGAGAGAAAGAAAAGAGAGAAGAGAAAGGAGGAAAGCAGAGGGTTGGCATACAGGAGGCTTAATTCAAAACAAACGTGTTAAGCCCGACCTTTATAAAGTAACGTAAACATTAGGATTTATAGACCAGGCGTCATGTTTCTTCAGTTCTCTCCATTGGAAGCAGCAACGCAGTGGTGGATAATCTCACTCAAAGCTCCTGGAGAGCGAAACGTTGCCACAATAAAATGTCACATTAGTTGCATTTGTGTCCTTTTACTTAACATATTGTCGGTAATTCTACCAATATTATTACAATCTCACTCAATTTTCTGAGCAGGTGTGAGCCTTTAATTAGGAGTAAAATTTTCGCACCTCGCAGCATTTTGAAGATTGTGTGGGTTGATATGTTATTTTAGACATTCAGAAATACGACTGGGAGGCAAAGATCCAAAAGATAAATATCGGGACAATTAAAACATATTCTAGTAATGCCAGAATATTTAATTACGAAGCCGCAACACTCAGTATGAATACAAGATGGAGGTAAAGGGTATACAATGCCGACATGATGGAAAAATAGACACATGCTGTATAATGTGGTCCTTTATTGATTACGTTTCGCCCACACAGTGGGCTTTATCAGGTGACAAACAGATCTACCTGGATAATAGAAACATGAGTATTTATAGGATTTAGTCAGGTGGAGAATGCTGCATGTGACAGTCTTCAAAGTAGGGTGATAGTTACAACCTTGGCTAACATAAAAAGAGATTGGACAAGTATAAGAACATAAGACATAAGAAAGGAGGAACACTGCAACAGTCCTACTGGCCCATACTTGGCAGGTCCATGTCAAAATCAACCCACCAACACCAACAGTATATGGGTAGACCCATATACTGTTGGTGTTGGTGGGTAGATTTTAAAAACGGGTATAAAGTCTGAAATAATGCATACAGAGTCTGTCTGGATAGAATTTTCAGAGGGGTGTGAAAAATTGATTTTAGGCGTGATATAACGTCCTTCAAACTTAGGAAACAAGAGAGACTACTTTGGGAGGAAATTGTTAAGGCCACAAGGCACGATAACGTAGTAATTCTAGGGAACTTTAACTTTAGTCAAATTGATTGGAATTTCTTGACAGGGAATTTAGAATCTAACGACTTTTTAGAAGTAGTTCAGGATTGTTTTTTGAAGCAGTTTGTGACAGAACCTACAAGGGGAAATAACCTACTTGACTTGGTTCTGGCAAACAAGGAAACCCTTGTTATTAATTTAGAAATTACAGAGGAACTCGGCACAAGCGACCACAATGGATGCGACAATGAATGGATGTATGTATGATAGGGAAAATTCAGTAACGGTCCCAGATTTTCGCTTAGCAGATTACAATGGGCATAGAGAACATTTATCATCTGAGGACTGGGGTAACGAAGAGAGCTATCAATATGACAGCTTTCTTAACACTATACATGCTGCCCAAAGAACATTTATCCCATATAAAGAAATTAGATCAAGTAGAAATGACCCAAAATGGATGAATAATAGGCTCAAATATCTTTTAGGGCAGAAGAAAGGAATTTATAGGCGCATAAAAAGAGGTGAGGATCATCTTATAAATCAGTATACTGACATTAAGAGGGACGTTAAAAAGGGGATAAGAAAAGCTAAACGGGACTATGAAATTAAAGTTGCTAGGGATTCAAAAACTAACCCAAAAAGATTTTTCCAGGTTTATAGAACAAAAGTCAGAGATAAGATAGGTCCTCTTAAAAATAACTCTGGGAATCTTACTGACATGGAGAATGATATGTGCTCTATTTTTAATAACTATTTTCTCTCGGTTTTCACACAGGAAGACATTAATAATATCCCAGTAATTAATTTTTATAGTGGCCCTGAAGAAGATAAATTATGTAATATTACAGTCACTAGCGAAATGATTATGAAACAAGTAGACCAACTGAAACAAAATAAATTGCCGATTCCTGATGAACTTTTTGCAAGGGTTCTTAAGGAATGCAAAATGGAACTATGTGAACCATTAACTAATATTTTTAATTTATTTCTTCAAACAGGTGTAGTGTCTGATATGTGGATGATGGCTAATGTAATTCCTATTTTTAAAGAGGGGGACAAGTCACTACCGTCAAATTACCGCCCAATAAGCCTGACCTCAATTGTAGGCAAATTACTAGAGTCAATTATAGCTGATATTATTAGAAGCCATCTAGATAACCATAATTTGATTAATGATACTCAGCATGGATTCACGAGGGGCCGTTCCTGCCTAACTAATTTATTAACTTTCTTCGATAAAGCTTTTGAGGCTGTTGATCACAATAAAGATTTCGATATTGTTTATTTAGACTTTAGTAAGGCTTTTGATAGAGTACCACACCAGAGACTGTTAAGGAAAGTGGCAGCTTTTGGAATTGGGGGAAAAGTGCTGTCATGGATCGAGTCATAACTCACCAATAGGAAGCAGAGAGTGTGCTTAAATGGGGTTAAATCCGAGTGGGGATCTGTAACAAGTGGTGTTCCACAGGGTAACATTCATTGACAACTGGGATATCTTCTATGGCCCGTTGTTGTTTATAATATATATCAATGACCTTAATGAGGGAATTACTAGTGATATGAGCAAATTCCCCGATGACACGATGACAGGTAGGATAATTGATTCAAACGTAGATGTCAGGGAACTTCAGGAGGATTTAGACAAACTCAATTTCTGGTCAGAGAAGTGGCAGATGCAGTTCAATGTAGATAAATGCAAGGTTCTGAAGCTTGGGAGTGTCCATAACCCAAGCACTTATAAGTTAAATATCGTAGAAATTAGCCATACAGATTGCGAAAAGGACTTGGGGGTTATAGTAAGCAGCAACCTTAAACCAAGACAGCAATGCCTAAGCGTACGTAATAAGGCAAACATATTACTGGGATTTATATCAAGAAGTGTAAGCAACAGTAGTCCGACGGTTATGTTACAGCTTTATACATCATTAGTAACGCCTCACCTAGACTACGCAGCTCACTTCTGGTCTCCATATTACAGAATGGACATAAATTCGTTAGAAAACATTTAGCGTAGAATGACTAAATTAACATAGCATTAGAAATCTTCCTTATGAAGAAAGATTGAAGACTCTTAAATTACATTCACTTGTAAGACGAAGAATGAGGGGAGACATGATCGAGATATACAAGTGGAAAATGGTTATTAACAAAGGGGATATAAATAAGGTCTTGAGGATATCTCTCTAAGAGAGAACCCGCAATAATAGATTCAAATTAGATAAGTTTAGATTTAGAAAGGATACAGGAAAGTATTGGTTTGGAGTTAGGGTAGTTGATGAGTGGAACAGTCTGCCTAGTAGGGTTATTGAAGCTAGGACCTTGTGTAGTTTCAAATTTAGGTTGGATAAATCCATGAGTGAGAGGGGTTGGATTTGTGTGGGACTTGCACATGAGTAAATAGAATTATCAAAGCTTATTTCTTGGATAGCTCTGTTAGTGGGATGGATTGTGAAGGACATGCCTAGTATGGGCCAACAGGCCTGCTGCAGTGTTCCTACTTTCTTATGTTCTTATGTACCCGTCTAACCTTTCTTAAAAGTTACTCAAAGTTTTCGCCTCAATGACGCTACCTGGGAGTTTGTTCCACTCATCTGCATCTCTACTATCAAATCTGTACTTCCCTATACTCTTGTCCAACTTGAAACCATTGCTGAGGGTCCTGTCCAGTTCAGATTTTTCCAATGCGTTATTTATATCCCCTCTGTTCATTCATGTTTACCATTTGTACACCTCAGTCATATCTTCCCTAGTTCTACGTCTTTCCAGAGTACAAATTCAGTGCCTTCATCCCTTCTTCGTTGGAAAGGCTTCAGATACACGGAATCAACTTGGCCATCCTTATCTCTTGGTTTACCAGTATATTTATCTTTCCCGCAATATGGAGCAACAAAATCTGAATGAGACATCACCGAAGATATACGAAGTTGAAGCATAACTTCAGGGCTTCTATTTTACTGGTCTACAAATTTAGAAAAAAAAATTGTGCTTCGGGAAAAAAACGCATTTTACTTCATGTTTTCTGGGGTGAATATAACCATGCTAACACTCGAAAGTGAGTATAACCATACTAACAATCAAAAGTAAATATAACCATACTAACAATCAAAAGTAAATATAGCCATAATTTTAATCAAAAGTAAATATAACCATACTAACAATTAAAAGTAAATATAGCCATACTAACACTCGAAAGGGAATATAACCATACTAACAATCAAAACTAAATGTAGCCATGCTAACAATCAAAAGTAAATATAACCATACTAGCAATCGAAAGTGAATATAACCATAATAACAATCAAAAGCAAGTATAACCATACTAACAATCGAAAGTGAATATAACCATACTAACAATCGAAAGTAAATGTAACCATACTAACAATCGAAAGTGATTATAACCATAATAACAATCAAAAGTGAATATATCCATACTAACATTCGAAAGTGAATATATCCATACTAACAATCGATTATTTAAAATGAAACTGTACGTATTTTTTAAACAATTAATCATTGTGGTTTCAGGAAACTGTGTATGGTTTAACCTTAAACTACGTCTCACTGTGGCAGACTTTCTGTCTTTTTCCCGTCTCCTTGTTAGTGTGTATTTATCAGTGTCTTTCTGCTTGTGTCTATCTCTGAGTATGTTTCCGTATGTGTCTGTCTCAGCATCTGTTTTTCTCTCTGTCTGTCTGTTTTTGTCGATCTTATATTCAGATCCTGACTTAATGTAGCAAAGGAATCCTTTTTAATGGACCAGCGAGACGACGTGAGAAGACGAGTGTGCAATGAAGACAAATGATAAGACACACACACACACACATTCAGAGAATATCTGACAATGAGGCAACAACGAGTCATGGTACGTGACGAGGTGTCAGAGTGGGCACCTGTGACGAGTGGGGTTCCACAAGGGTCAGTCCTAGGACCTGTACTGTTTTTGGTATATGTGAATGACATAACGGAAGGGATAGACTCAGAAGTGTCCCTGTTTGCAGATGATGTGAAGTTAATGAGAAGAATTAAATCAGTCGAGGATCAGGCAGGACTACAAAAAGACGTAGACAGGCTACAAGCCTGGTCCAGTAAATGGCTCCTTGAATTTAACCCTGCCAAATGTAAAGTCATGAAGATCGGGGAAGGGCAAAGAAGACCGCAGACAGAGTATAATCTAGGTGGCCAAAGACTGCAAACCTCACTCAAGGAAAAAGATCTTGGGGTGAGTATAATACGGAGCACATCTCCTGAGGCACACATCAATCAGATAACTGCTGCAGCATACGGGCGGCTGGCAAACCTAAGAATAGCGTTCCAATACCTCACTAAGGAATCGTTCAAGACTATGCAGCACCAGTTTGGAACCCACACCTGATCAAGCACATCAAGAAATTAGAGAAAGTGCAAAGGTTTGCAACAAGACTAGTCCCAGTTAAGGAAAATCGGCCTGACGACACTAGAGAACAGGAGGGTTAGGGGAGACATGATAACGACATATAAAATACTGCGAGGAATAGACAAGGTGGACAGAGACAAGATGTTTCAGAGAGGGGACACAGAAACAAGGGGTCACAATTGGAAGTTGAAGACTCCTATGAGTCAAAGGGATGTTAGGAAGTATTTCTTCAGTCATAGAGTTGTCAGGAAGTGGAATAGCCTAGAAAGTGACGTAGTGGAGGCAGGAACCATACATAGCTTTAAGACGAGGTTTGATAAAGCTCATGGAGCAGGGAGAGAGAGGACCTAGCAGCAATCAGTGAAGAGGCGGGGCCAGGAGCTATGAATCGACCCCTGCAACCACAAATAGGTGAGTACACACACACACACACACACACACATCTGAGTAAGGAGTCATTCACGACATTGTACACCGTGTACGTCATGCCTATACTGGAGTATGCAGCACCAGTATGGAACCCTCACCTAGTCAAACACGTCACTAAATTGGAGAAAGTGCAAAAATTTGCAACACGTTTAGTACCGGAACTGAGAGGTATGTCTTATGAGGAAAGGTTAAGGGAACTCAATCTGATGACACTAGAGGACAGGGGGGACATGATAACAATGTATAAAATACAGGAACAAGGGGCCACAACTGGAAGCTGAAAACTTAGATGAGTCATAGGGATGTTAGGAAGTATTTCTTTAGCCTTAGAGTTGACAAGAAGTGGAATAATTTGGAGAGTGAAGTAGTGGAAGCAAGTTCCATACATAGCTTTATGAAGAGGAATGATAAAGTTAATTAGTATCGACCAGTGAAGAGGAGGGACCAGGAGCTATGAATCGACCCCTGCAACCCCATATAGGTAAGTACATATAGGTGAGTACACACTGGAGGACAGAAGGGTTAGGAGAGACATGATAACGACATACAAAATACTGCAAGGAATTGACAAGGTGGACATAGACAGGATTTTCCAGAGCTGGGACACAGAAACAAGGGGTGACAATTGGAAGTTGAAGACTCAGATGTGTCAAAGAGATGTTAGGAAGTATTTCTTTAGTCATAGAGTTGTCAGGAAGTATAATAGTCTGGATAGTGACGTAGTAGAGGCAGGAACCATACATAGTTTTAAGACAATGTAAGATAAAGCTCAGGGAGCAGGGAGAGAGAGGACCTAGTAGTTATCAGTAAAAAGGCGGGGCCAGTAACTATGCATCGACCCCTGCAACCACAAATAGGTGAATATATATAGCTGAGTACACTCCCACACAGAAGAGCTGTGAATCGACCCCTTCAACCACATATAGGTGAGTGCAATCACATATTGTGCGTGGTCAACAATTTTTGAAAAGTTGTATGCTTCTTAAATGAGATTAGTTAATTCTTATGTATTTTCATGTCCTGAATCCAAATATCACCTTGAAAAATGCTTATTGGCTATAGGTTTAAAGGAACGAGACATGTAATATTTGATTATTTTATTATAACGTACAATATGTCAGCATGTTTTAAAGTCTAATCTCTGCACTTTTGCTTGACGCATTCTTGTGCCCCATTTGCCCTGGTACCATTTTTCCATGGTTGAAATATCTTGGTGAAACCTTTCACCATGTTCGTCACTAACTGCCCCACAGTTCCCTGGAAAAAAGTCTAAATGTGAGTCCAAAAAGTGGATTTTAAGTGACATGTTACATCCCATGTTCTTGTAAGCCTTGATGAGGTTTTCCACCAATTCTTCATAGTTCCCTCCGCCACTAACTTGAATGCTTCCCAAGCAGCTTTCTCCTCCCCATGAAGGTCTGATTCAAAGTCACCATCTTTAAGAAGCTCTCGAATCTGAGGACCATTGAAGACTCCCTCTCTTATCTTAGCGCCGCTCAGTGAGGGGAATTTTGATGTTAAATACTTAAAACAGCAGTACGTACTTGGTTTAAAAAAGTGTTTGGCTAAGAAATTCTTTCACTTCAAAATATAAACATTGCACAGCACAACCACCTTCTATGACTGCTGGAACAATAATGAAGGTCAGTGAGACTGTGAGTGTGGTAAGAAACACACTGCCGCAAGCCTGTTGCAACCTGTTGTGACACGTAGGTCTATATTGAAAAGTAATTGCTACTCTGGTCTCGGAAGCATTTTGGTTGTTGACCAGTGTTATGTGTGAAGATCTAGGTAGAGCTAGACCTACCTACCTAAAGCTAGAGCTATCTAGCTCTAAACAGAGCTGGATCTACCAAGCTAGAGCTAGTGTTACCTAGGTAGAGCTAACTAGCTAGCTAGAGCTACCTATGTACAGTCTACAAGCTAGACCTAGTGTTACCTACCTAGACCTAGAGTTAACTTGCTAGAACTGAAGATACCTAGCTAGATCTACATAGCTAGAGTTCCTAGATAGAGCTTGATCTACCCAGCTAAATCTACCTAGCTAGAGTTAGAGTTACCTAACAAGAACTAGTGTTACTTGGCTAGAACTAGAGTTACCTAGCTAGAGCTAAAGTTACCTAGCTAGAGCTAGAATTACCTAGGTAAAGCTAGACCCACCTAGTTAGAAATATCTAGCTAGAGTTAGACCTACCTAGCTAGTGCTCCCTACATAGAGCTAGAACTACCCAGCCAGAGTTAGAGTTATCTAGTTTGAGCTATAGTTATCTAGCTAGAGCTAGGACAACATAGCTAAAACTAGAGCTACCTAGCAAATGCTAGAGCTACCTAGCTAGAAATTGAGGTACCGATTAAAAGTAGAGGTACCTGCTGCAGCTAGAACTACCGAGCAAGAGCTACCTAGG
This sequence comes from Cherax destructor, assembly GCA_009830355.1. Classification (NCBI taxonomy): domain Eukaryota; kingdom Metazoa; phylum Arthropoda; class Malacostraca; order Decapoda; family Parastacidae; genus Cherax; species Cherax destructor. Next base: position 26,112 of record WNWK01002675.1, read on the forward strand.
TAGAGCTAGAACTACCTAGCTAGAGTTAGAGCTAGAGCAGTAGAGTGACAGGAGGTAACATGGGCACCAGTAACTTGCTGCTGAGGGAGGACAAAGGCACACTCTCCTCTACTGCATCCTGGTTGCCTAACCTAAACTAAGAATTTTTGTTTTTAGGTTTTGCCGTCGTAGAAGCTAGTTTATTGTGCTCCCCATATCTATCCTGTGGACAGTAGCGGCAGAGCAAACACGAAAAGACTAGGAACTAGGCCCCCAAAAAAGGGTTTATCTTTTCAGTTCACTTATCGGTTGAATAAAATTTAGGATTCATGGACCAAGCATCATGTTTCATCTGCTTTTTTCTTTCAGAGTGAAGGATAATCTCAGTTGTTTTCATTAACAAATGCGACTCTTGAATTCACCGGAAATTGCTCGCACCTCGCAGTTAAAGATATTTTGGAATAATATTTTATTTTGAACTTTCAAGATTAAGGAAATAAGACTGGAAGGCAAGGCTCGGAAAGGGGAATGACAGGACAAACAAAACTTATCAATAAATGCCAAATGGTTGAGCCAAGTTGTTGCAACGCTCCGTATAAATACCAGAGTCGCTGGCATGTCTGACACTGATAGATTTTTTATTTTTTTTTACACTTGATCAGCAGCATTTTAAAAACAGAGACTGGAGTCAAGGGGAAGCAAATAAAAAAAATACAAAATCAGGAACTCAGGAGTGGTTCTGTCTCTTCATATACATATAAAATATCTCGATTGGCATCTAGAACAAGCGGCTACATGCAAATTCTTTTCCATTCGATATTTCGTTCAGAGTCTCGGTGGGAGTAAACAAATGGAGGGAACGTTTGCTGCTGCTGCTGCTGCTGCTGCTGCTGCTGCCTTCCAGCAAAGTGGGAAACATCTACTGGAGGAGCAGTTTTTGCAACGTTATCTGCAGGAGCAGCTTTTGAAGGATTAACAAAAAAAAAGACACAATACCGTGACTGGAACAATACACAAATAACCCGCACATAAAAGAGAGGAGCTTACGGTCCGACTTGGACCATTTACAAAGTCCAAGGATTAGCTAGAAGATGTTAGGGACAATTGAACCAGGTCTCACATTCTGTGCAGGTTTCTATATTTCTATAGGTGTTTGTCTCTCTTTCTTTATTTTTTGTCTTTATGTGTGTTTAACTTTGCTTAATCTTCCTGTTCCTGTGTCTCGGTTTCTTTGTCTACGTATGTGTCAATCTCTATGCCCATGTGTCTGTCTTTTTGAATGTGTGTCTCTCCGTCTGTCTTTGTGTCCGTCTCTGTGACTGTCTGCCTCTGTCTCTTCCACTTTTCACTTTCTGTACCTAACTTATTGTAGCAAAGGAATCCATTTTATTGGAACAGCGAGGTGACTCGAGCGGACAAGGGTGCAATGGAGAGTAATAATAAGGAGAGAGAGAGAGAGAGAGAGAGAGAGAGAGAGAGAGAGAGAGAGAGAGAGAGAGAGAGAGAGAGAGAGAGAGAGAGAGAGAGAGAGAGAGAGAGAGAGAGAGAGAGAGAGAGAGAGAGAGAGAGAGAAAGCCATTCAGACCAGTCAGAGATAGACAGCCAGAGACATACAGAGACTGACCGACAGAGATAGACAGTCAGAGACATACAGCCAAAGACAGACAGTTAGAGACTGACCGACAGAGACAGACAGACAATGACATATTGTACGTGGATGTGGGAGTTACCGATTGTCAGAAGGACTTGTAGAAAGACACTTGGCCTGTTTTGTATGTTGCGTTCATGAGGGTTTGTAAGTGTGTGTATGAAAGTATGTTTGTACTCACTTATATGTAGTTCCAGGGGGTCGAGTCTCAGCTGCTCACCCCGGTTCTTTGTTCGTATCTTCACTCTCTCCTGGCTTCGTGAGCCTTATCGTACCTCTTCTAAAAGCGTTGCATGGATCCTTCCTCTACCACTTCATTCTCCAAATCGTTCAACTTCTTAACTACTCTAAGGATGAAGAAATACTTCCTAACGTCCCTGTGACTCATTTGCGTCTTCAACTTTCAGCTGCGCCCTTGTGTTCCTGTTTACCACCACACAAACAATCTGGTCCTATTCACCCTACCAATTAATTTCCTAATTTTGTACGTTGTTTTCATATCACCCCTAGTTTTCATGTCCTCCAGTGTCATCAGAATGAACTCCCTTAATTTCTCATCGTAGGACAAACTCCTTAGTTCCGTGACTAATCTTGTTGCAAACTCTTGCACTTTCTCTAATTTCTTGACGTGCTTGACCAGGTGTGGGTTCCAAACTGGCGCTGCATACTCAAGTATGGGCCTGACGTACACGATGTATAGATGCTTGAACGATTCCTTACTGAGGTATCGGAACGCTATTCTCAGGTTTCCAGGCGCCCATATGCTGCAGCAGTTATCTGGTTGATGTGCGCCTCAGGTACTCGGTACTATACTCACTGCAAGATCCTTTTCCTTGAGTAAGGTTTACAGTCTTTGGCCACTTAACCTATACTCTGTCTGCGGTCTTCTTTGCCCTTCCCTGATTTTCATGACTTTGCCTTTGGCGGGATTAAATTCAAGGAGCCAGTAGCTAGACCAGGCTTGTAGTCTGTCCAGGTCTCTTTGTAGTCCTGCCTGATCATCATCCGATTTAATTCTCCTCATTAACTTCATATCATCTGCAAACAGTGACACTTCTGAGTCTATCCATTCCATCATGTCATACACATATACCAAAAATAGCACAGGTCCTAGGACTAACCCCTGTGACACCTTGTCACATACCATCACTCGTTGTTGCCTCCCTGTATGGTATTCTCTGATTCATTGCAGTGCCCATCCTGTTATGCGTGCCTGATCCTGATAAATTAGACACATGTGCAACACTTTGGTATCTTTAATGAGGAAACGTTTATCCACACAGTGGCTTCATTAGTCCATACAAAGGAGAATATACCAGTCCATACAAACCATAATTCTCCTTTGTATGGACTGATGAAGCCACTGTGTGGCGAAACGTTTCCTCATTAAAGATACCCAAGAACATAAGAACATAAGAATTGAGGAACACTGCGGAAGGCCTACTGTCCCATACAAGGCAAGTCCTTATCAAAACCACCACTACCTAAGAATTTACTCCTGTACTCACGACACTAATCAAACCCAGCCCCTCCCACTCATATATTTGTCCAATCTCTTTTTAAAGCCACCCAAGGTCCTAGCCTCTATCACCCTACTCGGAAGATTGTTCCACGCATCTACAACTCTGTTCGAAAACCAGTACTTGCCTATGTCCTTTCTAAATCTAAATTTATCCAATTTAAATCCGTTATTTCTCGTTCTTACTTGGTTCGATATCCTCAGTATTTTATTAATATCTCCTTTGTTTATGCCCATCATCCACTTGTACACCTCGATGATATCTCCCCTCATTCTACGTCTCTCAGAGAGTGGAGATTCAATGCTCTAAGTCTATCTTCATACGGGAGATTTCTTATACTGTAAATCATTTTAGTCATTCTTCTTTGTATGTTCTCCAATGAATCTATATCCATCCTGTAGTAAGGAGACCAAAACTGAGCTGCATAATCCAAATGAGGTCTCACTAGTGATGTATAGAGCTGTAAAATAACTTTTGGACTTCTGTTGCTTATACTTCTTGAAATAAATCCTAGTAATCTGTTAGCCTTATTGCGACACTTAGGCACTGTTGTCTTGGCTTTAGATTTCTGCTTACCATGACTCCCAAGTCTTTTCACATTCTGTATGATCAAGCTCAACTTCACCTAGTTTATAAATTCGAGGGATATTTTCATTACCAACGACTAGCACCTTACACTTGTCCACATTGAACTTCATCTGCCACTTTTCAGACCAAGACATTAATTTATCCAAATCCTCCTGGAGTTCACTGTTATCCTCCTCAGAATGAATTATACGGCCTATTTTTGTATCATCAGCAAATTTACTCATGTCACTTGCAATTCCTTCATCAAGGTCATTTATGTAAATTATGAACAACAATGGGCCCAAAACTGATCCTTGTGGAACGCCACTAGTGACAAATCCCCATTCAGATTTGACCCCATTAATGGAAACTCTCTGCTTTCTATTGGTAAGCCATGCCTCTATCCATGCTAGAACTTTACCTCCTATACCATGAGCTGCCACCTTTCTTAAGAGTCTCTTGTGAGGTACTCTATCGAAGGCCTTACTGAAATCCAAGTAAACTATATCATATTCTTTATCACTGTCTACTGCCTCAAATGTTTTATTGAAAAGTCAGTAAATTTGTCAGGCAGGAACGACCTCTCGTAAACCCATGCTGAGATTCATTAATCAAATTATGTTCTTCAAGGTGACTTCTGATAATATCAGCTATAATTGATTCTAATAATTTGCCTACTATAGACGTGAGGCTTATTGGACGGTAATTTGATGGAATGGACTTATCCCCTGATTTGAATATAGGAACTACATTAGCTATCTTCCACATCTCTGGCACAACACCAGTTAGGATGGACGTATTAAACACATTCGTTAATGTGTCTAATTTATCAACTTGTCGGTTCTCTGAACCATTCATCTACGTGCCTGATCCTCTAGCTTTTTCACTAATTTCTTGTGAGGAACTGTGTCGAAAGCCTTCCAGTTCAAGAAAATGCAATCTACCCACCCCTCTTACTTCCGTTACCTTGTCATAAAACTTAAGTAGGTTTGTGACACAGGATTTTCCTTCCCTAAATACGTGCTGGTTGTCGTTTATAAGCTTGTTCCGTTCTAGGTGCTTCACTACTCTCTTCCTGATAACCTTGCATACTATACACGTTAGTGACACTGGTCTGTAGTTTAGTGCATCGTGTCTGTCTCCTTTCTTAAAAATGGGGACTACATTTGCCGTCTTCCATACCACAGGTAGTTGCCCTGTTACAATGGATGTGTTGAAAATTGTTGGTAGTGGCACACACAGCGTGTGTGTATGTATGTGTGTGAGCGTGCGCATTAATTACCAGCTGTCAAGGGTACTTGTCGAAATCATTTTTATTATCCCTATCACTGAATACAGGGCGATTCTTTATGGACAAGAGAGAGTTCAGCCGTCTTTCAACTAGCTACCAATACAAAACATAATAATTACTGGGAAGCTGCTCTCATCACACACAAATTATACTGCTGCTGCAAAAGAATAATCGTAGAATCAGTTCTCATAGCAATTATGCCTAATTTTATCTTACAGGGATAATGGTAACCAAATGCTACTTCAAAATTCGGCCGCAAGTATTACACACCAGCATCAAACTTAATGCACAACACCACTATTACCTTTGATATAACATAGTACAGTGAAACTACTTGCCAATGATGGCGTTTGGTTCAGTTACCAGTTTCCTGACTTGACACTAAACACTCACTTCCTTCGTGACTCCCTTGCACACCTGAGGGGCGCACCTGAGGGGCGCACCTGAGGGGCGCACCTGAGGTACGCCCCTCAGATTTTTGGGACGCTAGGGCTCGATAAATTAGTTTATAAACTGACCAGTCGACTTATCACAAAATAATGAGTGTATTGCTTTCACATTATCTCATCCCCGGTCGCGTTGCTATCAACGCTCGTATACCAGTGTAAATATTGTTATCTGTTCTCCCCAAAACTCGAGAATACATTTCCTTATAGTGCGCCTCTGTATTTGTTCAACTTTTCTGTATTTTCTGTCATTCTATTCTTTGTTCACATTACTGTCCACGCAAATTTAATTTAATTTAGTTTTATCTCTTCCTCTAAACAGCGATCTTTCCATTATCAAACCTTATGTACAATACTCCACTTTGAATCATCTGACTGTTACTGATCATGCTTCCAGGACTACGACTTTCAATATTCTATTATATTCCTTCTTACTTTAAGGTTTTTCTTTACTCATTCACCATGCATACGGTTTGTGTGTAGATGTTAACAGTCACTCTTTTTCAATAGTTTCTACACTGTCAGTTTTAAAAGGATATTAATACACTTGTTGACAGGAGCTGGCAGATCCTTTATGGGTCTATGTTGCATGTATTTACTGTGAAAAAAAGACTCTTAAATACAGTTCAGGACAATTATTTAAGGAAAAGTTTCTCCACGAATGGCTTCTTCAGTCCTAATACAGAGATAACTAAGAAACAAGTATATATCTAGTGGCAGGAGTCAGGTGGAGTGTCGCGTGGGTAGTAGCAGTAGTAGTGGTAGTAGTAGTAGTAGTAGTAGTAGTAGTAGTAGTAGTAGTAGTAGTAGTAATGGTACAACTGTGATGAGATAGGTTGGGTTTGAGAAGGATCTGTCAACATTATGTTACAGCATGTCCATAATGGGTAATATACGGTTGATTAGCAATTTGGATATAGTGTAACTTCCGGAGTTTTGATGGGTAGTCTTACTGATAGCAATTAAGGTAGCTTCTATACACTTTCGCCGTCTTAAATCTTCTTCCTTTAATGACTATTCTAGCCTCACTGAATTTCATGGTGTCCAACATCGTCCCTGTGTTGAACACACGCGTTTCTATGGTCGTCATGGTTGCAAGCGTTTTTGTGTTCGCTGATCCTAATATCCAGAGATCTGGCTGTTTTCCCCACATATACTTTGTCACGCCTCCAACATGGTATAGTGTATACTCCTACACTCGTGCCAATCATTCTTGGGTTTTTGTACTAGGTCTCTAATAGTAGTTAAGGAGCTGGTGGATATTTTAACAAGTTTTCTGTCAAGAATTTCAGAAACGTTAACTGCAACTAACATTGTACTCACTTGTACTCACCTGTACTTACAATTTACGTGGTTGCAAAGGTCGAGTCTCAGCTGCTGACCCTGCCACTTAATTTACCGCTTTGCGGATTTACTCCCTCCTAGCCTCCACCACTTCGTCGAGGTCATTCCACTTCCTAACCACCAAAAGGCTGAAGAAATTCTTCCTGACGTCCGTGTTATTGATTATTGTCTTTAACTTCCAACTGTTCCCACCTGTGCCCGTTCCCTGCCTCGAGCAGCCTATCTCTGTCCATCCTATCAAGTCCTTTTAATACTATTTTGTAAGTGGCTATTATGTGTCCCGCGGATCCTCTAACCTCTCCTCGCAGTTTATTTCCCTTGACTCCAGGACTAGACTCGTTGCATACATCTGCACCTTCTCCAGTTTCTTAACATGCTCTTTTTTTTTAGGTGCTGGCGCAACGAATTCTAAGTGAGTCCTGATATATGACGAGAATGACTTTTCTTTAAGATTCCTGAAAGCAATTCTTATATTTTGAAAAAGAGCATTCGTTGCAAAGGTTATTTGGGTGATGTTTACCTCAGGCGATACACTTGGTACAATGCTCATACTCAGGTCTTCCTGATTGACTGAGATTTGCAACCTCTGTTTCCCCAAGTCTATATTGAGCTTCCGATCTTCTTGCCCCTTCCCCAGTCTTAATAACCTCCTTGCGTTCCTGGGGCTGAATGTAAGTAGCCACTTGTTAGACCAGCCTTGTATTTTGTCCTGGTTCATTGTAACTTTTCCTTCTCCTCATTAATTTAATATCATGAGCATACAGGGATATATGTGTAGTGAGTTCGTATGTGTGTGTTTACGTTTGTGCATGTTTGCGCTAGCGAGAGAGATAGCGTGCCTAAATACTTGCATATTTGCCTGAGGGAGTGCGTGGGTGTTTGCGTGAGTGCGTGTGTAAGCGCGTGTTTTCCCTGGTCGTATTGGCTCCAGCACTTCCTGGCAACAAGGTAACATACGGGACACATTAAAGACTAAAAATTGACAGAAAACGTTTCCATGTCCCTCTCACCTCCAAGTGAAGTCTTAATATCGACTCACTATATCAGTCAACGTTGTCCAACTCTCTTCAGCTGTGAAATAAAACAAACTATCGATACAAAACACAATTATTTATTTGGGGACTCGGAGAATATCGAAGTTGATTTGCGTTTAGACGAGAGAACGGCATATTGTTCGCGTCATTTCCAAAAAATATCTAACAAGAATTATCTGTAATTGTTTCGTAGTGTAAGAGAAGCAGGAGCAGGTGTAGCAGCAGCAGTAGCAGCAGTGTAACAGAAGCAGTAGAAGCAGCAGTAGTAGTAGTAGTAACAGAAGCAGTAGCAACAGCTGCAACAGCAACAACAGTTTTAGCAGCAGCAGTGGTAAACGCATCACTGGCAACAGTATCAGTAGCAGCAACAGTAATGCAGCATAAGCAACAACAGCAGTAGAAACGGCAGCAGTAGAAGTAGTAGCAACAGAAGCAATAGCAACCGTCACAGTATCATCAGTAATAGCAGCAGCAGTAGCGTCAGCAACAGTAGCTGAAGAATCAACAGTAGCAGCAGCAGCAGTAGTAAAAGAAGCAACAGTAGCCGCAGGGATAATAACAGCAATTGCATCAGCAATAGCAGCTGAGGAAGTAGCAGCAGTAAGAATAGCGACAGTAGCAGCAGTGGTAAGAGTACGAATAACTGAAGCAGCATTAACAGAAGCAACAGCAGCATTAAAACAAGCAACAGTAGCAGTAACAGAGGTAGAGACAACAGAGAAGCAGTAGTAGCATTAAAAGCAGCGTTAGAAATAGTAGATGTAAAAGTAGCTGAAACAGTCGTAACAGAAGCAGCTTCTCAATAATTGCATCGGTAATAGTAGAAACAACAGAAGTAAAAGTAGCAACTGCAGTAGTAGTAGTAGTAGTCGTACGAAGAGTAGTAGTAGCATCAACGGCAGAAGCAGTTGCACTAGTAAAAGCAACAAAAGTAGCAGCAGCAGTAAAGTAGTTTCAGAAGTAGCAGTAGTAGTAACAACAGCAGTGACAGAAATAACAGCGGTAGTAGCAGCTGTAGTAGGAATAGCAATAACAGCAACAGTACAGCAGCAGCAACAGTAGCAACAACAACAACAGTATAGTAGCAACAGCGGCAATATCAGCAGCAATATTATCAGTAATTATAATGGAACCGGTAACAGTTTCAACAGAAGAAGATATAATATCCGTAGCAGCTCCAGTAGCATTAGTAGGAAAGTTGTCACAACAGCAGCATCAGCACTAGTAACAGTAGCTGAAGCAGAATCAGTAGCAACAACACCAATAGCAGCAGCAGCAGCAGTGGTATCAATAATTGTAGAAGACGTAGCAGCAGCAATAGCAGTTGAAGTGTGCAACTGGTGTAGCAGTGCGAGAGAGTCAGGCAAGTAAGGAGAGGGTACTACGCTAGAGTACGTGGTAGGGTAGAGCAGTATGGAGGGTGGTAACCCGGAGAGAATATACTATAGTACCAAGACGTATGAAAGGACATTATATATCAGATTGTTACAGTGGGCGTGTGTGGAAGGGGAGAGAGTGAGAGAGAGGCAGAGAGTAGCCGTGAGTAAGTTAGTAATATAATCCCCAAAAGGGTACCTATAAATGCAGGCCTTAAGTTTTTCCACAGAACTTTTAGTTCATGACTTAAGAACGACTTATCTTGTCGGATTCAAATTTTCAGAGATGGTATACTCAAACTAGGGAAAGACTCAAGTCAGTACAGTATTTGCATCTGCCGATGACAGAGTAGCATAGTGCGGATGTGTCACCGGCCACGGTTACTCTTAGACTATAAGGGTTACCCTTAGACTGTAACGGTAACCGTTGCCGGAGGCTGAAATACCACTGTCACGAGTGTCCTCGGATCACGAGAAAAACATTTAGCTCTGCTGGATGCGTGAATTTTGTAGGATCGCTGGCTCAGTAGCCAGCGATCCTACATTTATTAGTAAAATTAGTGCTTTATATTTCTTTCTCATTGTTTTGTGTATGTAAAAAATGTATTTTTTGTTAATATTTTTGGGTGTCTGGAATGGATTAATTGTATTTACATTAAAGTAGTAAGGTGATATGGTACGTTGTGTTGTCTCTTGAGGCGGGACAGTGTGTCGTAGGGTCGAATCCTGGCCTGCCGCAGTTTGGTAAATATTATATATATATATATATATATATATATATATATATATATATATATATATATATATATATATATATATATATATATATATATATATATATATATATATATATATATATATATATACACACACACAAGTGATACAAAATCCAAAACAACTACGGGTGGATTTGAATATGAGCTCTAGGCCTTTCGTGTTGCATTCAACACATCATCAGGAGTTTGCAATGTTTAAAAAGAAAATTCCAAGCAAATAGGTTCAGAGGAAGCGTCTTTGCTTCCTCTGAACGTATTTGCTTGGGATTTCTCCTTTTTCTGAAAAATTGCAAACTCCTGATGATTGTTCTTTCAACTCAAAAGCCTAGAGCTGTCATTTAACTCCCTCGTGGTTTTCGCATATATATATATATATATATATATATATATATATATATATATATATATATATATATATATATATATATATGTGTGTATTTGTGTGTGTGTGTGTGTGTGTGTGTGTGTGAGAGTAATTTGAACTGCAGCATTGAATCGCTGCAACAGAATACTAGCTGCCCTGGGCTTTATATTTGCCCTGAAGAGTTTTTTGACTATTTGCTTAAGGATTATAGATGCACTCTTTCCCCATGGGCCAAGGGTCACTGAGCCTATGGTAACAAACATATAATGATGAGCAAGTTTACCATATTTTCTAGACTTTTGGGACTCCCTGAAACTGGCAGCTGCCCCTCCTTCCTCCCTGGTGTATTGGAGATAGGTATCAGCTATTGTGGATGCACATGTGTGGTCCCACACCACCTGCTTGCCGTCTGTCCAGGCTTGAAGGGTGATACCATATGGAGGCTTTTAGTTACCATGAGATCTGCATAGTTGGGGTGGCTCCTTATTGCTGAGCATCTGGCTGTTGCAAGGCTCCTCTTGATGTTATTAATCTCTCCCTGCCTTGCAATATTTCTCTCGGATCTATGTCAAACAAGACCACGATACCTAACCCGTCTGCCGAATGATTCACTGCTGCAGATAAACCTGTGTTCGGTAAGGATAGGGAGGCAAGGTGAAGGGCAACACCAAGATATATATATATATATATATATATATATATATATATATATATATATATATATATATATATATATATATATACAAACATTGTCTCTACGTCTACAGCAGGACTCGAACCTGCAGACTCTGTATCAGAGTAACCAGTACTTTACCACCGGGTCTAGCTCCGTGGTAAAGTACTAATTACTCTGATACAGAGTTTGCAGGTTCGAGTCCTGCTGTGACGTAGAGACAATGTAAATAATTTCGCCAGTTTGCAATTGTTAAACACACACACACACACACACACACACACACACACACACACACACACACACACACACACACACACATATATATATATATATATATATATATATATATATAAAACACTGATCTCTGGTCGACGGAGACTCGACCCTACGAACCTTGGACAGGAACGCAGTGCTTTACCGACCGTACCACACTGGACCAATCCTGGCATCAGCTCACGCTAGACGTTGATCCAAGGCACCCAGCTTTCAGGCAGGTGGCTTACAGCTTTCATTCATCCCTGCATGCATCGACACAACTAGAGATTTACAATGCTAGAATTCGCAAGAGCAGGCGAAATATTCACAAACACGATCTCTGGCCGACGGACTGACCCTACGAACCTTGACAGGAACGCAGTGCTTTACCGACCGTACCACACTGGACCAATACTTGGCATCCAGCTCACGCTAGACGTTGCCTGAAGCTGGGTGCCTTGGATCAACGTCTAGCGTGAGCTGGATGCCAAGGTATTGGTCCAGTGTGGTACGTCGGTGCACTGCGTTCTGTCAAGTCTAGGGTCGAGTCTCCGTCGCCAGAGATCAGTGTTTGTGAATATTTCGCCTGCTCTTGCAATTCCTAGCATTGTAAAATCTCTAGTTGTGTCGATGCATGCAGGGGTGAATGAAAGCTGTGCACCTGCCTTAAAGCTGTGCCTTGGATCAACGTCTAGCGGCTGGATGCCAAGGTTTGGTCAGTGTGACGGTCGGTAAAGCACTGCGTTCCTGCACAAGGTTCGAGGAGTCGAGTCTCCGTCGGCCAGAGATCAGTGTTTGTGAATATTTCGCCTGCTCTTGCGAATTCTAGCATATATATATATATATATATATATATATATATATATATAAAGGATACCCAGGCAAGCATATCTACGTACATGCATACATACATGCACGTATATGTAAGCACACATACATTCTCAGAAATGTGCATTCCTACATGTATACATATATGCATACAATTAGGTGAGTACATACTCACACGCATAAGTGATTTAATATTTTCCTGTGCTAATGTTTTAAGACAGTCCGGCATTATTCTTTTTGTGTGCTTTGAGAGAGAGGGAGGCTAGGCTTGTGCGATTGGGAATACCTTTCTTGGATCGCTCGGCAAAAGGAACGCATCTAGTTTATAGCCGAGGCCTTAGAGTAAGGTAGTCTGAGAGAGGGTGCAAAAAAATGATCAAAGAAAATGGGAAGGAAGGGGTGGCTCAGGTAAGGCAATTTGTATGAGGGTGAAGTTGGGATTACAGCGGGCGGAAGTGTGGGTGCTTTATGGTGCGGTAAAGTGAGTGGGGAGCTAGGGTAACTTCTAAGGTGAATGTGCGTTGAGTTATGGCGCACTGGATAGGGTGACCTGAGCGAGGTTATGTGTGGAAGTATAGGAGAGAGAGAGAGAGAGAGAGAGAGAGAGAGAGAGAGAGAGAGAGAGAGAGAGAGAGAGAGAGAGATAATTAGAAGGAAAACATGCATATATCCCCCTAGTTAGCATGCTGTCTGGAATATCGTCAGGAAGATAGCTAACAACACTGCAACGAGCAATGTAGAGAAGCGTTGAGACGTTAAAAGCATTTAAGCTGTTTGGGGATGAATCGGGTTTCCGTATTTGCAATGTACTCCCATATTGCCCTAATCTGGGATGCAATAACAAAATCATGTAACTTGCCGACTGCACTCAGCTGATTGATTAAATCAGTTGCAATACATTCTATCATTTGAATTTAATGGAGTCGTCTGATGGTGCTATATATGCACCATCTATATATATACATATATATATATATATATATATATATATATATATATATATATATATATATATATATATATATATATATATATATATATATATATATATATATATATATATATATATATATATATATATATACAAACGAACCACAGGGAGGAGTCGAGTGATAGCTCTAGGCCTTTCGTGTTGCAATCAACACATCAGGAGCTACCTGGATTCTACCTAGAGGGTATTCCGGGATCAACGTCCCAGCGGCCAGGTCCACAACCAGGCCTCCCGGTGGATCAGGGATTGATCAACCAGGCCGTTACTGCTGACCGCATAGTCCAACGTACGAACCACAAAAAGGCTGATCCGGCACCGACTTTAAGTATCTGTCCAGCTCCCTCTTGAAGGCAGCCAGGGGCCTATTTGTAATTCCTCTTATGCATGGAGGGAGGCTGTTGAACAGTCTTGGGCCCTGGACACTTATGGTTTTATCTCTTAGTGTACCAATGGCGCCCCTACTTTTCATTGGTGGCATTTTTCACTTTTACTTTTACTTTCGTATGGAGTGATTTCTGTGTGCAGATTCGGGACCATTCCTTCTAGGATTTTCCAAGTGTAGATTATGATATATCTCTCTCGCCTGCGTTCCAACGAGTACAAGTCAAGTGCTTCCAAGCATTCCCAGTAGTTGAGGTGTATGATGGAACTTATATGTGCAGTGAAGGTTCTCTGTACACTCTATAGATCTGAAGTTTCACCTGCTTTGAACGTAGATGTTAATGTACAGCAATATTCAAGCCTATAGAGAACAAGTGATTTGAAAAGGATCATCATTGACTTGGCATTTCTTGTATTGAAACTTCTCATTATCCATCCTATCATTTTCTTTGCAGTTGTTATCGTGGCACTGTTGCGATTCTTGAAAGTGAGATCCTCAGACATTACAACTCCCAGGTCCCTCACATTATATTTCCGCTTTATTGTATGATCAGAGTTTGTAGTATACTCTGTTCTAGTTATTATCTCCTCCAGTTTTTTCATAACGGAGTAGTTGGAATTTGTCTTCATTGAACATCATATTGTTTTCCATTGCCCATTGGAAAACTTGGTTTATATCTTCTTGGAGGGTAACGGTGTCCTCAATATATGACAGTCTCAAGCAGATCCTAGTATCGTCTGCAAAGGATGACACGGTGCTGTCGATTACATCTCTGTCTATGTCTGATATGAGGATGAGCAACAGGATGGGGGCGAGTACTGTGCCTTGTGGAACGGAGTTTTTCACTATGGCAGCTTCCGATTTAACTCTGTTGACCACTACTCTTTGTGTTCTGTTGGTTAGAAAGTTGAAGATCCATCTCCCTACTTTGCCAGATATTCCTTTAGCACGTATTTTGTGCTATATTAGGCCATGCTCGCATTTGTCAAAGGCTCTTGCAAAGTCTGTGTATATTACATTTGCATTCTGTTTTTCTTCCAGTGCATCCAAGACCATAACATAGTGATCCAGTAGTTACGAGAGGTAGTAATGACCTGCTCTGAACCCATGTTGCCCTGGATTGTGCAGTTTTTGGGAATCCAAGTAGTCTGCAATCGTGCTTCTTAGCACTCTTTCAAAGAATTTTATGATGTGGGACGTTAGAGCTATTGGTCTATAGTTCTTAGCTAATGCCTTGCTGCCACCTTTATGGAGTGGGGATATATCCGTTGTTTTTAGTGACTGTGGAATTTCACCCATGTCTAAGCTCCTTCTCCTTAGTATACTTAGGGCATGCGAAAGTGGTTTCTTGAAGTTCTTAAAGAACACAGAGTTCCACGAGTCTGGGCCTGGGGCTGAGTTCATGGGCATGTTGTCAGTGGCTTTCTCAAAGTCTATCGGAGTTAGGGTAATGTCCGAAATCTGGCATACATTGAGGAAGTTTTGAGGTTCATTCATTGTCAATCTTTAGACTGATTAGTGGCTCGCTAAACACAGAGACGTATTAGGATTTCCAGTATCTCACTCATTTCTTTGTTGTCATCTGTGTAAGTCCCATCTTGTCTGAGCAAGGGCCCGATACTAGATGTGCTATTTGCCTTGTTTTTGGCATATGAAAAGAAATATTTCGAATTTCTTTCAATTTCACTAATCGTTTTTAGCTCCTCCTGTCTCTCCTGGGTCCTGTAAAAGTCCCTAACTTAAGTTTGATACTTTCCACTTCGCCGGTCAGAGCTTCTTTCTGTGTATCAGATAAGCATTCTTGAGGAGCTCAGTGATTCGTCGTCGTCTTCTGTAGAGGGAGCGTCTTTCTCTCTCCAGTTTACTTCTTCTCTTCTTCTTTCTTAGGGAAATATACCTTGAACATATTTCAGCTGCCAGGAAGTTGATCCTTTCAAGGCACTGGTTTGGATAAATGTTGCTTAAGATATCCTCCCAACATGTTTCATTTAAGACATGGTTCACCTGGTCCCAGTTGATGTTCTTGTCGTTGCAGTTGTATTGGTAAAGACACCTTCACTGCTACGTGCATTTTGCTGATCAGGATCCCTGTGCATGTAAGTCTGAACTTCGATTAGATTGTGATCGGAATTAGTTGTTTTTTATATTGTTATGTCGCTTACCAGGTCCTCATTATTTTGAAGATATGGTCAAGTATGTTTTCCAGTCTTGTTGGCTCCACTATCTGCTGACTTATCTGGAGTATACCTGGAGAGAGTTCCAGGGGTCAACGCCCCTGCGGCCCGGTCTGTGACCAGGCCTCATGTTGGATCAGAGCCTGATCAACCAGGCTGTTACTGCTGGCCGCACGCAGTCCAACGTACGAACCACAGCCTGGCTGGTCAGGTACCTACTTTAGGTGCCTGTCCAGTGCCTGCTTGAAGACAGCCAGGGGTTTGTTGGTAATCCCCCTGATGTATGCTGGGAGGCAGTTGAACAGTCTTGGGCCCCTGCCACTTATTGTGTTGTCTCTCAACGTGCTAGTGGCACCCCTGCTTTTCATTGGGGGGATGTTACATCGCCTGCCGAGTCTTTTGCTTTCGTAAGGAGTGACTCTCGTGTGCAAGTTTGGTACTAATTCCTCGAGAATTTTCCACGTGTATATAATAATGTATCTCTCCCGCCTGCGTTCTAGGGAGTACAGGTTTAGGAACTTCAAGCGTTCCCAGTAATTGAGGTGGTTTATCGCAGTTATGCGTTCTGTGAAGGTTCTCTGCACATTTTCTAGGTCAGCAATTTCACCTGCCTTGAAATGTGCAGTTAGTGTGCAGCAATATTCCAGCCTAGATAGAAAAAGCGACCTGAAAAGTGTCAACATGGGCTTGGTATCCCTGGTTTTGAAGGTTCTCATTATCCATCCTGTCATTTTTCTAGCAGATGCGATTGCTACGGTGTTATGGTCCTTGAAGGTGAGATCCTCTGACATGATCACTCCCAGGTCTTTGACATTAGTTTTTCGCTCTATTGTGTGGTTGGAATTTGTTTTGTATTCCGATGAGATTTTAATTTCTTTACGTTTTCCATATCTGAGTAATGGAAATTTCTCATCATTGAACTTCATATTGTTTTCTGCAGCCCATTTAAAGATTTGTTTTATGTCTGCTTTGAGTCTTGCAGTGTCTTCGACGGTGGACACTGTCATACAGATTCGGGTGTCATCTGCAAAGGAAGACACTGCACTGTGGCTTATATCCCTGTCTATGTCAGATATTAGGATGAGGAACAGGATGGGAGCGAGTACTGTGCCTTGTGGAACAGAGCTTTTCATTATAGCCACCTCAGACTTTACTCTGTTGACTACTACACTTTGTGTTCTACTTGTTAGGAAATTATAGACCCATCTACCCACTTTTCCTGTTATTCCTTTATCACGTATTTTGTGTGCTATTACACCATGGTCACACTTGTCAAAGAGTGTGTTTATCGTAGAAATTTAGTAGCTCATGAGTGTATGACCTTTCATCTGCGCTGCCTCCAGGGATTGTTTCTGTTATAACATTATTTGCTTCATTCTTCCATTTTGTATGACTTAGGTTGAAATCACCAAGCAGTAAGACGTTTGGGAATGGAGCTGGAAGGCTTTCCAGACAGTAATCAATTTTCAGTAGCTGTTCCTTGAACTGTTGGGAGGCTGCATCTGGTGGCTTATATACAACCACGATGACTAGGTTTTGGTTCTCGATCTTTACTGTTAGAACTTCAACTACATCATTTGTGGAGTTCAGCATCTCCGTGCAAATGAGCGGCTCTTTGACATTCAGGCTAACTCTTCCCCTTGTTTCCTGTTCTTTCTGTCACATCTAAAAAGGTTGTACCCATTTATCCATATTTCGTTGTCAAAGTGATCTTTTGTGTGGGTCTCTGTGAAGGCTGCAAACATCGCATTTGACTCCTCTAGAAGTCCACTGATAAAATGTATTTTGTTGTTGGTGAATGGCTTATGGCCCTGTATATTAGCAAATGTAAACGAGGTTGTATTTTGTGTTTGTTGGGGGGATTTTGTTATTGGCATCAGTAGTTGTGGTTCTGGAGGGCCATTGGGGGCCGCTGGCTGTGCCTCCAGGCCAACAAGGCTCCAAGGTGGTGGACTATTTTTGTTATTTCCTTCCATTTTCTTTTTCGTTTCCTGCCACTAAAAAATCACTTGGAGTGGGGTTGTCGAAACTCCTATTGTTTGTCTTTTGAGGTCTGTACCTCCTGGTCCCTTTCAGATGGTATGCAGGGCAGTTGGTGTTGTAGCACAGTTTTTGGAGGACCGAAGTGTGGCACATTTCTAGGTGAAAGAATTTATAGGAGGGAGAACGACACACACCTTTAGCCAGGAGGTCACGGCATTTTTTGGGATGCTCAAAGTTGCTTGTCCCATTTGTTTTTCCTGATATTCCATGCTTACAGATGCCCCAAACAGAATTTGCACAATTTCGCTTTTGGTTGGGTAAAATTTTTGGTAGGTGTGTTCTCAATTTGTGCAGTTTCTAGGACTTCACTATAATACTCAGTATCCAAGCCAGGGCCCCCGTCCTGTTCCCAGGGAACTACATTCCCCAGAAGAAGACTCCTCCACTACAGCTGTAATGTGGGCTATGGTCTTGTGCAATGATGGTATATTTAAGGTTTTAGTGGTGACTGTGGTAGAGTCCCTAGCAAAGTTTGGACTGGCACTAAGGCTGGGGGCTGAGTCTGAGTCAGCATCAGCGCTGTGGGTAGTAGCGCTAGGAATGGGGGATGGGTCTGGGTTACTATGTGTGTGTTTGTGGGGGGGTGTAAGGTTAACTGACGTTTTTGTTTCCTGTTTTGTTTTCAGTGGGAGACTATATAGTTTCGAGTCATCTGTTGTGGTATAGGTTGTGGTATGGGCATTCTGAATTTTTTGGTTCACTCCTATCTATGTATCGGTTTCCCAGTCAGTTCATTATATATGGTAACTCAAACCTTTGTGTATACACAGAAACACATGTCAACACTGGACGAGTAGATTGTCCCACACTACAACACTTCAAGGCAATGTTTCAGAAATGAATACGAAGTCATAGCAGATTAGTTGAAGGGAACGTGCTACCCAGAGCTAGACTTCAACGTCCTACTCATTTCTGCAACATTCCAAGCTCCTGACGATGTGTCGATTACAACACGAAATGCCTATAGCTGTCATTAAATTCCCACTGTGGTTGTTTTCAATCTTGCATCGCTTGTGTTTATGTGTGTGTGTACTCACTTAGTTGTACTCACCTAGTTGTGGTTGCAGGGGTCGAGTAATAGCTCCTGGCCCCACCTCTTCACTGACCGCTACTGGGTCATTCTCCCTGCGCCATGAGCTTTATCATACCTCTTCTTAAAACTATGTATGGAACCTGCCTCCACTATATCGCTTCCCAAACTATTCCACTTCCCGACCACTCTGTGACTGAAGAAATACTTCCTAACATCTCTGTGATTCATCTGAGTCTTCAACTTCCAACTGTGTCCCCTTGTTGCTGTGTCCCATCTCTGGAACATTCTGTCTTTGTCCACCTTGTCAATTCCTCTCAGTATCTTATATGTCGTTATCATGTCCCCCCTATCTCTCCTGTCCTCCAGTGTCGTCAGGTCGATTTCCCTTAACCTCTCATCGTAGGACATACCCCTTAGCTCCGGTACTAGTCTTGTTGCAAACCTTTGCACTTTCTCTAGCTTCTTCACGTTCTTGGCTAGGTGTGGGTTCCAAACTGGTGCAGCATACTCCAGTATGGGCCTAACGTACACAGTGTGCAGGGTCCTGAACGATTCTTTATTAAGATGTCGGAATGCTGTTCTTAAGTTTGCCAGGCGCCCATATGCTGCAGCAGTTATTTGGTTGATGTGCGCCTCAGGAGATGTGCCTGGTGTTATACTCACCCCAAGATCTTTTTCCTTGACTGAGGTTTGTAGTCTCTGGCCCCCTAGACTGTACTCCGTCTGCGGTCTTCTTTGCCTTTCCCCAATCTTCATGACTTTGCACTTGGTGGGGTTGAACTCCAGGAGCCAATTGCTGGACCAGGCTTGCAGCCTGTCCAGATCCCTTTGTAGTTCTGCCTGGTCCTCGTCCGATTGAATTCGTCTCATCAACTTCACATCATCTGCAAACAGGGACACTTCGGAGTCTATTCCTTCCGTCATGTCGTTCACAAATACCAGAAACAGCACCGGTCCTAGGGCTGACCCCTGTGAAACCCCACTCGTCACCGGCGCCCACTCTATGTGTACTCACCTATTTGTACTCACCTATTTGTTGTTGCAGGGGTCGATTCATAGCTCCTGGCCCCGTCTCTTAACTGATTGCTACTAGGTCCTCTCTCTCCCTGCTCCATGAGCTTTATCAAACCTCGTCTTAAAACTATGTATGGTTTCTGCCTCCACTACGTCGCTTTCTAGGCTATTCCACTTCCTGACAACTCTATGACTGAAGAAATACTTCCTAACATCCCTTTGACTCATAGGAGTCTTCAACTTCCAATTGTGACCCCTTGTTTCTGTGTCCCCTCTCTGGAACATCTTGTCTCTGTCCACCTTATCTATTCCTCGAAGTATTTTGTATGTCGTTATCATGTCTTCCCTAACCCTCCTGTCCTTAAGTGTCGTCAGGCCGATTTCCTTTAACCTTTCTTCGTAGGACAATCCCCTTAGCTCTGGGACTAGTCTTGTTGCAAACCTTTGCACTTTCTCTAATTTCTTGACGTGCTTGACCAGGTGTGGGTTCCAAACTAGTGCTGCATACTCCAGTATGGGCCTGACGTATATGGTGTACAGAGTCTTGAACGATTCCTTAGTGAGGTATTGGAACGCTATTCTTAGGTTTGCCAGCCGCCCGTATGCTGCAGCAGTTATCTGATTGATGTGTGCCTCAGGAGATGTGCTCGGTATTATACTCACCCCAAGATCTTTTTTCTTGAGTGAGGTTTGCAGTCTTTGGCCACCTAGACTATACTCTGTCTGCGGTCTTCTTTGCCCTTCCCCGATCTTCATGGCTTTACATTTGGCAGGGTTAAATTCAAGGAGCCAGTTACTGGACCAGGCTTTAGCCTGTCTAGATCTCTTTGTAGTCCTGCCTGATCCTCGACTGAATTAATTCTTCTCATTAACTTCACATCATCTGCAAACAGGGGCACTTCTGAGTCTATCCCTTCCGTTATGGCATTCACATATACCAAAAAGAGTACAGGTCCTGGGACTGACCCTTGTGGAACCCCACTCGTCACAGGTGCCCACTCTGACACCTCGTCACGTACCATGACTCGTTGTTGCCTCCCTGTCAGATATTCTCTGATTCATTGCAGTGCCTTTCCTGTGTATGCGTGTGTGTGTGTGTGTGTGTGTGTGTGTGTGTACTCACCTAGTTGTCGTTGCAGGGGTCGATTCACAGCTCCTGGCCCCGAGTCACAGCTCCTCTGTGTGTGTGTGTGTGTGTATGTGTGTGTGTGATGTTTATATGAGTCGCCAAGCTAGATAACATCAGTTTTATTTATATCAATATGTAACCTAGTTAGAGATCGTAAAGTGCTATGTTATGACTTTTATCTATTCTCTTATATTTCTGTTTTTTCTCTCTCTCTATCTCTCCTCTCTCTCTCTCTCTCTCTCTCTCTCTCTCTCTCTCTCTTCTTCTCTCTCTCTCTTCTCTCTCTCTTTCCTCTCTTTCTCTTCCTTTCTCATCTCCTTTCTCTCTCAGTACTCTGACTCTGCGTGACCTTCAACCTTGTACTCTGACTCTGCGTGACCTTCAGCCTTGTACTCTGACTATGCGTGACCTTCAACCTTACACTAGTCAAAGTCTATAAAATCTTGGTTGAAACTGACCTCTTACACCCGATATGACAACCTTCTGCACTTTCTC
The DNA here is from genome assembly GCA_009830355.1 of Cherax destructor. Classification (NCBI taxonomy): domain Eukaryota; kingdom Metazoa; phylum Arthropoda; class Malacostraca; order Decapoda; family Parastacidae; genus Cherax; species Cherax destructor. The sequence goes on from WNWK01002675.1 coordinate 47,477, forward strand.
GTTCCCTGCACCTCCCTTCCCTGCACACTCCCCTCCTCCTGCACACTCCCTTTCCCATGCACACTCCTTCTCCTGCCACTTTTCTTGCACACTTCCTTTCCCTGCACATTCCCTTCCCCTGCACACTCCCTTCCCCCTGCACACTCCCTTCTCCCTGCACACTCCTTTCTGCACAATTCCTTCCCCTGCACACTCCCTTCCCCTGAACACCCCCTTCCCCCTGCACACTCCCTCCCCTTCACACTCCCCTCCCCTGCACACTCCCTTCTCCCTGCACACTCCCTTCTCCCTGCACACTCCCGTCCCCCTGCACACTCCTCCCCCTGCACACTCCCTCCCCATGCACACTCCCTCCCCTGCACACTCCTTCCCCCTGCACACCCCTCCCCTGCACACTCCTTCCCCATGTACACTCCCTTCTCCCTGCACACTCCTTCCCCCTGCACACTCCCTTCCCCCTGCACACTCCCCTCCCCTGCACACTCCCTTCCCCATGCACACTCCCTTCTCCCTGCACACTCCCTTCCCCTGCACACTCTATTCCCAATGCACACTCCTTTTCAATGCAAACTCCCTTCCCCTGCACACTTCCTTCTCCCTGCACACTCCCTTCTCACTGCACACTCCCTTCCCCTGCACACTCCCTTCCCAATGCACACTCCCTTCTCAATGCACATTCCCTTCCTCTGCACACTTCCTTCTCCCTGCACACTCCTTTCTCACTGCACACTCCCTTCCCCAGCACACTCCCTTCCCCTGCACACTTCCTTCTCCCTGCACACTCCTTTCCCATGCACACTCCTTCCCAAGCACACTCCCTTCCCCTGCACACTCCCTTCCCCTTGCACACTCTATTTCCCCTGTACCACACTCCCTTCCCCTGCACACTCCTCCCCCTGCAAACTCCCTTCCCCTGCACACTCCCTTCCCCCTGCACACTCCCACCTGCATACTCCCTTCCCAATGTACACTTCCTTCCCAATGCACACTCACTTCCCTTGCACACTCCCTTCCCCGGCACACTCCCTTCCCCTGCACACTCCCTTCCCTTACACACTCCCTTCCCTGCACCCCTTTCCTTCACACTCCCTTCCCCTACATACTCCTTTTCCCTGCACACTCCCTTACCTCTGCACACTTCCTTCCCCATGTACTCTCCTTCCCTGCACACTCCCTTCCCCTGTACACTCCATTCTCCCTGCACACTACCTTCCTCTGCACACTCCCTTCCCCTACACATTATCTTCCCCTGCACACTCCCTTCCCCTGCACACTCCCTTCCCCCTGCACACTCCCCCTCCCCTGCATGTTTCCCCATTCACAATCCCTTGCACAGCCTCTCTCCACCTACACACCAACCTTTTCTCCTTTCACACTCCCACACTCCCTGTACACTCCCACACTCCCTGTACACTCCCACACTCCCTGTACACTCCCACACTCCCTGTACACTTCCTTACCTCCCTGTTTTCAGGCTCTTTCCCACGCACCTTTCACCCCTTCCTCTGCACATTAACCCCCTCCCTCATGATTTAGGATAGGCTATCCTCACATACGGTAACTCCCAAGTAATAGTAACTCCAGCTCTGCTGGAAAGAGCTTTATTAAACTTAATGAACCTTTAATGATATTCTTGACTATATCCTCACTACCCCCATGACGTCTGTCAGCTCAGACTGACAGACTTCATCACTACGTATGGAAGACAACGTGTATGATGGAACATGACACGAAACACAACGTGTATGATGGAACATGACACGGAAACACAACGTGTATGATGGATCAAGACACGGAAACACAAGTTTTGTTCTCACTCTGTAGCTGTCTCGTAGACGAGAGTAGCAGGACGAGGGTAGCAGGACGAGGGTAGCAGCACGAGGGTAGCAGCACGAGGGTAGCAGCACGAGGGTAGCAGACGAGGGTAGCAGACGAGGGTAGCAGCACGAGGGTAGCAGGACGAGGGTAGCAGGACGAGGGTAGCAGGACGAGGGTAGCAGGACGAGGTAGCAGGACGAGGGTAGCAGGACGAGGGTAGCAGGACGAGGGTAGCAGGACGAGGGTAGCAGGACGAGGGTAGCAGGACGAGGTAGCAGCACGAGGGTAGGGCAGGGGCAGACGAGGGTAGCAGCACGAGGGTACAGACGAGGGTAGCAGCACGAGGGTAGCAGGACGAGGGTAGCAGGACGAGGGTAGCAGCACGAGGGTAGCAGCACGAGGGTAGCAGCACGAGGGTAGCAGGACGAGGGTAGCAGGACGAGGGTAGCAGCACGAGGGTAGCAGCACGAGGGTAGCAGGACGAGGGTAGCAGGACGAGGGTAGCAGGACGAGGGTAGCAGGACGAGGGTAGCAGGACGAGGGTAGCAGCACGAGGGTAGAGGACGAGGGTAGCAGGACGAGGGTAGGGAGGACGAGGGTAGCAGGACGAGGGTAGCAGCACGAGGGTAGCAGGACGAGGGTAGCAGGACGAGGGGTAGCAGACGAGGGTAGCAGCACGAGGGTAGCAGCACGAGGGTAGCAGGACGAGGGTAGCAGGACGAGGGTAGCAGCACGAGGGTAGCAGCACGAGGGTAGCAGCACCTTGCTGATGTTTGCATCATAAGTTATCTTAAAAAAAAAAATTCCCTTACCCATGCTCACCCCTTCCCCTTTACTTCCATCCACTTGTTTCTTCACCTCGTTTACATCTCAGTTTCTTTCATGTATAATCTTCATTCCTCTGCATCTCATCCCTCAAGTCACCCCTCACTTGCTTCCCCTCACTCTTCACTCACCCCTCCCCCACTCCACCCTCCCCCTTCCTCATCTCTCTCTCGCCCCCTCACCCTTCCCTCACCTCCTACTACATCCTTCCACCTCACTTCTTTCTTCATTTATCCCCTTCCCCCGGCCCTTCTTCGTTCCCTTCAGCTCTCCTTCACTACGCGGTTCTCTCTCCCCCTTATTATTCTCTCTTCTCCTCTTCCACAATATCTGAGCGTTTTGGTAACCCATTTTTTATTCCTCTCCCATTTACCATCTTTCCCCCTCTCCCTCATCTCTTATTCTCTTATTTACTCCCATTCTTACATTTCCTCTTTTCTTTATTCATCCATTGATTTCTATTATTATTTTTTTATTTTCCTCACACCTTGCACTCCTATTCACTTTTGTTTCCTTACTTCCTCGTTCGTTGCCTTTTAAATCCTCTATTTCCCCTCCCTTACTTTGTATCCTCCTTTCTTTCCTGTCCTCTCACCTAATCGCCCTCTCTCATGTCCCCTTACTTTTAATTCCTCTCACTTCCTTTTCCCTTGCTCCCGCTTTCCTCTCATGTCTCCTCACTTCCTTTCCCCTTATTCTCTCCCTTCCTTTCTCTTGTCTCCTCACTTCCTCTCCTCTTGCTCTCTCCTTCCATCCTTTATCTTCCCTCTCTCGTGTCCCCCTCACTTCCTCTCTCCCTGGCTCTATCTCTCATCTTAGCTCTACCAACATCCATCGCTCTTCCTGCCTCTACGATAATTCACTTCGTCCAAACAACGCGATGGAGGAGAAAAAATGTAAATTGCTTACATTTGTTTGCAGTCAAGTTTAAATGTAATTAATATCTCAGGCAAACGATATAACCTGAGCGGCTGCATTTATTACCTGGGAGTTATGAAGGATCATTTGCGTCATGTTCTACGAATATTGGAATGAAGCGAGGGAGGAAATGAAGAAAGGAGGGGAGGGAGATAAGGAAGACGGGATGTAAGGAGGGAAGGAACGAAGGAACGAAGCAAGGAAGGAAGGCAATTTGGATGCATGGAAGGAAGGAGAATGGAAATGTCAAAGTCTGATAATCGACACGTGAGCACATGAACACATACAGACACACAGACAGAAAGACAGGCAGACAGACATACAGACAGACACAGACAGACAAACGGACAGAGAGAGACACACACACAAACAGAGCAAACCTAAGAATACAATTCCGACATCTCAGTAAGGAGTCGTTCAGGACTCTGTACACCGTGTACGTCAAGCCGATATTGTAGTAATGCAGCAAAAATTTGGAACCCACACCTGGCCAAGCACGTCAAGAAATTAGAGAAAGTGCAAAGCTTTGCAACGAGACTAGTCCCGGAGTTAAGGAAAACGTCCTACAAGAAGAGGTTATGGAAAATCGACCTAACGACACTGGAGGACAGGAGAGATAGGGGAGGAATCGACAAGTTGGAAAGGGACAGGATGTTCCAGAGATGAGACACAGCAACAAGGAGTCACAATTGGAAGTTGAAGACTCAGATGAGTCACAGGGATATTATGAATAGTCTGGAAAGGGAGGTGGTGGAGGGAGGATCCATACATAGCTTTAAGAAGAGGTATGATAAAGCTCACGGATCAGGGCGGGAGTGACCTAGTAGCGACCACCGAAGAGGCGGGGCCAGGAACTATGAATCGACATCTGCAACCACAATTAGGTGAGTACAAACACACACACTCAGACACACACACACACACACCTACAAAATAGGTACAATTCAGTCTGGGGAACATAAGGTAGTCATTGCAATGATGTATAACCCACCACAGAACTGCAGGAGGCCAAGAGAGGAATATGAAGACAGCAACAGAGCAATGGTGGACATACTGGCTGAGGTGGCAAGAAGAGCTCACTCGAGCAGAGCAAAATTACTGGTTATGGGCGATTTCAACCACAGGGAGAGCGATTGGGAAAATCTGGAGCCACATGGGGGTCCAGAAACATGGAGAGCCAAGATGATGGATGTGGTACTGGAAAACCTCATGCTCCAACATGTCAGGGACACTACCAGTGAGATGGGAGAGGATGAACCAGCAGGCTGGACCTCGTGTTCACCCTGAGCAGCTCGGACACTGAGGACATCACATATGAGAGGCCCCTGTGAGCCAGTGACCATGTGGTTCTGTGCTTTGAGTACATAGTAGAGTTACAAGTGGAGAGGGCAACAGGAGTTGAAAGGGAAAAGCCAAAGTATAAAATGGGGGATTACACGGGTATGGTGAACGTCCTGCAGGAGGTTCAGTGGGACAGAGACATGGAAGGAAAGTCAGTAAACGAAATAATGGAATACGTAACAACAAAATGCAAGGAAGCAGAGGAAAGGTTTGTTCCCAAGGGCAACAGAAATAATGGGAAGTCAAGAACGAGCCCCTGGTTTACTGAAAGGTGCAGGGAGGCAAAGACTAAGTGCGCTAGAGAATGGAAAAAGTTCAAAAGGCAAAGGACCCAGGAAAATAAAGAGATTAGTCGTAGAGCCAGAAAGGAGTATGCACAGATAAGGAGGGAGGCCCAGCGACAGTACGAAAAGGACATAGCATCGAAAGTCAAGTCTGACCCGGAACTGCTGTATAGTCACATAAGGAGAAGACAACAGTCAAAGACCAGGTGATCAGGCTGAGGAAAGAAGGTGGGGAACTCACAAGAAACGATCAAGAGAAATGTGAGGAGCTCAACACGAGATTTAGGAGGTATTTACAGTGGAGACAGGAAGAACTCTGGGAAGACATAACAGAGCGGGACACCAACAAGGAATATACCAACAAGTGTTGGATGACATACACACAACTGAGGAGGAGGTGAAGAAGTTGCTCAGTGACCTTGATACCTCAAAGGCGATGGGACCGGACAACATCTCCCCGTGGGTCCTTAGAGAGGGAGTAGAGACGCTGTGTGCCACTAACCACAATCTTCAACACATCCCTTGAAACTGGGCAGCTACCTGAGGTATGGAAGAAGGCAAATGTAGTCCCCATTTTTAAGAAAGGAAACAGAAACGAGGCACTAAACTATAGACCAGTATCACTTATGTGTATAGTGTGAAAGTCATGGAGAAGATTATCAGGAGGAGAATGGTGGAGCACCTGGAACGGAACAAGATTATAAACGACAACCAGCACGGGTTCATGGAAGGTAAGTTCTGTGTCACAAACCTTCTGGAGTTCTATGACAAAGTAACAGAAGTAAGACACGAGAGAGAGGGGTGGAATGATTGCATTTTCTTGGACTGCAGGAAGGTCTTCGACCCAGTTCCTCACAAGAGATAAATGCAGAAGCTAGAGGATCAGGCGTGTATAACAGGAATGGCACTGCAATGGATCAGAGAATACCTGACAGGGAGGCAACATCGGGTCATGGTACGTGACAAGGTATCACAGTGGGCGCCTGTGACGAGCGGGGTCCCACAGGGGTCAGTCCTAGGACCAGTGCTATTCTTGGTATATGTGAATGACTTGACGGACGGGATAGATTCAGAGGTGCCCCTGTTCGCAGATGATGTGAAGTTAATGAGGAGAATTAAATCAGATGAGGATCAGGCAGGACTTCAAAGAGACCTGGACATGCTGGATACCTATTCCAGCAACTGGCTTCTCGAATTTAACCTCTCCAAATGCAAAGTCATGAAGATCGGGGAAGGGCAAAGAAGACCCCAGACAGAGTATAGGCTAGGTGGCCAAAGATTGCAAACCTCGCTCAAGGAGAAAGATCTTGGGGTGAGTATAACACCGAGCATCTTCTTATCTCCCTCTGGGTCCTGCCTCTCTCTTCCTCAGTATGCTGTTGTGATGGCTGTACTGATGCTGTACCAGGTGAAGAAGAAGACATCATCTTATCTCCCTCGGGGTCCTGCCTCTCTCTTCCTCAGTATGCACACATCAACCAGATAACTGCTGCAGCATACGTGCGACTGGCAAACCTAAGAATAGCGTTCCGATGCCTTAGTAAGGAATCGTTCAAGACACTGTAAACCTTGTACGTCAGGCCCATACTAGAGTATGCAGCACCAGTTTGGAACCCATACCTGGTAAAGCACGTCAAGAAATTAGAGAAAGTGCAAAGGTTTGCGACAAGGTTAGTTCCAGAGCTAAGGCAAATGTCCTATGAAGAAAGGTTAAGGAAAATCGGCCTGACAATACTGAATTATAGGAGGGTTAGGGAAGACATGATGACGACATTCAAAATACTGGGTGGAAAAGACATGGTGGATAGAGACAGGATGTTCACAGAAACAATGGGTCACAATTGAAGTTAAAGACTCAGATGAGTCAAAGGAATGTTAGGAAGCATTTCTTCAGCCATAGAGTAGTCAGGAAGTGGAATAGTCTAGCAAGTGATGTAGTGGATACAGGAACCATACATAACTTTAAGACGAGGTATGATAAAGCTCATGGAGCAGGGACAGAGGGGACCCAGTAGCGATCAGTGAGGAGGTGGGGCCAGGAGCTGAGTCTCGACTCCTGCAACCACAATTAGGTGAGTACAATTAGCTGAATACACACACACACACACACACACAGCCCCGGTGACCTGGTGGATAAAGCTCTCGCTTCACGCACGGATATCCAAAGTTCAATTCCCGGCGGGGCGGAAACATTTCGAAGTGTTTCCTTACACACACACATGTCTAATCGACATGTGCCTAGGACAAAATGGTAACTAACACACACACATGGGTGAGCTAGATACCTCAAAGGCGATGGGGCCGGACATCTCTCCATGGGCCCTGAGAGAGGGAGAGAGGCGCTATGTGTACCACTATCAATAATATTCAACACATCTATCAAAACAGGGAGATTACCTGAGATATGGAAGACAGCAAATGCAGTTCCAATTTTTAAAAAATGAGACAGACATTAAGCAATAAACTACAGACCAGTGTCACTGACATGTATAGTATGCAAAATCATGGAGAAGATTATCAGGAGAAGAGTGGTGGAACACCTAGAAAGAAATGAGCTAATCAACGACGGCCAACACGGTTTCAGGGACGGGAAATCCTGTCACAACACTACTGGAGTTCTATGACAGGGTGACAGCAGTAAGACAAGAGAGAGAGGCGTTTGACACAGTTCCACACAAGAGATTAGTGCAAAAGCTGGAGGACCAGGCAGGGATAACAGGGAAGGCACTGCAATGGATCAAGGAATACCTGTCAGGAAGACAGCAGCGAGGTGTCAGAGTGGGCGCCGGTGACAAGCGGTGTTCCACAGGGGTCAGTCCTAGGACCGGTGCTGTTTCTGGTATTTGTGAACGACAAGATGGAAGGAATAGACTCCGAAGTGTCCCTGTTTGCAGATGATGTGAAGTTGATGAGAAGAATTCAATCGGACGAGAACCAGGCAGAACTAAAAAGGGATCTGGACAGGCTATAAGCCTGGTCCAGCAATTGGTTCCTGGAGTTCAACCCAACCAAGTGCAAAGTCATGAAGATTGGGGAAGGGCAAAGAAGACCGCAGACGGAGTAGAGTCTAGGGGGGCCAGAGACTACAAACCTCAATCAAGGAAAAGGATCTTAGGGTGAGTATAACACCGGGCACATCTTCTGAGGCGCACATCAACTAAATAACTGCTGCAGAATATGGGCTCCTAGCAAACCTAAGAACAGCATTCCGACATCTTAATATGGAATCGTTCAGGACCCTGTACACTGTGTACGTTAGGCCCATATTGGAGTATGCAGCACCAGTTTGGAAGCCACACCTAGCCAAGCACGTAAAGAAGCTAGAGAAAGTGCTAAGATTTGCAACAAGACTAGTCCCGGAGCTAAGGGGTATGTCCTACGAGGAGAGGTTAAGGGAAATCGACCTGACGACACTGGAGTACAGGAGAGATAGGGGGGACATGATAGCGACATATAAAATACTGAGAGGAATTGACAAGGTGGACAGAGACAGAATGTTCCAGAGATGGGACACAGTTGGAAGTTGAAGACTCAGGTGAATCACATGGATGTTAGGAAGTATTTATTCGGTCACAGAGTGATCAGGACGTGGAATAGTTTGGGAAGCGATGTAGTGGAGGCAGGTTCCATTCATAGCTTTAAGAAGAGGTATGATAAAGCTCATGGTGCAAGGAGAGCTACCCAGTAGTGGCCAGTGAAGAGGCGGGGCCAGGAGCTATGAATCGACCCCTGCAACCACAACTAGGTGAGTACAATTAGGTGAGTACACACACACACTGAAATACAAGAGAGACAAGGTGGACAGGGACAGAATGTTTCAGAGATGGGACACAGCAACAAGGGTTCACAACTGGAAGTTGAAAACTCAGATAGGTCACAGGGATGTTAGGAAGTATTTCTTCATCACTAGAGTTGTCAGGAAGTGGATCGATCTGCAGAGTGAAGTAGGTACGACATGGCTCTTGGACCAGGGAGAGAATGGTCGAGTCACAGCCAGGAGCTTCAACCACATATAGGTTAGTACACACACAAACAACGAACAAAAGATGCTAACAAAGACGAGCCTCAGGCAATAAAAGATAAAGCATGAGAACCAGCAAAGCGAGAAAAAGAATAGCGAAAAAAAAGCGAAAGAGACAGACAAAAGCGAGATCCTTCCTCAGGCACGTACGTTCTCCCTCTGTGTGACCAACCTCACACGCACCGCCTCGCTGGCCAAACTCAATACTCCCTCACTGACAAAAAAAAAAGCATGTTTTATTTAGCTTACGTATTTCGAAAGCAGAAGAAATTAAATATAGTCATTGGTTTGCAAATTTTCTAGTAATCCGGTTTACTAGAAGATTCCTGGATCTAATCTAGTTAGTAGAAGATACTGAGAACTAACTTGGGTCACTAGAAGATACCGGGAACTTATCCGAATGACTGCAAGATACCGGGAACTTATCCGAGTTACTACAAGACACCGGGAACTTGTCCGAATGACTGCAAGATATCGGAAATTTATTGGAATGACTAAAGATACCAGGAACTTTACCAGATCACTATAAAATACCGGGAACCAATCAGGACTACTATACGATACTGATAACATCAAAAGAATATTTAAATGTTAATGACACAAAAGCCTCAAAATATTAGAGAAAAATGACAGATTTTGAAGCATTTGAAAACTCTATAAAAAGGATCCAAATATCGATCTGCCGAAAACGTTCTGTATATTATCAAAACTTTAATGCATTTCGCAGTTTCTTTTTGTGATTTAGATTTTCTCTTTTGATCTGTATTTTCCAAAATTTTCTATTTTATACCTACATTTCTGGTTTAATATGTCCTAAAATTATATTTTTTTCAGTATTTCTATTACAAGCATTTCCCATTTCATTAAAAAAATTACATTTCATCACAACATTTCCCAACTGATCATAGAGTTTTTTCTTCATGAAAAAATAGATGTTCTAAAATTTTATAAAAAATACAAAATTACAAATACCGAGACATTATTAACAAATACTAGAAACCAACGGGAAAAAAAACAGAGAGCTACTGTAAAAGTCTCGTATTTTTTTTTTTAAATTGACTGAAAACATCAAAAACGCTGAATCTCACCTGAAGTATTAATAATAAATCTAGAAGTGCTGACAAACACCGAAATTACTGAGAAATACTCAAAAATTTTCAGAAACGCTGAAACACTGGAAAGACAGAGAGATGCTGGAAAATACCGGATGTGTGTTTTAGCGTAGTGATTATAAGGAAATACCGAAATACATTTTATAGTAGAGACAAAAAATTGTAGGAAAATACTTTACACATTGAGGAAAGAATGGAAGACACTGGACACATTACGCAAACAATGAAAGACACTGGACACATTGATGAAACAACAGAAGACACTGTTCACTTCAAATAAACGCGGAATAATAGTAAGTTGTAGTGAGTAGTTTCATTGTGGCTCGAATAGTAGTTCCCTCAGCTAACAACTAGGGGACCGGGGTTTGATCTCGACACGAGTGGAAACGCTTGGAGATGTTTCCTTGTACATGAATAATATACAGTATCGACAAGATGAAAATTAGACACATGTGCAACATCTGGGTATCTTTACTGTAGACGTTTAGCCATCCAGCGGCTTTATCAAGTCATAGTTGGTACTCTTGACCAACTCCAAGGCTGAGGGACTGATTACCTCGTTTTGTTGTATACAGTTCTACTTTCGTCCAATTATATCCTTGAATTTGTATTGATAAAGCCACTGGTTGGTGACACGTCTACAATACAGATACCCAGACGTTGCGCATGTGTTTAATTTTCAGATGTTTCCTTATTCATTGTTGTCCCGTTCACCTAGCAGGGTGCTGCCTGGCTATTGTGGGTGGCATCCTAAGAAGGGTGTTAGTCTGCCTGAGGTAGTGATGAGCAACGAATGAGCTGAGGCAGGATAAACCCTGAATTCAACTGCGTAAAGAAAAAAACTGAAAATACGTAACAACACTAGACACGAACATACAACAACATTAGAGATAACTCACAAGAAAGCTACGAAACGAAGGAAGTGCTCAGAAAATATTGGAAACGCAAGAGAATGCTGGAAAGCGTAACAGAATGTAAAAAAAAATGTTGATAATACGTACAAAAGGCGGAGCATATGTGGGTAAAAGAATAATACTTGAGTAAAGAGAGTGAGAAAAAATTGAACCCTATCATAAATTCGAGAACGTGTATAAAAGTGATCAAATATAACGATTTTTTACATATGTACACACAGATAAAATATGACGAGATGAAAGAGAACAAAAATGAATGGAAAAAAAAAAATGTTGGGGGGAGAAAGTGAATTTTTTTTAGACAAATGGAAAAGTGAAGTTCCTGAACAAAACCTCGGAAAGAAAAAATAGAAAGATCTTGGTATATATTTTCTCACCGAAAGAATAGAAAAAAGAAATGGTGATAATAATATTAATGAAACAACAACAACAGCATCAATATAATAATAATAATAATAATAATAATAATAATAATAATAATAATAATAATAATAATAATAATAATAATAATAATAAATAACTGTAACAATACTAACACTGCTGCTACTACTACTACTTCTAATAATAATAATAATAATAATAATAATAATAATAATAATAATAATAATAATAAATAACTGTAACAATACTAACACTGCTGCTACTACTACTACTTCTAATAATAATAATAATAATAATAATAATCACATAGCAAAAATAATGCATATAACAACAGAATCAGTAGCCGAACTAAGAACGGGGTGGTGGAGACACAAGTAGTAGTAGTATAGTAGTTATAGTAGTAGTAGTAGTAGTATATTATAGTAGTAGTAGTAGTATTAGTAGTAGTAGTAGTAGTACCTGTACTAGTATATATATCAGAGAAAGATTAAGAAAATCTAAAACGTTCATAGTGAGCAAGAAAAAGTTTATTAGCTAAAAATAAAGAAAATAAAAATAAACAATAAACAGGATATAATCCAGATAATTAAATATGCGAGTTAAGACGCAACGCAGTAAAAGGGGAAGAAGAGAAGATGAATAAAGAAGAGGACTGATTGAATTAGAAATAAGCGAGAATGAGGGGAGAAGGTAGAGAATGAAAACAGTGACGTGATAATAGAGTGGGGACAGAACAATATCGAATAAAGAGACGGAAGAGACGAGCTCTAATGAGGATGATGGGAGAGAATGAACATGTAATAAAGAGAGAATTAGGGTGTAATTGGTTAATACGGGAAATAAGATTATCTGTGAACAAGTTAAACTAGATAAATGGGATTATAATAATTGCAGTTATCGACGTGATGGAAATAAAAATTATAAAATAATAATAATAATAATAATAATAATAATAATAATAATAATAATAATAATAATAATAATAATAATAATAATAATAATAATAATGATAAAAATAATAATAATATAATAATATTATTATTATTATTATTATTATTATTATTATTATTATATTATTATTATTATTATTAAATAATAATAATAATAATAATAATAATACAACCTCATCTCATGTATAAATTATTAAATGTAAAAAGAAGAAAACTTTTTTCTGTTTTTTAGTCACCCAGCCTCGGTGGGAGACGGCCGATGTGTTAAAAATAATAATAATAATAATAATAATAATAATAATAATAATAAGAAGAAGAAGAAGAAGAAAAGAAGAAGAAGAAGAAGAAGAAGAAGAAGAAGAAGAAGAAGATGATGAAAAAGAAGATGAAGAAGAAGATGAAGAAGAAGAAGAAGAAGAAGATGAAAAAGAAGATGAAGAAGAAGATGAAGAAGAATAGGAAGAAGATAAAATAGCATATACCTCGTTTACTTGCTATTGAATTGTAACGAGGACTTTCATGTGCCTTATCGCGGGGTTCGCCTCACGAGCTCTTCAAACACTTGGCCAAAAATATGGAGCGAGAAAGTAAAAAAAAAAAAGAACATTCAAGAAATTATGAGAAAATATGCCTACTACCATGCGTTGTACATTTTGTTTATTTCTTTGTGAACACCAGTGTGTGTGGGTGAATGTGCTCACCTAATTGTGGATTCACGGGATGAGTTTCAGCACCTGGCCCCACCTCTCTGCTGGCTGCTACTGGTTTTCCTCTATCCTTGCTGCGTCAGCCCTATCATATCTATTGTTAAAGTTAAGTATGTATTCTGCCTCTATCACTTTGCTGTCTACGTTGTTCTGTTTCCTGACCACTCAAAGACTAAAGAAGTATTTCCTGACATCCATGCGACTCGTCTGTGTTTTTAACTTCCAGCTGTGACCTTGCGGAGCTGAGACCCACCTCTCAAACAATTTCTCTGAATATTTTGTATGTTGTAATCATGTCAGCTCTGGTCCTTCTGTCCTTTAGTGTTATCAGGTTTAGCTCCAAGATGGGCTTATTATATGCCGTGTAGAAGGTCGTGAATGTATCATTGTTGATGTTCCTGAAAGCTGCCCTTAAATTTGCCAGTCTCGCGTTTGCTGGAGAGATTATTCTGCTGTGTACCTCATACGAAATGCTCAGAACTATTCTCACTTTGAGGTCTTTTACTTTCAAGAAGATTTGCAGCCTTTGTCCCACGATCCTGTTCACTGCATCCGGACGTCTTTGCTATTTTGAGATTTTTGCAACCTTGCATTTGCTGGAGTTAAATTCTAATAGCCACTTCTTAGACCAATCCTGGTCTACTTCTGTTTGTATTTTCTTTAAAAGTTTCACAATATCTGCTAACAGGGACGAATCCGACTCGATTTCTTCTGTCATGCCGTTTACGTACACAAGAACCAATACTGTTCCAAGTAGTGAACCTCGTGGAACACCACTCGTCAAAGTCGCCTTTACCAACATCTCTCCCTCCGCTGACACTCACTACTACACTCACCTATATGTGTGTGTGTTAGTTACCATTTTGTCCTAGGCACATGCCGATTAGACACTAGGCCTGTTGTATGTGTGTGTGTGTGTGTGTGTGTAAGGAAACACTTCGAAATGTTTCGGCCCTGCCGGGAATTGAACCCGGGCTCTCCGTGCGTGAAGCAAGAGCGCTAGCCACCATGCCATCGGGGCGTGTACTCACCTAATTGCACTCACCTAATTGTGGTTGCAGGGGTCGAGACTCAGCTCCTGGCCCCGCCTCTTCGCTGTCCGCTACTGGGTCTCTGCTCTCCCTGCTCCATGAGCTTTATCATACCTTGTCTTAAAACTATGTATGGTTCCTGCCTCCACTATATCTTTCTCTAGACTATTCCACTTCCTGACTACTCTGTGGCTGAAGAAATGCTTCCTAACATCCCTTTGACTCATCTGAGTCTTCAGCTTCCAGTTGTGTCCCTTGTTTCTGTGTTCCCTCTCTGGAACATCCTGTCACTGTCTACCTTGTCGATTCCCCGCAGTATTTTGTATGTCGTTATCATGTCTCCTCTGACCCTTCTTTCCTCCAGTGTTGTTAGTCCTATTTCGCTCAACCTTTCTTCATAGAACAGACCCCTGAGTTGTGGAACTAACCTTGTCGCAAACCTTTGCACTTTCTCTAGTTTCTTTACGTGCTTGACCAAGTGTGGGTTCCAGACTGGTGCTGCATATTCTAGTATGGGCCTGACGTACACGGTGTACAGTGTCTTGAACGATTCCTTGTTAAGGTAGCGGAACGCTAATCTTAGGTTTGCCAGTCGCCCATATGCTGCCGCAGTTATATTGTTGATGTGTGCCTCCGGAGACGTGCTTGGCGTTATACTCACCCCAAGGTCTTTCTCCTTTGCCGAGGTTTGTAGCCTTTGTCCGCCTAGCCTGTACTCTGTCAGCGGTCTTCTTTGCCCTTCTCCGATCTTCATGACTTTGCATTTGGTGGGATTGAATTCGAGAAGCCAGTTGCTAGACCACATGTCAAGCTTGTCCAGGTCTGTTTGAAGTCCTGCTTGGTCCTCTTCCGATGTGATTCTCCTCATTAATTTCACATCATCTGCGAACAGAGACACTTCTGAGTCTATCCCGTCCGTCATGTCATTTACATATACCAAGAATAACACTGGTCCTAGGACTCACCCCTGCGGTACGCCGCTCGTCACAGGCGCCCACTGTGATACCTCATCACGCACCATGACCCGTTGTTGCCTCCCTGTGAGGTATTCCCTGATCCATTCCAGTGCCCTTCCTGTTATACATGCTTGTTCTTCCAACTTCTTTACTAATCTCATGTGAGGAACTGTGTCGAAGGCCTTCGTGTGTGTGTGTGTGTGTGTGTGTGTGTGTGTGTGTGTGTGTGTGTGTGTATGTGTGTGTGTGTGTTTGTGTGTGTGTGTGTGTGTGTGAGTGTGTGTACTCACCTATATGTACACACCTATGTGTGTGTGTATGTGTGTGTGCGTGCATATGTGTGTGTACTCTCCTATTTGTGGTTACAGGGGTCGAGTCATAGCTCCTAGCCCCGCCTCTTCTCTGATTGCTACTAGGTCCTCTCTCTCCCTGCTCCATGAGCTTTATGAAACCTCGTCTTAAAACTATGTATGGTTCCAGCCTCACTACGTCACTTTCTAGGCTATTCCACTTCCTGACAACTCTATGACTGAAGAAATACTTCCTAACATCCCTTTGACTCATAGGAGTCTTCAACTTCCAATTGTGACCCCTTGTTTCTGTGTCCCCTCTCTGGAACATCTTGTCTCTGTCCACCTTATCTATTCCTCGCAGTATTTTATATGTCGTTATCATGTCTCCGCTAACCCTCCTGTCCTCTAGTGTCGTCAGGCCGATTTCCTTTAACCTTTCTTCGTAGGACAATCCCCTTAGCTCTGGGATTAGTCTTGTTGCAAACCTTTGCACTTTCTCTAATTTCTTGACGTGCTTGACCAGGTGTGGGTTCCAAACTTTTGATGCATACTCCAGTATGGGTCTGACGTATATGGTGTACAGAGTCTTCAACGATTCCTTAGTGAGGTATTGGAACGCTATTCTTAAGTTTGCCAGACGCCCGTATGCTGCAGCAGTTATCTGATTGTTGTGTGCCTCAGGAGATGTGATCGGTATTATACTCACCCCAAGATCTTTTTCTTTGAGTGAGGTTTGCAGTTTTTGGCCACCTAGACTATACTCTGTCTGCGGTCTTCTTTGCCCTTCCCCGATCTTCATGACTTTACATTTGGCAGGGTTAAATTCAAGAAGCCAGTTACTGGATCAGTCTTGTAGCCTGTCTAGGTCTCTTTGTAGTCCTGCCTGATCCTCGACTGGTTTAATTCTTCTCATTAACTTCACATCATCTGCAAACAGGGACACTTCTGAGTGTATCCCTTCCGTTATGTCATTCACATATACCAAAAACAGTACAGGTCCTAGGACAGACCCCTGTGGAACCCCACTCGTCACAGGTGCCCACTCTGACATCTCGTCACGTACCATGACTCGCTGCTGCCTCCCTGTCAGATATTCTCTGTTCCATTGCAGTGCCTTTCCTGTTACGTGTGCCTGATCCTCTAGCTTTTGCATTAGCCTCTTGTGAGGAACTGTGTCGAACGCCTTCTTGCAGTCCAAGAAAATGCAGTCTATCCACCTTTCTCTCTCATGTCTTACTTCTGTTACCTTGTCATAAAACTCCAGTAGGTTTGTGACACAGGATTTTCCTTCCCTGAAACTGTGCTGGCTGTCGTTTATAAGCTTGTCTTTCTAGGTGCTCCACCACTCTCCTCCTGATGATCTCCATGACTTTGCATACTATACACGTCAGTGACACAGGTCTGTAGTTTAATGCCTCGTGTCTGTCTCCTTTCTTAAAAATTAGGATTACATTTGCCATCTTCCACACCTCAGGTAGTTGCCCAGTTTCAATGGATGTGTTGAAGATTTTTGTTAGTGGCACACTCAACATCTCTGCTCCCTCTCTAAGGACCCACGGAGAAATGTTGTCAAGTCCCACCGCTTTTGAGGTATAGAGTTCACATAGCAGCTTCTTCACCTCCTCCTCGGTTGTGTGTATTTCATCCAGCACTTGTTGCTATACCTCCCTATTCTGAATTCCTGGAGTCCTTCCTGTCTCCACTGTAAATACTTCTTTAAATCTCATGTTGAGCTCCTCACATACCTCTTGGTCGTTTCTTGTGAACTCCCCACCTTCCTTCCTCAGCCTGATTACCTGGTCCTTGACTCTTGTTTTCCTCCTAATGTGGCTATACTACAGCTTCGGGTCAGACTTGACTTTTGATGCTATGTCGTTTTCGTATTGTCGCTGAGCCTCCCTTCAGACCTGTGCATATTCGTTTCTGGCTCTTCGGCTTATCTTTTTATTTTCCTGGGTCCTTTGTCTTCTGTACTTTTTCCATTCTCTATTGCACTTAGTTTTTGCCTCCCTACACCTTTTGAGTGAACCAAGGACTCGTTCTGGTCTTCTCATTACTTCTGTTTCCCTTGGGAACAAACTTCTCCTCTGCCTCTTTGCATTTTGTTTTCACGTATTCCATCATTTCTTTTACTGGTTTTCCTGCCAATTCTCTCTCCCACTGAACGTCTGGTAGGAAGTTCCTCATGCCTGTTTAGTTCCCCTTTTGTAGATTCGTTTTTCTCTTCCTATTCCTGCTCCCCTCTCCTCTTGTAGCTCAACTATATAATCAAAACACAGAACCAAATGATCACTAGATCCAAGGGGCCTTTCATACGTGATATCCTCGATGTCCGAACTACTCAAGGTGAATACTAGGTCCAGCATTGCTGGATCATCCTCACCTTTCTCTCTGGTAGTGTTTCTAACATGTTGATGCATGAGGTTTTCCAGTACTACATGCATCATCTTGGCTCTCCATGATTCAGGACCCCCATGGGGCTCCAGGTTTTCCCAATTAATCTCCTTGTGATTGAAATCACCCATAACTAGTAACTTTGCTCTTCCCATGTGAGCTCTTCTGGCCACCTCGGCTAGTGTGTCTACCATTGCTCTGTTGCTCTCGTCGTATTCTTCTCCTGGCCTCCTGCAGTTCTGTGGTGGGTTGAACATTACAGCATTTGCCATTTTATGGCCCTCAGACTGGATTTTTCCTACTATGTAGTCCCTTTCGCCCATTCCATCCATTCCTTCCACTTCCTCAAATCCCCACCGGTTCTTAATGAGCAGTGCAACTCCTCCTCCCCCTCTGCTCCCTCTATCTTTCCTGAGGATTTGATATCCGGCTGGAAAGATTGCATCTGTTATCATCCTGGTGAGTTTCGTTTCTGTGAGTGCTATTATGTCTGGGGATGTCTCCTCTATTCTTTCGTGCCACTCCTCACATTTATTTTGTATTCCATCTGCATTTATATACCAAACCTTCACAAACAGCTTAGCGGTTAGGTAATTGGAACTTACACCCGACACCCCGAAAACCACGTATAGGTGAATATTTGCGATGCAGCTTGTACAGCCTGTAGTAGCCTGTATATTGTCCAACTCGATGTGATGTTCTGGCGTATATCCACTTTCGTTTCTTGTCGATATATAATATAACCTATTCACTGTATTACTTTCACTTGTCACATATTTATTTCACTTTATTATCTAGGGTGACACACGTGGCAACGTCGCCTGGAGCACACTAGGCCCACTCTGACCCCGCCACCAAATATTTATTTCTAATTCACTTATAAAATTATGGCTCTCCCCACACTTATGTGGCTCAGGGCAACTCGTAAATCGCTTCAAGGGTTGTTCACTACCCTGACACACTTGATAACCCCTGCATTACCCTTGGGTAGCCCTCAAAAACACTTACATTCGCGGAGCACTAAAGTTGTGACTCGCCCACGCGAGTGTGTGTGTGGGAGTATATGTGTATGTGTGTTCGTGTATGTGTGTGTGTGTGTGTGTATGTGTGTGAATATGTGTGTGTGTGTGTGAGTGCGAATGTGTGTTCGTGTATGTGTGTGTTTGTGTGTGTGTGTGTATGTGTGTGTGTGTGTGTGTATGTACTCACCTAATTGTTCTCGCCTAATTGTGGTTGCAGGGGTTGAGACTTACCTCCTGGCCCCACCTTTTCACTGACCGCTACTAGGTCTTCTCTCTCCCCCTGCTCCATGAGCTTTACCATACCTCGTCTTAAGGCTATGTATGGTTCCTGCCTCCACTACATCACTTGCTAGACTATTCCACTTCCTGACTACTCTATGACTTAAGAAATGCTTCCTAACATCCCTTTGACTCGTCTGAGTCTTCAACTTCCAATTGTGACCACTTGTTTCTGTGTCCCCTCTATGGAATATCCTGTCTCTGTCCACCTGTCCACGCAGTATTTTGTATGTTGTTATCATGTCTCCCCTAACTCTCCTGTCCTCCAGTGTTCCAGTGTCGTCAGGCCGATTTCCCTTAACCTTTCTTCATAGGACATTCCCCTTAGCTGCGGAACTAACCTTGTTGCAAACCTTTGCACTTTCTCTAATTTCTTGACTTGTGTGTGTGTGCGTGCATGTGCGTGTATGTGTGTGCATGTGCGTGTGTGCATGTGCATGCATGTGTGTGTGTGTTTGTGTGTGTGTATGTGTGTGCATGCACGCGTGTGTGGTGTTTGTACTTACCTAGTTGTGGTTGAAGGGGTCGAGTCACAGCTCCTGGTATAGACAGCCTGTACTGTCTGCATAGACAGCCTATGCTGTCTGCCAGCTGATCAAAATGTAAGCTGTAAGCCTACATGCCTAGTTCCCATAGTTTCCACCAGTGGGCAGGCCTCTTGGTGGGTATGCCCAGACTTGCATCCCTCTCACTTCTCGTCCAGACATCCTAGAGTAAACAGGCCTACTCCTCTCTCCCTCGCAGGCGCATGGCCCTCCCAGGCCATGGGCACAAACACACTGCCTGTGTACCCTCACGTTATTGCAAATAAAGTAAGAAGCCTCTGAAGCCTTATCATTGCTACCCCGCCTTGATCGACGAGGAAATAAACACTTGTAAACATTGGTGGACAGCGGCGGTCGCAGCAGATGTGTTGCCCGAGGAGGGAAGGAAGAGGAATGAAGTTGTCTTCACTTCATCACTCTACACAAGAAGCATCCGTCTCTCAACGAGTTATCCTGATGTCGTGACTGCAAATCTCAGCATCCAGACACAGGTACAATCAGGATCCAGGTTGATATTTGTCGAATTTCTTCGAGAAATATAGTGGCGTCCCTCTGTGACTCCACGCCACAGCTTCCCATGCTGTTTCTCAGTCACGTGCTCATTCTTACCAGCATGTTCTGCTGTTGCTGTTCAGCTCAGCACGGCTATTTCAGAAAGTCAGAGGTGAGTTGAGAGGATTTCAGGGTCCAGTGTGAGCGTGTCTCCCTCGTGTGTTGTGAGGTGAGAAAAGGAAGGGCATGGTCCTGGCTCCACCCTACGCCACTCACCCATGCTTGCCCTACTGTACACCACTCACTGTTGCTCTCACTCCTGCCGTTTCTATGAATTCCGTGTGAATTCTTGCCAGAACTGTGTATCCGAGTGCCCAAGGTCAATCGAAGCCACATGCAGCAAGCCACGTGGGGTGATCACGAAGCCACGTGGGGTGTGACGAAGCCACGTGAGTTACTAAGCCAGATATCCCAAACCACATGCTGTGGTCTGCTGCCGCATCAACCCATGACGTCACCATGCTGCTGACGTCACCTCGATGCTGCCTGACTTCACTGACGTCACCCGACGTAACCCCATGACATCCATCACGACGATGTCACCCCATGACATCCATCACGACATCACTCCAAGACGTCACCTCGCGACGTCACCCATGATGTTGCCTGATGACACCTCGCAATGTCACCCCATGACATCCCTCACGACGTCACTCCACGACGTCACCATGGACGTCTGCCTGACGCCACTCGCAATGTAGATAAGTTTTGATTTAGAAAGGATATAGGAAAGTATTGGTTTGGAAATAGGGTAGTTGATGAGTGGAACAGTCTGCCTAGTAGGGTTATTGAAGCTAGGACCTTGGGTAGTTTCAAATTTAGGTTGGATAAATTCATGAGTGAGAGGGGTTGGATTTGAGTGGGACTCGCGCATGAGTGGGTAAAATTGTCAAAGCTTATTTCTTGGGTAGCATTGAAAATTGGGTTGAGCAAATATTCTGTTAGTGGGACGGATTGTGAAGGACCTGTCTAGTATGGGCCAACAGGCCTGCTGCAGTGTTCCTCCTTTCTTATGTTCTTATGTCACCCCATGACATCCCTCACGACGTCACTCCAGGACGTCAACTCGCGACGTCTGCTGACGTCACCTCGTGATGTCGCCCAATAACATCACCTCACGACGTCACGTCTGACATCACCACATGATGTCACGTGTGCTGTAGTGTGTGTGTGTTTGTGTTAGTTACCATTTTGTCCTAGGCACATGTCGATTAGACACTAGGCCTGTTGTATATCCGTGTGTGTGTGTGCGTGTGTGTGTGTGTTTGTTTGTGTGTGTGTGTGTACTCACATATTTGTAGTTGCAGGGGTCGAGTCATAGCTCCTAGCCCCTCCTCTTCACTGATCGGTACTATGTCCTCTCTCTCCCTGCTCCATGAGCTTTACCAAACCTCATCTTAAAAGTATGTGTGGTTCCTGCCTCCACTACGTCGTTGCCAGAATATTCCACTTCCTGTCAACTCTATGACTAAAGAAATACTTCCTAACATCCCTTTGACTCATCTGAGTCTTCATCTTCCAATTGTGACCCCTTGTTTCTGTGTCCCATCTCTGGAACATCCCGTCTCTGTCCACCATGTCAATTCCTCTCAGTATTTTGTATGTTGTTATCCCCTAACCCTCCTGTCCTCCAGTGGCGTCAGACCGATTTCCCTTAACCTCTCTTCGTAGGACATTCCCCTTAGCTCTGGAACTAGTCTTGTTGCAAACCTTTGTGCTTTCTCTAATTTCTTGACGTGCTTGACCAGGGGTGGATTCCAAACTGGTGCTGCATACTCCAATATCGGTCTGACGTACACGATGTACAGTCTTAAATGATTCCTTACTGAGGTATCGCAATGCTATTCTCAGGTTTGCCAGGCGCATATGTGCTGCAGCAGTTATCTGGTTGATGTGTGCCTCAGGAAATGTGCTCGGTATTATACTCACCCCAAGATCCTTTTTCTTGAGTGAAGTTTGCAGTCTTTGCCCACCAAGCCTATACTCTGTCTGCGGTGTTCTTTGCCTTCCCCGATCTTCATTACTTTGCATTTGGCAGGGTTAAATTCGAGGAGCCAGTTGCTGGACCAGGCTTCCCGCCTGTCCAGGTCTCTTTGAAGTCCTGTCTGATTCTCATGCGATTTAATTCTCCTCATTAACTTCACATCATCTGCAAAAAGAGATACTTCTGAGTCTATCCCTTCCGTCAAGTCATTCACATATACTAAAAATAACACCGGTTCTAGGACTGACCCCTGTGGAACCCCGCTCGTCACAAGCGCCCTCTCTCACACCTCGTCACATACCATGACTCTTTGTTGTCTCCCTGTCAGGTATTTTCTGATCCACTGCAGTGTCCTTCCTGTTATGGGTGCCTGATCCTCTAGCTTTTGCACTAATCTCTAGTGAGGAACTGTGTTGACAGCCTCCTTCCAGTCCAAGAAAATACAACCTACCCACCCATCTCTCTTGTGTCTTACTTCCGTTACCTTCTCATAAAACTCCAGTAGGTTTGTGCCACAGGATTTTCCTGCCCTGAATCCGTGCTGGTTGTCATTTATAAGCTTGTTCTGTTCTAGGTGCTCAACCACTCTCCTCCTGACCCTCCTCCATGACTTTGCATACTATACACATAATTGACACTGGTCTGTAGTTTAGGGCCTCGTGTCTGTCTCGTTTCTTAAAAAATGGGACTACATTTGCCGTCTTCCATACCTCAGGTAGTTGCCCAGTTTCAATGGATGTGTTGAAAATTGTTAGTGGCATACACATCGTCTCTGCTCCCTCTCTAATGACCCACGGAGAGATGTTGCCTGGTACCACTGCCTTAGCAGCTTTTTCATCTCCTCCTCGGTTGTGTGTATTTTATCCAGCACTTCTTGGCATATCCCATGTAGGTGTATCCCCCTATTCTGACTTCCCGGAGTCCTTTCTGTCCCCTCTCTAAATACTTCCTTAAATCTCATGCTGAGTTTCTCACACACTTCTTGGTCGTTTTGTGAACTCCCCACCTTCTTTCCTCAGACTGATTACCTGGTTCTTGAATTTTGTTTCCCTCCTTATGTGGCTATTCAACAGCTTCGGGTCAGACTTGACTTTCGATGCTATGTCGTTTTCGTACTGTCGCTGGTCCTCCCTCCATATCTGTGCATACTCGTGTTTGGCTCTCCGACTAATCTCTTTATTTTCTTCTGTACTTTTTTCATTCTCTAGTGCACTTAGTTTTTGCCTCCCTACACCTTTGAGTGAACCAAGGGCTCATTCTGGTCTTCCCATTATTTCTGTTGCCCTTGGGAACAAACCTTTCCTCTGCCTCCTTGCATTTTGTTGTCACGTAGTCCATCATTTCGTTTACTGCTTTTCCTACCAATTCTCTTTCCCACTGAACCTTTTGCAGGACGTTCCTCATGCCTGTTTAGTCCCCCCTTTTGTAGTTTGGCTTTTCCCATCCTGCTCCTGTTACCCTCTCCACTTGTAACTCTACTATGTATTCAAAGCTCAGACCCTCGTGATCACTAGCTCCGAGGGGCCTTTCATACATGATGTCCTCGATGTCCGATCTGATGGATGTGGTACTTTTCAGTACCACATCCATCATCATGGCTCTCCATATTTCGGGACCCCCATGTGGCTCCAGATTTTCCCAGCCAATCAATCGGTCAAAAATCCTTATCAGCATTCGTTAGAAAATTACTACTTTTATAGTGACTAATTGGTTGTGGGGAAGGGGGTGGAAGGAGGGTGTCAATCCTAGCTGTCAATATGAGGGCGGGCTTGAATTCATAATATCTCGTGTCAGGTCATTGGTGTTTTACTGTCAATTCCATCAACCTAACACTAGATGCCATTCAACCCAGCACCTACACTGACAACAAAGACTGACACACATCTGTATTCCTACCCAGTCGTCACTATAAAATAAGTGAATTAATAATAATAATAATAATAATAATAATAATATTACCAGCAAAACGATAATTAGGGAAACTAACAAGCAGGCTACCATCTGCCTGCCGATCACAACAGCTGGTCACCACTAGTCCACAGGCTACTTAAATTTTCTATCCTGAAGTAATTACTATTTAAACTCTGAGCCACAGCGCGGCTTGTGCAGAATTTATGGCATAAACTTTACCTAAACTGTATATATTATTTAAAACATGTTGTCCTCTTAAATTACTAATAGTTTTGAAAGTTAGCGTGTTCATTTTAAAAGCTACTGGCAACACCATTGCCATTAAAACTATTGGCAACACCAGTGCCATTAAAACTACTGGCAACACCAGTGCCATTAAAACTAATGGCAACACCAGTGCCATTAAAACTACTGGCAACGCATGTGCCGTTAAGGTCGCAATCAACCGAACACCAGAACTAAATAATACTTCAAGCAGGATCTAAAAGAAAATTCCAGCGTCTATACACATACATGGACGTAATTGAACGAGTTACGTTTTCCACCTTCACTCTTTACTGGTCCCTGATAAATACGTCATTGATTGTTGATTGTATTTATCTTCATTATTATTATGCTTTACAATTCACAAACGGGGTTCTTTTTTTTACAAACATTATTCCTCAGTCCATGTCAGGATTTGAACCTACACACTCTGCATCAAAGTACCTAGTACTTACGCCACTTGGCCAAGTGGAGTGAGCACTATGTACTTTGAAGTAGTGTTTGTACCCCCCGCCCCTCTCTCTCTCTCTCTCTCTCTCTCTCTCTCTCTCTCTCTCTCTCTCTCTCTCTCTCTCTCTCTCTCTCTTTCTCTGTCTTTCATCTCTCTCTCTTTCTTTCTCTCAAATCGATTAACTTTAAATATTAGCACGGCTGACTGGGAAGGAAGGCCTTATTCAAAGAGATGAGACCTAGTAAGGCGTACTTATCCCACAACTTTATATGCATTATTATTAAAATTATTGTATATAAATCATTATATATATATAATATATATATATATATATATATATATATATATATATATATATATATATATATATATATATATATATATATATACATGTACCGTTTACGATATTTTCATTCAGAAAGCTGTCCAATGCCGACCAAACGAATTTATCTCATTAAGAAATGTTGTAAAATATCTAGTCCTTTTAGACCCAAAATTACACTTACAAAAGCATTTAAAATACACTTGCCTATCACAGGGTGAGTTTGGGGACCATGCGGGTACCACTTATATATATATATATATATATAGTATATATCATGGTGAAGTAGCAGACCTTCGGACCGAAAGTAATCAGGTTTGAATGAGGAATGGTAGAGTATCTCTAATTTCCCAGATCAAGAGACCTTCACCAGTATCAAGGGTAGATGATTTCCACCAGTTGCTATGCAGGCTGAAGGATGGTGCCATGCCAGCAGCAACACGGTTGACATGTAGAACACGTCTGGCTAGCATTCTCATAGAATTTACATTTTCTTTCCATCCGCATTGTGTCATAATCATATTCATCTAAATCATATTTGTTACCATTATCGTTGTCATTATGATTATCTTAATAAGCATTATGGATATGTAGGCAATCATGGTCGTCATGATTATAATCCACATCACTATCTTTATCTTATTAGCCTTTGTCAACACCACTTTAGTTATACCAGCAACAGCATGTGGTTGTTGTAATGGTGGTTGTGATGGTGGTGGTAGTGGTGGTGGTGATGATGGTGGTGATGATTTTGATGGTGGTGGTGGTGGTGTTGGTGTTGGTGGTTGTGGTGGTGGTGATGATAGTGGTGATGATGGTGATGGTGGTGGTGATGATGGTGGTGATGATGGTGATGGTGGTGGTGGTGATGATGGTGGTGATAGTGATGGTGGTGGTAGTGATGATGATGGTGATGATGGTGATGGTGGTGATGGTGATGGTGGTGGTGGTGGTGATGGTGGTGGTGGTGGTGCTAATGATGATGGTGGTGGTGGTGGTGGTGGTGGTGATGATGGTGGTGATGGTGATGGTGTTGGTGGTGGTGATGGTGATGATGATGGTGGTGGTGATGGTGATGATGATGGTGGTGGTGGTGGTGGTGATGGTGGTGATGGTGGTGACGGTGATGATGATGGTGGTGGTGGTGGTGGTGGTGATGGTGGTGGTGGTGATGGTGGTGGCGGTGATGATGATGGTGGTGGTGGTGGTGATGGTGGTGGTGGTGATGGTGGTGGTGGTGATGATGGTGGTGGTGATGGTGGTGATGGTGGTGGTGGTGGTGGTGATGGTGGTGGTGGTGGTGGTGGTGATGGTGGTGATGGTGGTGGCGGTGATGATGGTGGTGGTGATGGTGGTGATGGTGGTGGTGGTGGTGATGGTGGTGGCGGTGATGATGGTGGTGGTGGTGGTGGTGGTGATGGTGGTGGTGGTGGTGGTAGTGGTTTTAGTAAATCCACCAGGAGCAGCACCAGCATTAATACAAACAACAGAAATATCAACAGTAACAATCACAGCAACAACAGCATCTGCAGCAGCAGCAGATAAAGCAACATCTGCATCAGCAGCAGCAACAGCGGTAGACACATCAGCAACAACAGTATTAGCAGAAGCAGCAGCGACAACAGCAGCGTTGAAAATGATCACCAGTATCAGCAACACCAATACCATCAGCAGTACTGACACATTCATCACCACCACTAACAGCAGAACAAAGTCACCATCAACATTACAGCAGCAGCATCAAGACCATCACGAACAGCAGCAGCAGCAGCAGCAACTACACAAGCAGCAGCACCAGAACAAGAAGAAGCAGTCTCATAAAAAAATATAAGCAGTAGAACAACAGTAGTAGAAGTAATACGAAAAGAAACAGCAACTACAACAAAACGAGTAACAACAGCAGCACAAAGTGTATCACCAACTTTACAATAACACAAACACAGCAACAGAATCAGCAGCAGCAACAACAACAGCACAAACAGCACCGTGAATTATTCATCATTAAAAGATGAATGTACTGAAATTGGCTATGAAATTTTTTTTTTCCAATTATGAAAAATTCTTCTAAATACGTCCGGTTTATATTACTCACTCGCAAAATAGTGTCACAATCTGGGGGTCATAATATGAGTCACAACCTGGGGTCACAGTCTCGGGTCAGAGCCTGGGTTACAAACCACAGTACGGGTGAGGTTAGAATCCATGGCAAGTGAGTCGTAAATCTCCAGATCAGTTTTACGACTCACTCGTCATGGGTTGTAATCCCACCCGTACACTCGTCATGGGTTGTAATCCCACCCGTACACTCGTTATGGGTTGTAATCCCACCCGCACACTCGTCATGGGTTGTAATCCCACCCGTACACTCGTCATGGGTTGTAATCCCAACCGTACACTCGTCATGGGTTGTAATCCCACCAGTACACTCGTCATGGGTTGTAATCCCACCTGTACACTCGTCATGGGTCGTAATCCCACCCGTACACTCGTCATGGGTTTGTAATCCCACCCGTACACTCGTCATGGGTTGTAATCCCACTCGTACACTCGTCATGGGTTGTAATCCCACATGTACACTCGTCATGGGTCGAAATCCCACCCGTACACTCGTCATGGGTTGTAATCCCACCCGTACACTCGTCATGGGTCGTAATGCCACCCGTACACTCGTCATGGGTTGTAATCCCACTCGTACACTCGTCATGGGCCGTAATCCCACCCGTACACTCGTCATGGGC
Source organism: Cherax destructor (assembly GCA_009830355.1). Lineage (NCBI taxonomy): Eukaryota > Metazoa > Arthropoda > Malacostraca > Decapoda > Parastacidae > Cherax > Cherax destructor. The sequence goes on from WNWK01002675.1 coordinate 75,490, forward strand.
CGTAATCCCACCCGTACACTCGTCATGGGTCGTAATGCCACCCGTACACTCGTCATGGGTCGTAATCCCACCCGTACACTCGTCATGGGCCGTAATCCCACCCGTACACTCGTCATGGGTCGTAATCCCACCCGTACACTCGTCATGGGTTGTAATCCCACCCGTACACTCGTCATGGGTTGTAATCCCACCCGTACACTGGTTTGTTTGCAATCGTATTATTACGATTTCGTGAGTCCTGGATTACAGGCTGGGAACATAACCGGGGTCAGTGTGTCTATGAACGCATTCAGTACAGCCTAACGCTGTATGACCCTAAAGGGTTTAGCGGGTAATTGTGATTGTAATAAATGTAACAATACAGCCTGATCAGGTGGTCAGGCTTTAAACACTTTTTATTGCACAGCAATAAAGGATTGGAAGGGACTGCTTGCATGTCAAAGCCCGTCATAGCATGAGCCAGTTCAGGAAGAGAGCTGAAAGGTTCTTAATGAATGAAGCTTCAGAAATTGTGGAGAATGATTTCTCGTATAGCTAACATGCATGTACATATTACTGTAACATCCATGTACCTATTACTGTGATCTGATCCTCTCTTTGTTATTTAAAATAACTCATATTACCTTATTCCTTGTAGTATATCTCCTTATAACTGCTTTTATAACTGTTTTAACTGTTAAGGTTTAAATAATGAGATATTACAAGGACCCCAATGGAAATAAGTCAATTTGACTTTTTTATGGGTAACCCACGCATATGCTGCTATGTATGACAAATTATGTAACTGTATTTATGTATACCTGTACCTGAATAAACTTAATTACATGGCGGTTTATCAGTGATGGCTGACAACCACTCTTAAAATCATCCAGAAATCGTATCTGAGAGTTCGCTAACTCGAGGCTCCGAGAGTGCCGCAGGGGTGAGGAACCTCTTTTCTGTCATGGCCATTGGATATTTATAACATTATTCTCGGGCCATACAAAATTATCAACTTAAAAAGTAGCTTGCTATATTTGGTCAAACATTTAATTAACTCAGAAAAAAAGAGAAAATAAAAATATTTATTAAAATATAGAGTAAAACTTTTTTAATAATTTATGGAGGGTAACAATATTTGTAAGTTTTTAAACTTCAAGAAGCCATTAAAAGGCAAGTGTTTCATTATTTTTCACTTTCTTTCCGTAGATGTCTGGAACTGCTTCTCTTTGGTGAGGTGTGTGATGTTAGCTGGTATTGATGATATTCCTACTCGCAACTCCTTTTCAAGGTTTGCGTCGGTCAGTTTGGAGCGCAGTCGACACTGCTCGCAGCAGTAAGTTGTTCGGAACACAGATGCATATTTCAGTGCATGTCTTCTCAGAGTCGGAAATTCATCATTGCTTATGTAACGTTTATAGAACTCAAGCAGTTGGAGGTTGTTGTACCTAGCTTTCAGCTCATCATCGCTTTACAGCTGAATGATTTCGTGTTGTAGGTTATCAGGCAATTTCTTTGTTTACTTTTCTCGTCCATGAATCTTTCATTAAATGCCTCAATCAGTTCACCAGCATATTCAAGTGTCGTAGAAGGTTTTTGTCCTACCAGAGTGGGGAAATGCATCGTGTTGTTCCTTTCGAGTTGCACTTTCCACAGCCTTAATTTAGGTTACTCGCTGCCCGACCTTGGTCGTGAGCAGGTGTGCTGGCAGGGGTCTCTGGTGGACAGTGGACACAACCTTTAGTTTCAAAATGGCGGCAACGTACCGGAGGCGGATAAACACTGTGTGTATTGAGGTGCTGGTTGGAGCTATCTACCCGTCTAATGCAGACGTATTATTGCCTGCCATACTTCAAGACGTTTATGGAATACCCACGGAGGATTTATATGGCATATCGCTAAATGGAGCCACTAGGGTATTTGTGAAATATGTGACCAGTGGATCATACAAACGAGTGGTTGATGCTTACCAGGAACAGTGAATGGTCGTTTCTGAAGGCTTGGAGGTGAGATTACGGGATGTTTCGGCAATGTATACTTGGATAAGAATACGTAATTTACCTTTTGAGGCTGATGCAGTTGATGTGAAGAGGGTCTTTCAGGCATATGGTGTGATACATGCCGCTAACGTTGGGAGGTGGGCCCAGGGGGCCTATGCTGGAATGCCGGAAGGGTCGTTCAGTCTCAAGATGACATTGAGGAGACCAATACCATTGTATGTTGTTATGCCGGACTTCCGTACGCAAGTCTATGTTACGTACGTTGGGCAGGTGCGAACGTGTAGGCTATGTGGGCAGCCAGGACATATGGCTATGGCGTGTGACCGACGGGGGCCACCCACCCAGCGTCAACATGGTGCCACGATACAGTAACAAGGGGAGACAGCATTGATGAATGAGGACGTACACCAACAGGAGCTGGCATCTAAGAGTGAGCAGATTAGTACTGGCAGGTGGAGTGATGTCTTGGAGGAAGAAGCGGTGGTGGTAGTATCTCTACCACCGGTGACGCAGCCGGATGAGGACCGTGGCTCCCTGGATCGTGAGATGCAGGGAGTGGATGATGTATTGGTTAACTTATCAGAACCTCTCATGAATGATTTGCAGAGAATGCTTGATAGCCCGGTGCCGGTGGCAGCCGACTATGTGGAGGGTAACTTCCTGGAGTTGGTGGCAAGACTGGGTGAAGTGCTGAATGGGCGTGTAAGTAAGGAGGCAGGTGATGGTATGGATGATCAAGTGCAGATGTATGTGGTTGAGGCAGAGGTACATAGGGGCGTGTCGGATTTGACTGGTGAGGAATTAGGCGAGATCATGGAGGTAGTGGGGAAGTCCCGCAAGAGATCCAGTGGATCAGTGGAGGATGACATGTTGACGCCAGGTCAGAGGACCGGCAAGAAAGTATGGGTGGATGTGGCTAAAAGCGGGAAGGGCAGGGTTAAGGGTAAAGTCATGGCCGGAGAGGGAGGGGGTTATGGTGGGGGAGGACTAGTGATGAAGCTAGGTGGGTCTAGATTGGTGAAGCATCGTGGAAAGCCTCTAATGAAACCTTCAAGTGTCTCTGTATGAATGTTAATGGCCTTCGGGCAGAGGTTAAAAGGTTATGGGTGGAAGCAACTTTAAGGAGAGAGGGGATTGACATATGCATCTTACAGGAACATAATTTTAAGTGTGGTAGGGAATTGTTGCTAAGGGGTTATAATTTATACACGGGGAGTAATGTGAATCTCAAGGATGGGGTGTTGGTGGGCATTAGGGAGACCATCCCTTTTCATATGAGGTCCTGGGAGGAGATGGGGGATGGGAGGATTGTGAGGGTTGATGGGGTATGGGGAGACATACCTGTTAGTTTTATTGGGGTTTATATGCCTGCAGCCAACGCATGGAGTGTGAAGGAAGCTTTTGTGCATGATTTTTTAGTTTATGCTTTAAGGGGATTGCCTGAGGTGGTAATAGTAGCTGGTGATTGGAACTGTATTATTCAGAAGCGTGACGTAGAGCCTCAAGGGTCAGGATGTGAACTTGCAGTTTTGAGGGATGTGTTGGGGGTGGTGGGAGTCATGGATGTGGTTGTTGGGAGGGATACTTTAGTGGAGCATACATTTTTTAGGAGAGGATATGCGGCACGACTAGATAAAGTTTATGTAGTGTCAAGTATAAGTGTAGGAGACGTGCGTCTTCTCGATGTTGGGTTCTCCGATCACCGTGGTGTAGTGGCGGTGTTGAGCTGGGATGGGGCTGTCAAGATTTATCCAGGTCATTGGAAATTGAATGTTAGTTTGTTACAGAGGGATGAGGATAGGGATACTTTTGCAGACTGGTGGGAGAGGGTGTGGGGGAGGGGCAGAGGGATAGGGGATGCGGTGAGGTGGTGGTCTTTGCAGGCAAAGGCAGTGGTGAGGGATTATTATCGGAGGGCTGGGGTGGAGGAGGCGGGTTATAGGTATGGTTTGCAATGTTACTTAGAAAGTCAGCTTAGGGCTTGTTATGTAGGGGGAGGGGGAGGGGGAGGGGGAATCAGGCAGAAATTAGTATGCTATGTGGGCGGTTAAGGGACATACAAAATAATAGATTCCATGCAGTCAGGGTCAGGTGTCAATTGGAAGAGGTTTTATGGGGTGATAGGCCCTTGGGCACTGTATTGAGGAGGTTTAGGAAAAGGAGGAAGGGTATGATTATCTCGTTGTTGAAGGTCGAAGAAGACCTGGGAGGGTATCAGAAAGGGCAGGTGTTACATACAACTGATGGCATGTGTGGGTATGCGGGGTTTTGGTTTCAGCAAAAGTTTAGATTTGTTTGGATTGAGGCAAGTCGATGGATCATTTTGGAGGGGATACAGGAACGACTGGGGGAGAAGGATAGGAAGGGGTTAGGAGGACATATAATGGAGGAGAAAGTATGGCAGGCGGTGCAGGGATTAAGGTTAGGAAAGGCGCCTGGGGTGGATGGCTTAACGGGAGTTTTTTATGTGTTTCATTGGGACGTGTTAAATGATGTTTTAGTGCGGATCTTTAATCAAATGAACGATAGGGGATATATGGAGGAAGAGCAAAGGACAGGGGTGGTAGTGATGGTCTCGAAGGGAAAGAAAGGTGATAGGATGAAGGGCTATAGAGCTATAACGTTGTTATGCTTGGATTAAAAGATCTTTGCGAAAATACTGGCTAATCGAATGAAGAGGGTGTTGGAGAAGGTTTTAGATGATGGACAACATGGAGTGCCGGGGCGAAGCATAAGGGCAGGGCATAGGAGGATTAGGGAGTTTGTAGATAACAAGAGGGGAGGAGGGGTTCTAGGTTTAGACTTGGAGACTGCATAGGATAGCGCAGATAGGGAATTTTTGTTTGGGGCTTTGATGGGGTTGGGGTTTGGGGAAGAAATCGTGGGGTGGGTTAGGACTTTATATGACCGGGCGTTGGCAAGGGTCCAGGTAAATGGGAAGTTGGGGGTTCAGGTGAGTTATGAAAGGGGTTTGCGGCAGGTTGTCCTCTTTCGAAAATCCTGTTTGGGTGTATGCAGGACCCTTTCTATAGATTGGTTAGGGAAGGAGTTTGGGATGGGGAGGTGGGACGGGGTTGTGAGTCATGCATAGTAGGATATGTCGATGATACGGCCGTCCTGGTGGGTAGTAGTGAGGGCTTATTACACGTGAATAGGATTGTGGGTATTTTTGGGGAGGCGACAGGTATGAGGGTAAATAGGGGTAAGTCAAGTTTGTTGGAGGTAGGTGCGTGGGTGGGAGGGACGTTGGACAGTGGGGCGGTTGGAAATGCGTCAATAGGATTAAAATTTGCTGGGTAATATTCAGTCATGATAGGGAATTGGCGAGAGAATTGAATTCGGTGGCGGTGGTGGACAGAGCTATAGATAGGTTGGGAGGCATTAGGTCTACAGAGGTAACACTGTTGCAACGGGCGATGGTGGTAAATGTTTTAGTATATAGCAAACTAGCTGCCTTATATCCTCTCCTGGAGTGTGATGTTGAGAGGTTGCTTGCTAGGGTTTTTTGTTATATTTGGAGTCATGGGAGGCATTGGTTAGGTAGGGAGGTGGTGACTACTGGGGTGGGGGTGGGTGAGTTGGGGTTGATCCCGCTACGTAATAGGCTACAAAGTATTTTTGTTAAGCAAGAATATGTGGTAGTGGGGGGTACAGGGGGAATGAGGGTGAATGGGGTCATGCAGGAGGTACATAGGTGGTGGTGGGGTAGGGATCTGTTGAGATGTGAGGCTATGTTGAGGTTCCTCCTTGTTGTTCGGGAGCCTGGGAGGGTTAAGGTAGGCGTTTTAGATAGAGTGGGGGGGAGGGGAGGTGTGGTGCAGGTACTTATCCAATGTATAATTGGAAGTTAACGTGGCGTTGGATGAAGAAGTTGCGAATACCACCAAGAGTGCGTGAAACAGGATATAGGTTTTTATTGGGTATTTTGGCGACGCATGCATAGTTGTATAGGATGGGCATCATCAGGGATGGGTTGTGCGGATCGTGTGGGGTCCTGGAAACGGCGTATCATACTCTGTATTTCTGTGATACGTTGGTGGGGGTCAGGGAGTGGTTTAGTGGGGTATTAAGGAGGGTGGGGGCGGGGGTTTGATGACCCTGAGGGCATTGTGTTTGGACGTGGGGGCTTTTCCGGAGGACGTCGGTAGGGAGTAGTTTACTTGGTGGTCGAGTACATACATATTTTGGGGGTAATGCGGGAGGTTCCCGGAGCACAGCAGGTATTTATAGGTCTAAGTGTAGAAATCAGGTTATATATGCGGGGACATGGTGTAAAGCTTTCTCTCAGGGTTATAGGGAATTGACTATAGGTATTCTGTTGGGGGGGTGGAGGTACCTCAGTAAGGGGCTGGTCGAAAACTGGGGGTATGGTCAGGGTTTCAAACAGGGGGATGCGGAGGGTGACATGGCTAGGGTTTATGTGCGTTCTCTCCGGTGTCACCTGATAGAGCGTCAACACGTTTCGTCCAGCAGCCAGTGGTAGGAGGTCAGGTGGACATATATTGTAATGTGTGGTGATGGTGCAAGTTTTGCAATCAGATGTCTAAACTGGTCTTGGACTTATGCGACTTAGAACGATCATTATGTTGTACTTTTGTTGGTAGCACGTAATTACTGGCTTAATGGTTATAGGTTGGAGTATTAGGGAAGACAGGTGTTTATGGTGAGGTTGGGTGTTTTTGTACTCAAGTGAGTGTTTTGTGTTATTTTGGCCTCAGCGTGAATGGGGTGAATGTGCGCGTCTCAGTCCATTGACAACACGTTACATGTGTTCCGTAACATGTTTAAATTGTAGATTGTATAAGGTGTAGGTTACCACATCACGGCACTTACATTTTTAGGTTTGTTTTCTTTTCTACTTAGATTGATGGCGAACGCTGTTATCCGTATATCGTTTGTATTTTTTGTGATATTAGTATCGTTTGCATTTATGAAGCTCTTGATGTGGTATTAACATGTTTTGACGCCATAGTATAATTATATTATGCCACAGGTATTGCATTGTTTGAGTTATTATGCAGGTAGCTGTTTTCAATGTCTCTGTACGTATAGTCCAATGTGTTCATATTTCTGTAGGGTAATTTCCGCATCACGGCTTTTTACATATTTAGGTTGTTTTCTTTTCTGTTTAGTTTGAGGGCATCCTTAGGTTTATGTCTTTTCCTTAGTCTTAAGTTAAGATAATTATATTGTTTTGCATTTATGAGATACTTGGTGTAGTACCTTCATGTTACTTTTGTATTCTCACAGTTTTGATTAATAAAAAAAATTAAAAAAATTTAGCTTTCAAATGATTTCACGTTTGAAAGATGGGAGCTGAGAAACTGGTTGGTACCCTGCAGCTTGACGTTCAACTCTGAGAGGTACTTGGTAATGCCCACCATGAACATAGATCACATAGCCACTTGCTTTCGTAAAACCTCATGAGCATGTTCCCGCTACTCAGCCACCGACATTCTCAGTGATAAACAAGATCACCTTACTCAGGGTCAAGATCATTCAGTAACTCTTTAAACTGGCGGCTGCTAAGCCCTGTGCTTTGACAAAATTTATGCATAACACTACTGTTCACATCACATTGTTGAGCCGCAATGGCTATGCACAGAGATTTTTTTATGTATGATGAAGTGGCATATAATTAAATCACTTGGATCGAGACTGAGACGATTCAGTTCATTCTGATAAATGCAGTTAACTCTTTTTGCGAGCCAACCATGGCTGCAGCTATATCTGTAGTAAGGCCACTTAACTTTTGAAAACTTTAGCTCAATTTTTTTCATTGATAAAACAAGTCTCTCAAACAAGTCCTCACCTCTTGTAGTGCCATGCATGGCTTCCAGTGACAGCAGTTCCTCTCGCTGCAAACTCTGCAGTTATCCCACTAACGAAAAAGGCAATTGGGCAGTATTTGTCCGTTGTCTTGTCACAGGCCAGAGAGAAAAAAAATGGAAATCTCCTGCAGAATCCATCAGTATTTTATCAATATCTTGTGCTGAGTCAGTAATCCTATCTGAGACGGTTCTCAGAGACAAACTAACACTCTGAAACAATTTTACTTTGTCTGGTGCTAACAACTCCGCAGCAGCCACCATGCACTCTTTCACAAACTCTCCCTCTACATGAGGCCTCAGCTCGCTCACTACATAACTCATCTGAACAACGTTGTTTCTGTCACTACGAGACCTGGTGAAAGCGGCTTGTTGTGATTCCAAACTCGGCTGAAGAGCATTAATTTTTATCGAGACGCATTTGGGCTCCCAATTCATTGAGTTTAGCATGTTTTGATAATTCGCCACCCAGCTCTTGTCGGGTGAGGGTGTGCTGCTCCCAGTGCGGACACCTGGCGGACACATCAACAACTTGGTTTTCTGTAAACATGGTGACGGCCGGTAGACGCAGGCTGAACACGGTTTGCATTGACATGGTGACTGGAGTCTTGCAACTAGCTACAGCTGCTACAGTACTGCCGAACATCTTGAGAGCGTGTATGGCATAGAGACAGAGGATTTGATGGTATAGCACTGAACGGCGTCAACAGGGTCTTTGTCAAACTCTTAACATCAGAAGTGTATGAGAGGCTTGTTGATCGACATCAGGACAAGATTTAACGGTGCATTCAGGATTACAAGTACGTTTGAAGGACGTGTCCGTACTTCACATGGATAAGGGTTAGGAATGTCCCTTTCGAAACTGACACAGTAGACATCATTGATGTCTTCGGTACTTATGGAATTATACACGCTGCCATGGCTGGGAAGTGGAGTGAAGGTCCTCTAGAGGGCCTCTTCGAGGGTCATTTTCCCTGAAGATGACGTTACGTCGACCGATCCCATCCTATGTCATTCTGCCGGCCTTTTGGACCCAGATATATGTTACATACATGGGTCAACGTAGGACCTGCAGGTTGTGCGGGGCGTACAAGCATGTGGCTGCAGACTGCATGAGGAGGACAGGACAACAGCCGGATGCAGGACATCGGGAACAGGAAGTGAAGGCACACAAGGAAGTGCAGGAACTGGTGGACACTAAGGAGGCAAAACCTAGATTGTGGAGTGAGATAGTTGAAGGATCGGAGGAAGTGTGCCATACGTTGCCAAAGGCGTCTGAGACGGTGGTTGGTGACGGGAGTGAGACGGATACAGGCACTGGAGAGGATTCACCTTTGGAGGAAGTATTAAGGGAACTATTGGATGACCCATTACCAGTGCTTAGTGTGGAGACATGTGAAGGTTTGGATGAGGCAGTGAGTGTGGTGGATGATTTGGTGAGTTCCAGTGCGGAGAAGCAGTCTTTGGTGAGAGAGCAAGTAACGGTTGAGGTGCATCAAATAGAGAGTGTCGAGAGGGTTGAAAATATGGAAGTGGTGCCTGGATCGCAGAAAAGGTCGGGCACAGTGACTGATAGTGAAGATGTGTTGACCCCTGCTCAGAGGACGGGTAAAAAGTCGATGGTGGAGGTTGCGAGAAAGGACCTGGGAGGATTAAATGATAGGGATAAAGTCAAGGGTGGGAAGCAAGTGGGTAACAGGAGGTAAGGGGAAGGCAGTCTTGCAGCCTCCACCTCGCCAAAGGGCAAACCTTTGCAATTGTTTTCAAGTGTCTAACGATAAATGTAAATGGTTTGAGGGAAGAGATTAAGAGGGCGTAGTGGAATGCACTTTGAGGAGGTATGGAGGACTGTGGCTTTCATACAAGAACATAATTTTCGGTGCGGAAGTGAGTTGCGATTGGGGGGTATACGGTGTTTGCTGGTTCGTCAGGGAAATTAAAGGGTGGAGTGGCGGTGGCAGTGGCGGAGTCAAGCACTTTTAAATTATTTGCTTGGGAAGAGTGTGGGGGGTAGGATAGTAAGGGTAGAGGGGAGTGGGGGTGTGAGGGTCTGTTTTTGGGTGTATACATGCTGGCAGAACAGTCTAGGAGAGTTAAGGGAATTTGTGCGGATGTAATGATATATGCTTAGGGTTTGCCGGGTGTGGCGACTGTTGGGGGTGACTTCAATTGTGTGATTAGGGAGAGGGACGTAGAGCCCAGGAGGAGGGGGGTGTTGGTAGAACTGGGGGATTTGTTGCGAAGTGCGAGTCTGGGGGATGTCATTGGGGTTGGGGAGCATACATTCGTTAGAGGGGATATGGGGCCTGGCTAGACAGAATATATGTTACTGGGAATGTTGTGGTGAGTCGTGTTAGTTATTTAGATGTGGGTTTTTCTGACCACGGGGGGTGGAGGTGGATTGATGGGAGTAGCTAAGGTATAGGGATACTGGAAATTGAATGTCAGGTTGTTGATGGGTGTGGATAAAAGAGTTGAGTTTGGGGGTGGTGGGGTAGGTTGTGGGAGAGAGGTCGGCAGGTGGAAGATTTGGTGGATTGGTGGGTGACGGTGGGAAAATCGCAAATACGGATGTTTTACCAGAGGTTGGGTAAGGAGGAGGCAGACTGGAGATATGGTATGCAACAATATATAGAAGGACTGTTACAGAGTTGTTATGTGCGAAGGGGTTATAGGGTAATGGAGGAGATTAGGGAATTGAAGGATAAATTGATTGAAATTCAGAATGAGAGATTTGGGGCTTGTAGAATGAAGGCGGGAATAGATGACGTTTTGTGGGGATAAGCCCTCAAATACGTATTAGGGAAATGCAGGTTGCGTAGAGAGAAATGACAGTGGAATGTTTGGATGTAGAAGAGAGTTTGGACAGTTATGAGAGGGGAATGAAGATTAGAAGTACGGATGCGATGGGTGGGGTGTGTACATGGACAAGTGGTTTACAAAGCATCTGAGTAGTGTAGAGGTGGGGCTTGAGGAGAGGGAAATTTTCGGGGGGATAATGGGGAGGTTAGAGGAGGGGATAGGGAGGTATGGGGATAATTAGCAAGGAGGAGGTATGGAGGCAGGAATGGACTGAGTAAAGGTAAGGCTTTGGGTATAGATGGTATTGCAAATGAGTTTTATAGGGAGAACTGGGATAGTGTGAGGGGTTGTGTGGTGGAGGTGATGAATCGTATGAAGATGGACAGGGTGATGGGGAAAGAGATGGGAATGGGTGTGGTGGTATTGGTGCGAAAGGGTAAGGTGGGGAATATGCTGAGTAATTACAGGCCTCTGGTGCTCATGAATACAGACTACAAGATCTTTATGAAAATTTTGGGAAATAGATTAAAATGTGTGATTGAAGGGTGATTGCGGGGGCCAGGGGGATCCGGAGGGGAGTGCTACAGGGGCATGAGAGAATAAAGGGGTTTATAGATAGTGGGGTGGGGGAATCTTAGCTCTGGATTGGAAAGGGGCGTATGACAGTGTGGAACGAGAGATACTGTTTGAAGTGATGAGGAGGCAGGGTTTTGGGGAGGAGGTTGTGGGTTGGGTGCAGTCGTTATATCAGGATGCATGTGTTAGAGTGCAGGTGAATGGTAGACTTGGGGGTGTGGTGAGGATGGGTAGGGGTCTGCGACAGGGGACAACCCTGTCGCAGATTCTTTTTGCGTGTGTACAAGATCCGTTTTATAGATTAGTGGAAGGCGGGGTTAGGTTGGGGCAGAAGGGGGTGGATTGAGGGTATCGTGGGATATGGATGACACCACGGTGCTCTTTGGGCATGAGGTAGGTTTAGAGACAGTTAGGCGGTGTTTAAGGTTATTTTGCTCAGCTACGGGGATGAGTGTGAATGGGGCAAAGTCAAAGTTGCTGGAGGTAGGGTCCTGGGTGTGGGGGTCAGGGGTTTGGGTGGCTCGTTGTGGACAGCATCACTATTTGTGGTATAGTGTACATGCGGGATAGTAATAGAACAAGGAGGGAGTTCGGGACGTGTGGTACAAAGGGCGAAGTTGCGTATGTGTGAATGGAGACCGGTGATCTCACTTTACGACAGAGGGTGCTAAGGTCAATACCTTGATCTACAGCAGAATTTGGAATGTGGCGTGCATCTACCCTCTGTTGCAGGTGGACTTGAAGGAGTTAGAGGTAGAGTGTTTAAGTATGTATGGGCGTATGGTAGGAATTGGTTGCGGAAGGATATTGTTAGGAATAAGGTAGGGATGGGTGGGTTAAGTTTAATCTGGTTGAGCCGTAGACTGGTGTGCATGTATGTCAAACGTTGCTTAGTGAGGAGAGGGGGTTGGGGGACAGGGGGAGAAAGGGGTAAGGGAGGTACTGAGGGAGTTAAGCGAGTGGTGGGAGGGTAAAGATTTGGAGTATTGTAGAGATTTGTTGAGGAACTTGTTGGTAATGGCGGACTCGCATAAATTGAAGGTAAGTGTTATGATGGGAATAGGAGGGGCTGCTGGGGTTGTGGAATGTGCTGCGGTTTATCCGGTATATGACTGGGGGAGGATTTGGAAGGGGTTCCAAGCGCTAAGGTTACGTGCAAGGGACCGGGAGCATATGTATAGGTTTTTGCATGGGGCGGTAGCGTCTAAGGCGGTGCTATTTAGTATGGGTTTGGTAACAGAGGGAAGGTGTGGTATTTTGGGAATCCATGTTACATGTGGTATATTTCTGTGAAGCTTTGGAGCCGGTGCGGAGTGGATAGGGGGTGGTACGATTACTTGGGGTGGGGGTATACAGTTGTTGAGGGCTTTGTACCTGGATTTGGGAGGGTTGGATGGTAGGGAAAGGAGGGGACTCATGTATTGTATGGTGGATTTCGTGTGAGGGTCGTGGAGATTGAGAGATGTGGAATAGGGAACGAATTAGAGCTTTGGCTGCAGGCATGTATCGTACGAAGTGCAGAAATAGGCAGGTGTATGGGAGGGATTGGGATATGGGTTTTACGTTAGTAGTGGACCTCGCTATTCGAACACTCCAAAACTCACCCTTTTATGTAAGTTTATTATTGTAAGTGCTTTTATAAGTGTATTTTTGGGGGTCTGAAATGGACTTATCTAATTTGCATCATTCCTTATGGGAATAAATTCGTTTGGTAACAGCATTCTGGAATGAGGGTGAGTTTTGGAGTGTTTAAATAGCGAGGGTCCACTGTATATAGGAATTTTAGTGTGGGAGAATTATTAAGGGGTACTGTTGGGTTTTAAAGGGGCTTGACTCGGTGGGAGGATTGGGGTGGTGTGGATGTGGTATTTTGGTGTGGTAGTTGGTTGAGTGGTTAGGTTGGGAGGGGTTGGGGGTTTTGGTAGGTGGGTGGGACGGATGACTTTTCCTTTGGGGGACGGGGTGACTGTTAGTTGTAGTGTGTGGATTGGAGTATGTTATGGGGGGTCGGGGTTTGATGATGGGGTTTTTCTGGGGAGGGGGAGTCAGGGGAAAGCAAAATTTTGCCTGTCCTGAGATGTGTGTTGAGATTGGAGTGGTGTGTTGGTGTGGTGCTAGGCAATATTTCTGTGCATGGTGCAAGGTACTGAAACTTGATTGGACGGTTACGTGGACTTCATGTTTGTTCTGGGTCCTAATGTTAGTAGGAGGCAGGACGAATATTAGCACATGCTGTGGCTAGGCCTGACCTGACTTATGAATTAATTGATTGTGTTCACGGTACATTGTGGTACTAGACCGCTGGCATGTATTATTATATGTGATTTGTTGATATGGTGAGTTGGTGATCTGGTGCTTTCTTTCGTGTTTAGTGGAGACCTTGGAGTCTCTGGTAACTGTGTCCGTGTACATATAGGATTTCATATTGTACAATGTGATAGTATTGTCATAGCTAATTTGAGACACAGTTGGACTATACTAATTTTGTGTATGCTTACTTTGTAACATCGGTACCTTAATATCGTGAGTGGTATGTGTGGCAGGTGTGTATGGTTTTGTGACATTGGGGGAAGAAGCAAGTTAGTGTAACTTGTGGTTGGGGGGGGGGGGGGGTATTTATAGAGCGGGGTGCTCTAATATTGCACAACATGTGTGTGCATATACTTTTGTGGCGGACATTATTACATAATGTATTTATGTGTGGAGTAATATCAGTAATATGTAAGAAATAAAAGATAGGTATGGTGTATGGTGTTATTGTACTGTTGGAGGTGGGACACCCTCTTTGTATCACGGGTGTGAGCGCATGTTGGGGTCTGATACGTTAGGGAAGTGTGGCATTGTAAATTATTTATATCATACGAGATCATGCACTTGTATTCATTTCGGATTAGGCACTCTGGTGACATATGTATAATTTTGCACATTTATATTGCTGTTAATGTTTGTTTACTTATGGTCATTGGGACCACGTTCATTGTTAATTGTAAATTATGGACACAGATTGTGTATATTGTTGTTGGTAAGATTGAGATAGGTACCAGCAGGTGCTAGGGTTAGACATTGTACTTTCTGGACTTACGTGTTTCTGTATAACTTATTAGCAATTCATGACAAGACATAACACAGAGTAGGAAGTACCATGTACTCAATGAGATAGGGTCCTGTTAATGGTCTGAACTGTAAATAATGTTTGTTGGGATATGCTGTTAAAGATAAATTATTTATGGACATGTTTTTATGTATGTATTGATTAAAAACAAATAAAATGTAAAAAAAAAAAAAATGACGCCCCAGATAGGCTTTTTTTCATTACTGCTAACGCATCGCCATAAACTAAGCACACAGGTTTGCCTTTGACTTCAATAAAAAAACAATAATTTGTTCATTTCTCTTGGAAAGATCGACACGCTGCATCAGTTTTTCATTTCTTTCTAGTCGTCATTTGTAGGATGTCACACCACCTAAGTTTTAATAACTGTCCAGTGTGTGTTAACACTTTCGTAAGGTGTACACTGCTAACCTGCCTGACACTGACTCTCCTCTCAGTCCTGGTCGGTGTCTTACACCCACCACAACATTCTCCACTAAAATGTAAAACTTAATACTTTTCCTGACATCTATTGAAAATCTATCGATATTTTTGTCAGTATAAATAATAGTCCAAATGACCGCCGAAGATTCGATTTGTTGCGACTTGTCGTCTGTCGGAGAAGGAATTATTTGATATTTTGTTGGAAAGTAGTGATGAATGTAAGACAGAAAGTGGAGATGAAGATCTCATTGGTTTTTTGCTTCGGAAATATGTTCGAAATGAAGAAGAAGATGGATGGGAGACTGATTCAAAATCTGAAGAAGGCCGATCGGATTATACGAAATATTGCAAAATTACTCGCACGTAAAAAATATCTGTATGTTCTTCCAAAGGGCCTCAATTTTTATCAAATTTATCAGAATAAAAGCTAAACGGTATCTTCATAATTCTGCTTACTTATTTGGATTTTAGGTTTCGTATTTTTTCATAATACAATGTAAATCGCTATGAGGAAGGGTTAATATAAATTTATGTTGCTATGAAAAGAGCTCCTAAATTTTTTGAATTTCAAGTCCCGCCTGCGGTTGCCTTGAAAGGGCCAGACCAAATGATTTCGAGGGCCTTATACGGCCCGCGGGCCGGATGTTCCCCTCCTCTGCTTTAAGGCTTCGAAACGTCGAGGGTTTTGAAACATTTGGATTTCGAAACTTTTTTCTTTTTTCGCTTCAGATGATTGCTGCAGCGAGCCTTCGTGCAATACGAGGGTTCTATTCATTGCAATGTCAAACCGTCGAGACTTTGAGACTTAACGAATTTATTTGCAATATACGTCTGTGGTCAGACGATTCTCTCCCTGATACAATTAACGTAAATAGATAAGAGTAATAAGAATGTAATAAGGACAGACACGCCTTAACTAACTAATGTTGTACTGATGTTGTGATGATCTAGCTGCAAGTGATTTTCCCCGGCTGTCCCACAAAGGAAAGTTCACACACAGTACAGAGGACTTTATAAACACCTCGACCCACTTTGGGTGGTGCGTTCTCGTAAACTTTAAGACTTCGAGATTTTGAGACTTCGAGACTTTAAGACTTCGAGACTTTGAGACTTCAAGACTTTAAGACTTCAAAACTTTAAGACTTCAAGACTTAAGATTTCGAAACTTCGAGGTTCCTACATTGGAAAACTTCGAGGTTTCTAGATTTCGAATCATTTAGATTTAAAAACTTCTAGACTTTTATTGCGTCTATTCTTTGAGACAGTGCGGCAGCGACACATTGTAGCTTTGATATTTTGAGACTTGTTACTTTAAAGCCTCGAGACTCAGAGGCTCCAAGCCATTGTTGTAACAGGCAAAAGTTCATAAAACTGGGAGACAATAAAGATAATATTTTGTGTGCAGAATGTCCTAGGC
This sequence comes from Cherax destructor, assembly GCA_009830355.1. Taxonomy (NCBI): domain Eukaryota; kingdom Metazoa; phylum Arthropoda; class Malacostraca; order Decapoda; family Parastacidae; genus Cherax; species Cherax destructor. The sequence goes on from WNWK01002675.1 coordinate 91,627, forward strand.
TTATGGCACCAGATACTACCCTAGGCTGGGCTCTAGTCATATCTCTCTATCTTCCTTATATACTTTTTTTTCCTGTCTCCCTAAATCTGTGTTCGTAATTTAAAATAAACAAAAAATATTCTTGTCATTTAGTACACAAAACATCTTAACCAAATTTCTGAGTTTATATACAATTAGTGGCGTCGCTAGGGGTTGGTGTCACCAGGGCGACATCTTTGGTGTCACCCCCATGAAATCCAAGGGCGGGGGGATGAGGGGAGTAAACTCCAGTTACGTCACTACTGCTTGCCCAGTGACGTCACTACTGCTTGCCCAGTGACTAATGTTTAGCAATGAGAACATTTAAGGGCCATAAACTGAACAGTAGAATACTTCTCAACTTTATTAATGATAAAATAAATAATCGTAGTAATATTGAGGAAACATAAACTCAAATACCACTTTGAGTACAGCCAACAGATTCTACATTTATTCATCTTCAACAATGCAAAAAAAAAATAACTTGAAAAATAAAGAAAAACATTGCGATATCAGTGAAACACTAGTTCCGATTTAACCTTGAGTACAGGTAACATCTCAGTGACCTTGAGTACAGGTAACATCTCAGTGACCTTGAGTACAGGTAACATCTCAGTGACCTTGAGTACAGGTAACATCTCAGTCACCTTGAGTACAGGTAACATCTCAGTGAATCTGATCTTACATTTCCTTGCCTTCAATCCTGCAAAATCGTCTATCACATCATCAAAATCAATGATTTTCCCTATATAGACCTATTTGTACTCTGTAATCATATAATAGGCTATATAGAAACAAAGGATTTTTTTTTTATCTTGTTGCAGCACTGTCACCTTTAGAGACTCTTATGTTTAAGATTAGGTATTGTTTAAAATAAGTTAGATTAAGATAGTTTTATTTTTTTGTTCATAGGATTATTGTCCTCCTCTTCATTAGGTTTAGTATCATAATTATTTTCAAAAAACATATTAGCTTCTTATTCAGCTGTCACCCCCTAAATGGTGTCACCCGGGGCTGCCCGCCCCCCTCCTTACGACGCCACTGTATACAATAGGTAAAATTCCACAAACATTCACTGGCAATATTGAACCCGTAAGGGTTATTCAACATTTGACATCAGCGAGTTCTCCCTCCAGGAAGGTGCCTTGATGCCGGTGAGGAAGGGTGGGGTTCTTGATCCAGGAACGCAGACCTCTCCTTCCCTTGCTTTGATCGAATCTGATTGCCTCCTTTTCCCAATGAGCTGTGTAACCCCCTTCAGTACTAGCACTTCCTTATGATAATAATAATAATAATAATAATAATAATAATAATAATAATAATAATAATAATAATAATAATAATAATAATAATAATTATAATAATAATAATAATAATAATAATAAAATAAAAATAATAATAATTTATAATAATAATAATAATAATAATAATAATATAAAAATGTTACAGTAAAAAATCTTAGCAGAAACTTCAGGTCTTTTAAACAGAAAATATATTTCATTATAAATTATACGAGAGATTGCTTTCCATTCCCACAATTGAAAATTCGGATTACACGTTTACAATTTTTTTTCCAGTTTAAATTATAATTCGGTAGATCAATGAATTTCATTGAGCTCAGTGAGCTACTAAGAGATCAGTTAACTAATGAGATCAATGAAGTACTATGAGATCAGTTAACTAATGAGATCAATGAAAGACTGTGAGATCAGTGAACTAATATCGTGTGTTTAAATGCACTACTGTGATATTAGTGAACTATTACTCTGAGATTGCTAAAATACTACATCATGATCTGTATTTTACTACTGTGAGTTCTGTGAATTACGGTACTGTGAGAATAATGAAGTACTGTAAGTTCAATAAGCTTCTGGGAGTCGAGTGAACTACTGTGATATCAGTGAAAATCCGTAAGATCAGTGAACTACTGTGAGATCAGTCGATTCGTTACATCGATTCCAAGCGCCATCGCCCAGCGGCGCGGTCCCAGACCAAGCCTCTTTCTCGGTTATTTTCATGACCAACGAGGCTACTGGTGCTGGCCGCATGCACAAATGCCCGGCTGATCGGGAGCTGACTTGAATAGCTTATCAAGTTCCCTCTTCAAAACAGCCAGAGGTTAGTCATCAGTTTCCCTTATGCACTTTTAAAAGTCAAGATCCTCTTACGTTTACTGAGTTTTCTCTTAGTGTATTCATCGCACTCCTACTGTTTATTGTAGGTATTTTGCACCTTCTGCCACTTCCATTTGCTTTCATAAGGAGGGATTTTGGAGAGGTTTAGGGCCAATCATTTTAGGATTTTCTAGGTAAAATTGTGTTGTATCTTTATCGCCTATGTTCCAAGGAGTAAAATTCAAGGGACTTCAAGCGTTTCCAGTAATTCAGATGTTTGACTGAATTTATATGAACGAAGGTACTCTACATTTTTTACCTCTGCAATCTCTCCTGCCTTTAGTATACTCGTATAGCAATATTCCAGCCTGGAAAGAATAAAAGACTTGAAGAATATCGCCATTGGCTCGGCATCTCTTCTTTTTCTAGTTATCCGGCCTATCATTTTCCTAGCAATAGTGATAGCAACATCGATGCGACCTTTGAATACAATATCCTTCGACACTGTCGCTCCCAAATTTTAAATACTGAACTTCTGCTCTGGTGAATGATTCGATTTTTTGTACTCCGTTTCAATTTTTATTTCCTCAATTCTTCCATAGCGAAGCAACTAAACTTTATCCTCATGTTGTAGTCTGTGGCCCACTGGAAGATTTAGCCCACTGGAAGACTTGGTCCACTGGAAGACTTGGTCCACTGGAAGACTTGGCTATATAAGCCCGAACATTTGCTGTGTCCTGGACGAACGCTACTCTCATACAAATTCTATCTTCAGCATAATAAAATACGGTGTTTACCTGGAGAGGGTTTCAGGGGTCAACGCCCCCGCGGTTCGGTCTGAGACCAGGGCTCGTGGTGGATCAGGGTCTGATCAACCAGGCTGTTACTGCTGGCCGCACGCAAACTGACGTACGAACCACAGCCCGGTTGGTCAGGTACTGATGATGTTTAGTAGAACATTGTTACCTGGGGAATGTAATAAAAATTTCTGATCTAATTTGTGTAACCAAAGGTACCACTTAGCATACATATGAGAAAAGCAGAAAAACTTTGGTAGGCATCATTATAGGCTGGGAGAATTTTTTTTTATACACTATTTTTAAATTGGCTGCCATCAAATTTTAGCTGCGCTTAGTTCATCTCCTGTTTCACCTATAGATGCCTTTCTGGGGTCATGGAATTTAAGTTTAAGGTTTTCAAGACCATATAAATCTCAGATTTAAAGTTTCTTGTTATGTGTAAAAGGAAAATTTTTTTTTAAAGGTTATCATTACAATAAATCGCTCATATTCAAAAGAAATACAATAAAGAGACATTCCTAAATTGTTAAACGATCAAATCATCGAACGAATTAAGCAATCATTATAACTTTTATCTCATAAATTATAATTTGTTTTTAGATTGTTCTCCATTTACAATACTCTGTGAAATCAACATACTATAAATGGCATTAGCATCTATTAGTACATAAGTCGTGCACGTACACTGTACAGGTAGGTCAGAAGGCGTTGTTTAAAGACATTAATTAATTCTTCAGAATATTAACTTTTGATGTTTTTTATCACCCAAAGACTTGTGGTTGCAGAGCTTTAAAGGCAGAGCCCTTGAAATAGTGCTAAGCACGTCAGAAGAAGAAGAAAAAAACATCTTCTTAATGTCCATTGCTAATGCAGAAAGACGTTGGTAAGTGTAGTGAATATCGATGGTCCTCGGACGTCTTATAACTGGTTGATGGATATGAAGCTCTAACATATCATTCCCCTGCTTTATCGAGTGTTTCCTGAGACAGTGAAGTTTATTCTGCAAAATGAAGCAAAAGCTTTTTTGATGCAGCTTTTAATGACAAGATAAGGAAAAACTTCATAAAATTGGGATGTTTGAATGTGCGTGGATGTAGTGCAGATGATAAGAAAGAGATGATTGCTGATGTTATGAATGAAAAGAGTTTGGATGTCTTAGCCCTAAGCGAAACAAAGCTGAAGGGGGTAGGTGAGTTTCAGTGGTGAGAAATAAATGAAATTAAGTCAGGAGTATCTGAGAGAGTTAGAGCTAAGGAATGGATAGCAATAATGTTGAAGGATCAGTTAGGGAGAGAGACGAGGGAACATAAATGTATAAATTCAAGGATTATGTCGATTAAAATAAGGGTCAGATGAGAAAAGTGAGTCATAATAAGTGCGTATGCACCTGGTGAAGAGAGGAGTGTAGAGGAGAGAGAGAGATTTTGTTAAGCGAGTGTGTAGGAACTTTTGAGCCAAGTGAGAGAGTAATCGTAGTAGGGAACCTAAATGTTAAAGTAGAAGAAGCGTTTAGAGTGGGTGTGGTAGGTAAGTTTGGGGTGCCAGGTGTAAATGATAATGGGGAGCATTTGATTGAACTTTGTATAGAAAGGGGTTTGGTTATAGGTAACACATATTTGAAGAAAAACAGGATAAATAAGCATACAAGATATGATGTAGGGCGAAATGACAGTAGTTTGTTGGACTACATATTGGTAGATAAAAGACTGTTGGGTAGACTTCAGAATGTACATGTTTATAGAGGGCCACATATATATCAGATCACTTTTTAGTTGTAGTTACAGTGAGAGTAAAAGGTAGATGGGATACAAGGAGAATGGAAACAGCAAGTAAGAGAGAAGTGAAGATTTATAAACTAAAGGAGGAGACGGTTAGGGTAAGATATAAACAACTGTTGGAGAACAGATGGTCTAGTGAGAGTATAGGCAGTGGGGTAGAAGAGGTATGGGGTAAGTTTAAGAATATAGTGTTAGAGTGTTCAGCAGAAGTTTGTGGTTATAGGAAAGTGGGTGTGGAAGGGAAGAAGAGCAATTGGTGGAATGAGGATGTAAAGAGAGTAGTAAGAAAGAAAAAGTTAGCATATGAGTGGTTTTTACAAAGTAGAAGTGATGTAAGGAGGGAGGAGTATATGGAGAGAAAAAGAGAGGTTAAGAAAGTAGTGAAGCAATGTAAAAAGAGAGCAAATGAGAGGGTGGGTGAGATGTTATTAACAAATTTTGTTGAAAATAAGAAAAAGTTTTGGAGTGAGATTAATAAGTTGAGAAAGCCTAGGGAAAGAATGGATTTCTCAGTTAAAAATAGGAGAGGAGAGTTATTAAATGGAGAGTTAGAGGTATCGGGAAGATGGAGGGAATGTGGCAGATGTTGCAAATGTATGGAATACGAGGTAGGTTATTGAAAGCGGTGAAAAGTTTTTACGAGGATAGTGAGGCTCAGGTTAGAGAATGTAGGCGAGAGGGAGATTATTTCACAGTAAAAGTAGGCCTTAGACAGGGATGTGTGATGTCACCGTGGTTGTTCAATATATTTATAGATGGAGTTGTAAGAGAAGTGAATGCTCGGGTGTTGGCAAGAAGTGTGGGGTTAAAAGATAAAGAATCTAACACAAAGTGGGAGTTGTCACAGTTGCTCTTTGCTGATGAAACTGTGCTTTTGGGGGATTCTGAAAAGAAGTTGCAGAGGTTGGTGGATGAGTTTGGTAGGGTATGTAAAAGAAGGACATTAAAAGTGAATATAGGAAAGAGTAAGGTGATGAGGATAATAAAAAAAATAGATAACGGAAGATTGAATATCAGATTGGAGGGAGAGAGTATGGATTAGGTGAATATGTTCAGATATTTGGGAGTGGATGTGTCAGCAGATGGGTCTATGAAGGATGAGGTGAATCATAGAATTAACGAGGGGAAAAAAGTGAGTGTTGCACTGAGGAGCTTGTGGAGACAGAGAACTTTATCCATGAAAGCAAAGAGGGGAATGTATGAGAGTATAGTTATACCAACACTCTAGTATGGGTGTGAGACATGGGTTATGAATGTTGCAACAAGGAGAAGGCTGGAGGCAGTGGAGATGTCTTGTCTGAGGTCAATGTGTGGTGTGAATATAATGCAGAGAATCCGTAGTTTGGAGAATAGGAGGAGGTGTGGGATTACCAAAACTATTATCCAGAGAGCTGAGAAGGGGTTATTGAGATGTTTTGGACATATACAGAGGATGGAACAAAATAGAATGACTTCGAGGCTGTATAAATCTGTAGTGGAGGGAAGGCGGGGTAGGGGTCGGCCTAGAAAAGGTTGGAGAGAGGGGGTAAAGAATGTTTTGTGTGCGAATGACTTGGACTTCCAGCAAGCGTGTTAGATAGGAGCGAATGGAGACAAATGGTTTTTATGACTTGACGTGCTGTTGGAGTGTATGAAGTGTATGAAGGGTTTCAGAGAAACCGGTAGGCCGGACTTTATTCCTGAAGGAGGGGTGTTAATGTTGCAGTTTTGTAGCTGTAGTGTAAGCACGCCTCTGGCAAGACAGACCGTTTCCACCCTGCCTTGGTGGCAAACGGCCTTTGTGTTAATAAATAAAAAATTTTTCATTAGAATGCTTTAGAAGCTTGTGAAGCGGTACGTTGTGCGTTTGTTTTCCACTTCTACTTTAACCCACATTTCTTCCAAACCTTTGGTGAAAAGTTCAGAGCTATATCCCAGGAGTACAACTATATTAGTGCCCTTTGGAAACAATGTGAGGCATTTAATTCCGAACCAAACAGCATGGAACAGGTGGATTACCATACTAGCATCTGCTTCTTCAGTAGAGATATGAAGTACAGGGCAGGTTTTAATCTCTTTTTCACTAACGATACGTGCATCCCTGGTGGCATTGCCTCCTGTTATGATTCCTCTAATGGGCCTTTCCTTTCTCTCGCTGATGAAACAGTTACTGACAGACAATTGGAACATTTTGTCGTGAATATTAGGTCGAGGATATTTCGTAGTCTGATCTGTTCTGCTATCCGCTGGCTTAAAGCAAATTTATTGCAGAAGTTTAGTAATTTTGACGTGTGAGAATGGTATCCACCAGCTGCATGGACTCTCAGCTATTGCAGACCTTGCCACATTCTTCCATTATAGATATCTCAAATTAAAGTCATCAAACAATAAGATATTTGAGGCCGGTTTTGACTGCTTTTGCACACAGTGCTTGATTTCCAATAGCTGATCTTTGAACTGCTGGGATCATTTTAAGATTAATGAATTTATTGTGAGATCAGAGAACTTGTGTGAGATCAGAGAACTAGTGTGAGATTAGAAAACTTCCGCGAGATCAGTATTCTGCTAGATCAATTAACTACCGTTTGATAAGAAAACCCTGGAGATAGCAGAACCACAGTGAGATCAGTGAACTGGTATGAGATTAGTAAACTACTGTGAGATCAGCGAACTACCGTGAAACCAGTGAACCTCTGCATGGTCAGTGACCTACTATGATCAATGAACTTGTGTGATCAGTTAACTACTGTGGTATCAGGAAGTTCCATGGGATCAGGCAACTATTGTATAATCAGTAATCAATTGCAAGATCAGTAATCAATCGCTGCAAGGTAGAGAAACGAGAAATAGATAAAGCTGCAATTCTGAAGCATTATAATTCATCTAATTATGGATTAGATACTTTTTATATTTTATAAATGTTTATCAATAAATAACTAAACTTTATCAATAAATAACTAAAGCTGAAGGGGGTAGGCGAGTTTCAGTGGGGAGAAATAAATGGGATTAAGTCAGGAGTATCTGAGAGAGTTAGAACTAAGGAAGGGGTAGCAATAATGTTGAAGGATCAGTTATGGAAGGAAAAGAGGGAATATAAATGTGTAAATTCAAGGATTATGTGGATTAAAATAAGGGTCGGATGCGAAAAGTGGGTCATAATAAGCGTGTATGCACCTGGAGAAGAGAGGAGTGTAGAGGAGAGAGAGAGATTTTGGGAGATGTTAAGCGAATGTATAGGAACTTTTGAACCAAATGAGAGAGTAATTGTGGTAGGGGACCTAAATGCTAAAGTGGGAGAAACATGCAGAGAGGGTGTAGTAGGTAAGTTTGGGGTGCCAGGTGTAAATGATAATGGGAGCCCTTTGATTGAACTTTGTATAGAAAGGGGTTTAGTTATAGGTAATACATATTTTAAGAAAAAGAGGATAAATAAGTATACAAGATATGATGTAGGGCGTAATGACAGTAGTTTGTTGGACTATGTATTGATAGATAAAAGACTGTTGAGTAGACTTCAGGATGTACATGTTTATAGAGGGCCAGATATATCAGATCACTTTTAGTTATAGCTACAGTGGAGTAAAGGTAGATGGGATAAAGAAATAGAATCAGTAGTAAAAGAGGTGAAGGTTTATAAACAAAGAGGAGGCAGTTAGGGTAAGATATAACAACTATTGGAGGATAGATGGGCAGTGAGAGTGTAGGCAATGGGGTCGAAATGTATGGGGTAGATTTAAAATGTAGTGTTAGAGTGTTCAGCAGAGTTTGTGGTTACAGGCAGTGGGTGGGAGGAAGAGGAGGATTGGTGGAATGATGATGAAAGAGAGAGTAGGAAAGTTAGCTATGAGAGGTTTACAAAGTAGAAGGATGCAAGGAGGAAGAATATGGAGAGAAAAGAGGTTAAAGAGTGGTGAAGCAATGTAAAGAGCAGATGAGAGTGGGTGAGATGTTATCAGCAAATTTTGTTGAAAATAAGAAAAGTTTTGGAATGAGATTAATAAGTTGAGGAAGCCTAGAGAACAAATGGATTTGACAGGGTTTAAAATAGGAGAGGAGAGTTATTAAATGAAGTTAAGTATCGGAAGATGGAGAGATATTTGAAAAGCATTTAACGTAAATTATCAAACAACTATTGGAGGATAGATGGGCTAGTGAGAGTGTAGGCAATGGGGTCGAAAATGTATGGGGTAGATTTAAAATGTAGTGTTAGAGTGTTCAGCAGAAGTTTGTGGTTACAGGCGAGTGGGTGCGGAGGAAGAGGAGCGATTGGTGGAATGATGATGTAAAGAGAGTAGTAAGGAGAAAAAGTTAGCATATGAGAGGTTTTTACAAAGTAGAAGTGATGCAAGGAGGGAAGAGTATATGGAGAGAAAAGAGAGGTTAAAGAGTGGTGAAGCAATGTAAAAGAGAGCAGATGAGAGAGTGGGTGAGATGTTATCAGCAAATTTTGTTGAAAATAAGAAAAAGTTTTGGAATGAGATTAATAAGTTGAGGAAGCCTAGAGAACAAATGGATTTGACAGTTAAAAATAGGAGAGGAGAGTTATTAAATGGAGAGTTAGAGGTATCGGGAAGATGGAGAGAATATTTTGAGGATTTGTTAAATGTTGATGAAGACAGGGAAGCTGTGATTTCGTGTGTAGGGCAGGAGGAATAACATCTTGTAGGAGTGTGGAAGAGCCAGTTGTGGGTGTAGGGAAGTTCGTGAGGCAGTGGGTAGAATGAAAGGGGTAAGGCAGCTGGGATTGATGGGATAAAGATAGAAATGTTAAAAGCAGGTGGGGATATAATTTTGGAGTGATTGGTGCTATTATTTAATAAATGTATGGAAGAGGGTAAGGTACCTAGGGATTGGCAGAGAGCGTGTATTGTTCCTTTGTATAAAGGCAAAGGGGACAAAAGAGAGTGCAAAAATTATAGGGGAATAAGTCTGTTGAGTGTACCTGGTAAAGTGTATGGTAGAGTTATTATTGAAAGAATTAAGAGTAAAACAGAAAGCAGGATAGCAGATGAACAAGGGGCTTTAGGAAAGGTAGGGGTGTGTAGACCAAGTGTTTACAGTGAAACATATAGGTGAACAGTATTTAGATAAGGGTAAAGATGTTTTTGTGGCATTTATGGATTTGGAAAAGGCGTATGATAGGGTAGATAGGGGGGCAATGTGGCAGATGTTGCAGGTGTATGGAATAGGAGGAAGGTTACTGAAAGCAGTGAAGAGTTTTTATGAGGATAGTGAGGCTCAGGTTAGAGTGTGTAGGAGGAAGGGACTATTTCCCAGTAAAAGTGGGCCTTAGACAAGGATGTGTGATGTCACCGTGGTTGTTCAATATATTTATAGATGGGGTTGTAAGAGAAGTGAATGCGAGGGTCTTGGCAAGAGGTGTTGGGCTAAAAGATAAAGAAGCAAATACAAAGTGGGAGTTGTCACAGTTGCTTTTTGCTAATGACACTGTGCTTTTGGGAGATTCTGAAGAGAAGCTGCAGAGGTTGGTGGATGAATTTGGTAGGGTGTGTAAAAGAAGAAAATTGAAAGTGAATATAGGAAAGAGTAAGGTGATGAGGATAACAAAAAGAATAGGTGACGAAAGATTGGATATCAGATTGGAGGGAGAGAGTATGGAGGAGGTGAATGTATTCAGATATTTGGGAGTGGACATGTCGGCGGATGGGTCTATGAAGGATGAGGTGAATCATAGAATTGATGAGGGAAAAGGGTGAGTGGAGCACTTCGAGTCTGTGGAGACAAAGAACCTTGTTCATGGAAGTAAAGAGGGAATGTATGAGAGTATAGTTATACCAACGCTCTTATATGGGTGTGAAGCATGGGTGATGAATGTTGCAACGAGGAGAAGGCTGGAGGCAGTGGAGATGTCATGTCTGAGGTCAATGTGTGGTGTGAATATAATGCAGAGAATTCGGAGTTTGGAAATTAGGAGGAGGTGCGGGATTACCAAAACGATTGTCCAGAGAGCTGAGGAGGGGTTGTTGAGGTGGTTTGGACATGTAGAGAGAATGGAACGAGACAGAGTGACTTCGAGAGTGTATAAATCTGTAGTGGAGGGAAGGCGGGGTAGGGGTCGGCCTAGGAAAGGTTGGAGGGAGGGGTAAAGGAAGTTTTGTGTGCGAGGGCTTGGATTTCCAGCAAGCATGTGTGAGCGTATTTGATAGGAGTGAATGGAGGCATATGGTTTTAATACTTGACGTGCTGTTGGAGTGTGAGCAAAGTAACATTTATGAAGGGATTCAGGAAACCGGCAGGCCGGACTTGAGTTCTGGAGATGGGAAGTACAGTGCCGGCACTCTGAAGGAGGGGTGTAAATGTTGCAGTTTTATAACTGTAGTGTAAAGCACCCTTCTGGCAAGACAGTGATGGAGTGAATGATGATGAAAGTTTTTCTTTTTCGGGCCACCCTGCCTTGGTGGGAATCGGCCGATGTGTTAATAAAAATAAAAAAAAATATAACTAAACTGCAGCAACAACATCCACTACAACTACTAATAATAATAGTAATAATAATAAAATAATAATAATAATAATATATATAATAATAATAATAATAATAATAATAATAATAATAATAATAATAATAATAATAATAATAATAATAATTATACTACTACTACTACTACTACTACTACTACTACTACTACTAACTAATAATAATAATAATAATAATAATAATAATAATAATAATAATAATAATAATAATAATAATAATAATAATGATAATAATAAAAATAAATAATTGAAAATATTGAGATACAAATCATACCAGAGGGTATTTCACCTACAAACAGGCATATATATGTCGTGTCAAATAGGTAAAACTGGTCAGTTAGCAAGAACTCATTTAAAATTATAAGTCCTTTCTAAAGTTTTCTACTATATGTTTAAAGATGTATTTTGTTTCATTTATGTTAATGTAAAAATTATTAATTTTGTACCAAAAGAACTTTAGAAAACTTACCTAACCTTATTATAACAAGCGCAATTTAATTTAGCCTACTCCAACTAAATATATTTTAGATAAGTTTACAGTAATTTAGTAATAAACACAATGAAATATATTTTTTTCGTTAGGGTCAGAATTATTTTTTGCGAAATTATTGCATACACAGATTTTCGCTTGCCTTATTCGGCAGGAAGAGAGTTGCTATTTAAGCTAAAATCGCAGAGTATATGGAGAATAAAAGGAAGGTGAAGAGAGTGGTGAGAGATTGCAAAAGGAGAGCAAATGAAAGAGTGGGAGAGGCACTCAAGAAATTTTGCTGAAAAAAAAAAATGGAGTGAGATAAACAAGTTAAGAAAGCCTAGTGAAGGAATGGATTTGTCAGTTAAAAACAAAGTAGGGGAGTTAGTAGATGGGTAGCTGGAGGTATTGGGTAGATGGCGGAAATATTTTGAGGAACTTTTAAATGTGGATGAAGATGGGAGGCGGTAATTTCATGCACTGGCCAGGGAGATATAACATCTTTTAGGAGTGAAGAAGAGCAGGATGTGAGTGTGGGGAAGGTGCATGAGGCATTACGTAGAATGAAAGGGGGTAAAGCAGCTGGAACTGACTGGATCATGACAGAAATGTTGAAAGCAGGGGGAGATATAGTGTTGGAGTGGTTGGTATTTTTGTTCAATAAATGTATGAAATAGGGGAAGGTACCTAGGGATTGGCAGAGAGCGTGTATAGTTCCTTTATATAAAGGGAAGGGGGACAAAAGATATTGTAAAAATTATAAGGGAATAAGTTTACTGAATATACAAGGTAAAGTGTACGGAAGGGTTATTATTGAAAGAATTAGAGGTAAGACAGAGAGTAGGATCGCAGATGAGCAAGGAGGCTTTAGAGTGGGTAGGGGATGTGTAGATCAAGTGTTGACATTGAAGCATAGTTTATATTGCATTTATAGATTTAGAAAATGCATATGATAGAGTGGATAGGAGAGCAATGTGGCAGATGTTGCAAGTGTATGGAATAGGTAGTAAGTTACTAAATGCTGTAAAGAGTTTTTATGAGGATAGTGAGGATCAGGTTAGGGTGTGTAGGAGAGAGGGAGATTACTTCCCGGTAAAAGTAGGTCTTAGACAGGGATGTGTAATGTCACCATGGTTGTTTAATATATTTATAGATGGGGTTGTAAAAGAAGTAAATGCTAGGGTGTTGGGGAGAGGGGTGGGATTAATTTATGGGGAATCAAGTACAAAATGGGAGTTGACACAGTTACATTTTCCTGATGATACTGTGCTTATGGGAGATTTTAAAGAAAAGTTGCAAAGGTTAGTGGACAAGTTTGGGAGAGTGTTTAAAGGTAGAAAGTTGAAAGTGAACATAGATAAGAGTAAGGTGATGAGGGTATCAAACGATTTAGATCAAGAAAAATTGGATATCACATTGGAGAGAGGGAGTATGGATGAAATGAATGTTTTCAGATATTTGGGAGTTGACTTGTCAGCGGATGGGTTTATGAAGGATGAGGTTAACCATAGAATTGATGAAGAAAAAAAGTGAGTGGTGCGTTGAGGTATCTGTGGAGACAAAAAACGTTATCCATGGTGGCAAAGAAGGGAATGTATGAAAGTATAGTGGTACTGACAATCTTATATGGGTGTGAAGCTTGGGTTATAAATTATGTAGCGAGGAGGCGGCTGGAGGCAGTGGAGATGTCCTGTCTAAGGGCAATGTGTGGTGTT
>WNWK01002675.1:110000-145000 GCA_009830355.1 Cherax destructor
TCTATCACTCAATCACTATACCACAACATACTATCACCCCATTAGTACATAACAACATAAAAACATTGCATCACTACACCACAACATACTGTCATCACATCAGAACACCACAACATACTATCACCCCATCACAACACTACATCATAATATCACCCCGTCACTACACCACAACATATTCTCACCTCACCACTACACCACAACATACTACCACCCTATCATTACACCACAACGCCCTTTCACCCCATCACTACACAACAACATACTATTACACCATCACTACACCACAACATACTATCACACCATCACTACATCACAGCATACTATCACCCCATTACTACAACACAACATACTATCACCCCATCACTACACCACGACGTACTTTCACTCCATCACTACACCACAACATACTATCACACCATCACTACACCACAATATGCTATCACCCCATCACTACACCACAACATACTATCACCCCATCACTACACCACGACGTACTATCACTCCATCACTACACCACAACATACTATCACACCATCACTACACCACAACATACTATCACTCCATCACTACACCACAACATACTATCACCCCATCACTACACCACAACATACTATCACCCCATCACTACACCACAACATACTATCACCCCATCACTACATCACAACATACTATCACACCATCACTACACCACAACATACTATCACACCATCACTACACCACAACATACTATCACCCCATCACTACACCACAACATACTATCACCCCATCACTACATCACAACATACTATGACACCATCACTACACCACAACATACTATCACACCATCACTACACCACATCATACTATCACACCATTACTACACCACAACATACTATTCCACCATCACTACACCAAAACATACTATCACACCATCACAACACCACAACATACTATCACACCATCACTACACCACTACATACTATCACCCCATCACTACACCACAACATACTATCACACCATTACTACACCACAACATACTATCATACCATTACTACACCACAACATACTATCCCACCATTACTACACCACAACATACTATCACATCATCACTACACCACAACATACTATCACACCATTACTACACCACAACATACTATCACACCATTACTACAACACAACATGCTATCACACCATCACTACACCACAACATACTATCACACCATTACTACACCACAACATACTATCATACCATCACTACACCGCAATATACTATCACACCATCACTATTCACAACATACTATCACACCATCACTACATCACAACATACTATCACACCATCACTACACCGCAATATACTATCACACCATCACTACACCACAACATACTATCACACCATCACTACACCACAACATACTATCACACCATCACTACACCACAACATACTATTACACCATCACTACACCACAACATACTATCACACCATCACTACACTACAACATATTATCACACCATTACTACACCACAACATACTATCACACCATCACTACATCACAATATACTATCACACCATGACTACACCACAACATACTATCACACCATCACTACACCACAACATACTATCATACCATCACTACACCACAACATACTATCACACCATTACTACAACACAACATACTATCACACCATCACTACACCACAACATACTATCACCCCATCACTACACCACAACATACTATCATACCATCACTACACCACAACATACTATCACACCATTACTACAACACAACATACTATCACACCATCACTACACCACAACATACTATCACACCATCACTACACCACAACATACTATCATACCATCACTACACCGCAATATACTATCACACCATCACTACACCGCAATATACTATCACACCATCACTACACCACAGCATACTATCATACCATCACTACACCGCAATATACTATCACACCATTACTACAATGCAAATATCACCATATATCCAACAATATCACCATCACTACACCACAACATACTATCACACCATACTACACCACAACATACTATCACACCATCACTACACCACAACATACTATCACTACCATCACTACACCGCAATATACTATCACACCATCACTACACCGCAATATACTATCACACCATCACTACACCACAGCATACTATCATACCATCACTACACCGCAATATACTATCACACCATCACTACACCACAACATACTATCACACCATTACTACACCACAACATACTATCACACCATCACTACACCACAACATACTATCATACCATCACTACACCGCAATATACTATCACACCATCACTACACCGCAATATACTATCACCACATCACTACACCACAACATACTATCATACCATCACTACACCACAACATACTATCACACCATTACTACACCGCAATATACTATCACACCATCACTACACCACAACATACTATCACACCATTACTACACCACAACATACTATCATACCATCACTACACCGCAATATACTATCACACCATCACTACACCGCAATATACTATCACACCATCACTACACCACAACATACTATCATACCATCACTACACCACAACATACTATCACACCATTACTACACCGCAATATACTATCACACCATCACTACACCACAACATACTATCACACCATTACTACACCACAACATACTATCATACCATCACTACACCACAACATACTATCATACCATCACTACACCACAACATACTATCATACCATCACTACACCGCAATATACTATCACACCATTACTACACCGCAATATACTATCACACCATCACTACACCACAACATACTATCACACCATCACTACACCGCAATATACTATCACACCATCACTACACCACAACATACTATCATACCATCACTACACCACAACATACTATCACACCATTACTACACTGCAATATACTATCACACCATCACTACACCACAACATACTATCACACCATTACTACACCACAACATACTATCATACCATCACTACACCGCAATATACTATCACACCATCACTACACCGCAATATACTATCACACCATCACTACATCACAACATACTATCATACCATCACTACACCACAACATACTATCACACCATTACTACACCACAACATGCTATCACACCATCACTACACCACAACATGCTATCACACCATCACTACACCACAACATACTATCACACCATCACTACACCACAATATACAGCCACATTTCTGTCAACTTTTACTGCTATATTATTCTCAAATTGCTACTATGTCTCCTCACCTACACATCCAGTACTTCTTCCCTGCTCTTGTGCTTCTTCTTCCTCTTTATATCTTCAAGAAGGCCACAACTCTCATGCATTTTTTTTTCAAAATTACTTCTATTTTTTTTTGGGTATGAATCTTAGCCTTGCGGCACGTTCCAATAAAGTACATTTTCCATTAATTTCTTGATTTGTCGTCCTTGATCCCAGTTCCATTTCGTATTATTCTATATTCATGAACTTTTCCCACTTCTTATTGTACCTTTCTTCTGATTTATTTATACTGGGAAAATAAACCTCAAGAGCCTTAAAAAGGCTGTTTAGCCGATGCCAGTTGTGCTTAAGTTCGAAACCTTCTCTTTCTGTCTCTGTCTCTGTCTCTGTCTCTGTCTGTCTGTCTGTCTGTCTGTCTGTCTGTCTGTCTGTCTGTCTGTCTGTCTGTCTGTCTGTCTGTCTGTCTGTCTGTCTGTCTGTCTGTCTGTCTGTCTGTCTTCTGTCTGGCCGGTCTTTCGGTCTGTCCTCTTCTCTCTCTCTCTCTCTCTCTCTCTCTCTCTCTCTCTCTCTCTCTCTCTCTCTCTCTCTCTCTCTCTCTCTCTCTCCCTCCCCCCTTAACATGCCGGCACATAAGTTTTACATTACCACTTTGCTGCTTTAATACTTTATTTTCAATTCCTCCACTGTGATCCCAGTTCTCAAAGTGTAATTTTGTATTTGTGGGTTAATTATTAATATTATCTTTCTGATGAATCGCAAAACTCTTAGGGGTCACCCAGGCCTATAGAATAAAAGAGATTCAGGGTTGATTCTGGGAAAGAGAGGGTGGTTTCTCCAGTTCTTTACCTGAGGAGTCCTTCAGCAGCATCAAGGCTGAAGATATTGCTGTTACTGCCAAACCTACCTGGTAGTCAATGTACCTATTACATAGTCATTTAAGTTACCTGTGTTTATCTCTCTCATATCGATTAGTTGTGTCACTTTCCCAACACCTGTTTGCTGTTTCTTCAGCACTTATTAAAGAGGCTAAGCTTCTGATTTATATCAGCAGACAGAGGATGTTAATACACTCCCTCATACTTCTACAACGTGGTTCCAGGGTGCGGCTTGTACTAGACAAATATAATATAAATATCAGTGACTAGACTGGTACAAAGATTGGCAATGGAGCAAAACGTTATCATATATTAAGCTTCAATTCTTCATTAAAGTGTCTCATTATATTCCACCTAGTCGGGATTCACAGATCACTCCACTTACACGACTGAGTCATTTAATCTCTGAGGTGTTGCCTCTGCAATTCATTGTTTTAATTCAACAATTCAGTTGTTCTATGTATACTATATGCTGCCTTTCCTGTGTCTTATGTTCTGGTTTATAATGTTCTGGCTTATGCTCCTTGCTCGTGTAAGTTCTGACACATTTTTAATTACAGAAACAGAGCTACATTTATCTTGTCTGGACTTCTATTAAGTTACTATATTTTTTAAACTGCAATAATTGTTGCTCACAGCCACCTCCCGGAGTTCACCTTGCTCTTCATGCAAGAGAGTTGTAAAAAGAAAATACTTATTTAAGTATCTTGGTGGAACCAATTTCCTTGCAGATGTATATAGACTAGTACAAGTATGGTACACAATACCGACAAGATGAAATTAAGACACATGTGCAACATCTTGGTATCTTTATTGTAGACGTTTTGCCATCCAGTGGCTTTATCAATAAAGATACCCAGATGTTGCACATGTGTCTTAATATATGGACTTCGTGTACTCCCCGTCGGTTATGATAGGGGAGCACACGAGTTCCCTACAGGTCTTCTCGTACCTCGACTCCATTTCCTCTTTCCTATCCCCTTTTGTTCCTTATACTATCCCCAGCCTACACCATTAATATCTCTACCGACTGCCTCTCTCTTCTCTACAACATACTTAAACAACAAAAATTGCTATTTCCTCACGGCATATTCTTTTTAAGCATTAAAATAAAAATTCCAGGAATATTTACTGACCAGTCTTGCATTCAGTAAAAACCTGTAATTTTCTGCACGAGGTCACGAGGGGGCAAGAGAACGTCAGTAGTTGTCATCAGCAGCTTGTTATTAATGTTAGTGGTGGTGGTGACAGTGGTAGTGGTGGTGGTTGTGCTGGTGGTGATGGTGGTTGTGGTGGTAGTGGTACTGGTGGTGATGGTGGTGGTGGCACTGGTGGTAGTGGTGCTGGTGGTGGCAGTGGTGTTAATGGCGGTGGTGATGGTTGTGGTGGTCGTAGTTGTGGTGGTGGTGGCAGTGATAGTAGTGGTGGTGGCAGTGGTGGTAGTGGTGGTTGTGGTGGTGGTAGTGGGGGGTAGTGGTGGTGGTAGTGGGGGTATTGGTGGTGGCAGTGGTAGGGATGGTGGTGGATGTGTTTGTGGTGGTGGTGGATGTGTTTGTGGTGGTGGTGATAATGGTGGTGGAAATGGTGGTGATGGTGGTGGTGATGGTGGTAGTAGTGATAGTGGTAATAGTGGTTATGTTGGTTGTGGTGATAGTAGAGGTGGTGGTGGCGATGGTTAGGATGATGGTGGTGGTGATGGTTGAGGTGTTGGTGGGGGTGGTAGTGGTGGTGAGGGCGACGGGGCTGTTGGTGATGGTGGTGGTAGTGGTGGTGATGATTGTTTTCGAATGTTGTGTTGTGTTGTTCTGCAGAGCGGGGTAGCAATGATAAGGCTTCGGAGGCTTCTTACTTTATTAGAATTAAATGTGGGGTACACAGGCAGTGTGTTTGTGCCCTTGGCCCGGCGGGCCACGCCCGCGAGAGAGAGAGAGAGAGAGGTACGCCTTGTTACTCTAGTCGAGGCTGCTGCGTGAGTGAGAAAGAAACATGGTGGCGCTGACTGAAGTGGTTATAGGCCTATAGGTGGCAGCACAAGCATGGCGCGAAATATGAACTCAGCTGGCAGACAGCATAGGCTGTCTATGCAGACAGTACAGGCTGTCTACATGATGGTGGTAGAGGTGGTGGTGGTGGTGGTTGGGGCGGCGGGGCCGATGGTGGTGATAGTGGCTGGGGCTGGTGGTGGTAGTGGTGGTGGCGGCGGTGATAGTGTTGGTGGTGGTGGTGGCGGCGGGGATGGTGGTGGTGGTGGTGGTGGCGGCGGCGGGGATGGTGGTGGTGGCGGCGGCGGGGATGGTGGTGGTGGCGGCGGCGGGGATGGTGGTGGTGGCGGCGGCGGGGATGGTGTTGGTGGCGGCGGCGGGGATGGTGGTGGTGGCGGCGGCGGGGATGGTGGTGGTGGGGGCGGCGGGGATGGTGGTGGTGGCGGCGGCGGGGATGGTGGTGGTGGCGGCGGCGGGGATGGTGGTGGTGGCGGCGGCGGGGATGGTGGTGGTGGTGCGGCGGCGGGGCTGGTGGTGGTGGCGGCGGGGCTGGTGGTGGTGGCGGCGGGGCTGGTGGTGGTAGTGGTGGCGGCGGGGCTGGTGGTGGTGGTAGTGGTGGCCGGGGCTGGTGGTGGTGGTAGTGGTGGCCGGGGCTGGTGGTGGTGGTAGTGGTGGCCGGGGCTGGTGGTGGTGGTAGTGGTGGCCGGGGCTGGTGGTGGTGGTAGTGGTGGCCGGGGCTGGTGGTGGTGGTAGTGGTGGCCGGGGCTGGTGGTGGTGGTGCTAGTGCTGCTGTTGATGAATCTGCTCCTGCTGCTAGTTTCGGTGCTGCTGCTGGTTATGGTGCTATTGCTGTTGCTGCTGCTTCTGTTTTTGGTGCTGGCGATTGTCGTAGTTGCTGCTGCTCTGTTCTATTGCTGCTGGGGTAGCAGTGCAGCTGCTCTGTTATATTGCTGCTGGGGTAGCAGTGCTGCTGCTCTGTTCTATTGCTGCTGGGATAGCAGTGCTGCTTCAGGAGTTCTTGCTTTTAAATGCTGTTGCCTCAGCTGCTAGTGGTGCTACTCCTGCTGACTCTTTTTAAAATGGTGATTATTTACAATATCTGCGTGTGGTGTTGACACTGAGG
This sequence comes from Cherax destructor, assembly GCA_009830355.1. Classification (NCBI taxonomy): domain Eukaryota; kingdom Metazoa; phylum Arthropoda; class Malacostraca; order Decapoda; family Parastacidae; genus Cherax; species Cherax destructor. The sequence goes on from WNWK01002675.1 coordinate 117,254, forward strand.
GAGGTTGTTCATGGCAGGCTGGGGTGTTTTATGATGAATCCTCATATTTAATTTCAAATGGGAGTGTTTTATTGCAGGTGATATTTTATGGTGGGTAGTGTTTTATGGTGGGTGGTAGTGTTTTATGGTGGGTGGTGGTGTTTTATGGTAAGTGTTGGTGTTTTATGGTAGGTGGTGGTGTTTTATGGTAGGTGTTGGTGTTTTATGATGGGTGGTGGTGATTTATGGTGGGTGGTGTTTTATGGTGGGTGGTAGTGTTTTATGGTGGGTGGTGGTGTTTTATGGTAGGTGTTGGTGTTTTATGGTGGGTGGTGGTGTTTTATGGTAGGTGTTGGTGTTTTATGGTGGGTGGAGGTGTTTTATGGTAGGTGTTGGTGTTTTATGATGGGTGGTGGTGATTTATGATTGTTGGTGGTGTTTTATGATGGGTGGTGTTGTTTTATGATGGGTGGTGCTGTTTTGTGATGGGTGGTGGTGTTTTATGATGGGTGGTGGTGTTTTATGATGGCTGGTGGTGTTTTATGATGGGTGGAGGTGTTTTATGATGGGTGGTGGTGTTTTATGATGGGTGGTGGTGTTTTATGATGGGTGGTGGTGTTTTATAATGGGTGGTGGTGTTTTATGATAAGTGGTGGTGTTTTATGATGGTGGTGGTGTTTTATGATGGGTGGTGGTGTTTTATGATGGTGGTGGTGGTTTATGGTGGGTGGTGGTGTTTTATGGTGGGTGGTGGTGTTGTATGATGGGTGGTGGTGTTTTATGATAGGTGGTGGTGTTTTATGATGGTGGTGGTGTTTTATAATGGGTGGTGGTGTTTTATGGTGGGTGGTGGTGTTGTATGGTGGGTGGTGGTGTTTTATGATGGGTGGTGGTGTTTTATGGTAGGTGTTGGTGTTTTATGGAGGGTGGTGGTGTTTTATGGTAGGTGTTGGTGTTTTATGGTGGGTGGTGGTGTTGTATGGTGGGTGGTGGTGTTTTATGAAGGGTGCTGGTGTTTTATGATGGGTGGTGGTATTTTATGATATGTGGTGGTGTTTTATGATGGATGGTGGTGTTTTATGATGGGTGGTGATGTTTTATAATGGGTGGTGGTGTTTTATGGTGGGTGTTGGTGTTGTATGGTGGTGTTGTATGGTGTTTTATGATGGGTGGTGATGTTTTATAATTGGTGGTGGTGTTTTATGGTGGGTGGTGGTGTTGTATGGTGGGTGGTGGTGTTGTATGGTGGGTGGTGGTGTTTTATGATGGGTGGTGGTGTTTTATGGTAGGTGTTGGTGTTTTATGAAGGGTGGTGGTGTTTGATAATTGTTGGTGGTGTTTTATGATGCGTGGTGTTGTTTTATGATGGGTGGTGGTGTTTTGTGATTGGTGGAGGTGTTTTATGATGGGTGGTGGTGTTTTATGATGGGTGTTGGTGTTTTATAATGGGTGGTGGTGATTTATGGTGGGTGGTGGTGTTGTATAGTGGGTGGTGGTGCTTTATGATGGGTGGTGGTGTTTTATGATGGGAGGTGGTGTTTTATGATGGGTAGTGGTGTTTTATGATGTGTGGTGGTGTTTTATGGTGAGTGGTGGTGTTGTTTGGTGGGTGGTGGTGTTGTATGGTGGGTGGTGGTGTTTTATGGTGGGTGGTGGTGTTATATGGTGGGTGGTGGTGTTTTATGAAGGGTGGTGGTGTTTTATGATGGGTGGTGGTTTTTATGGGGTGGTGGTGTTTTTGTGGGTGGTGTGTTTATGGTGGGTGGTGGTGTTTATGGGTGGGTGTTTATGGTGGGTGGTGGTGTTGTTTGGGTGGTGGTGTTTTATGATGGGTGGTGGTGTTTTATGATGGGCTGTGATGTTTTATGATGGGTGGTGGTGTTTTATGATGGGCTGTGATGTTTTATGATGGGTGGTGGTGTTTTATGGTGGGTGGTGGTGTTGTATGGTGGGTGGTGGTGTTTTATGATGGGTGGTGGTGTTTTATGGTGGGTTGTGGTGTTGTGTGGTGGGTGTGAGGGAAAAGTGGATAATAAGTGGGGTTATGGTTGTTCAGTCAGCCAGGAATCATTAGCGAGTTACTGCCCACACTTCCATCTAGCGGGCTGGGGCATAACTCCAGTTCCTGGTTGTCTGATGTGCTTTAATTTCTTATCCTGGTAGTATTAACCTTACCTGGTGTGGGTTGAAGTTAGAGAGTCACTTCACCTCCACTCTTCTCCTGATCAGGTAAGGTGATCTGCCATGAGTATTATTGTTCGTTTTTTTTGTTGTTGTTGTTGTTTCTTGGTTACCAGTAGTGACTTTGACATTGTATACCACCCTTTTTCTTTCTTAAATATTACTTAACTTTTGGTAACCAGTATCTTTTTTTTTGTTATCAGCTGTGCTGGTGGCCTGGTCCCCCAGGAATGTGAGCAAGATCCCTGTCTTCTGAACGTGTGGGATATTACAACTACTCTTTCAAAGTTTCCTGATTATTGGACTTAGAGGATGTTAAGACTACTCCTCACCTTGCATATCTAAAGTGTGGTGCTACAACTAAGTGGTATCAGGAGATTCCAGAACATCGGAGGATTACCACCTCCCAGGATAACCTACACCATTTCTTCAAACTATCTTGGGCTTTACATACTCCTGACATAACATCTTACCAGAACCACAACGACCAATTCTTTTTTATTTAATTTTAATTAAAATTCATGAAAATCCATCTTAATCATTAATCTTAAGTCATTATTTTATCCTTAATTTTTTCTTTTTTGTCTTTATTTTTTCTTTGATCAGGCGGAAGGCGTTCCCCTGACAGTGGATAGTGGTGTTTTATGGTGGGTGGTGGTGTTGTATAGCTGGTGGTGGTGTTTCATGGTGGTGTTTATGGTGGGTGGTGGTGTTGCATAGCTGGTTGTGGTGTTTCAAGGTGGGTGGTGGTGTTTCATGGTGGAAGTGATATTTTATGGTAGGTGGTCGTGTTCCATAGTTCCTGGTGGTGTTTTATTGTAGGTGTTGCATAGTTCCTGGTGGTGTTTTATTGTAGGTGTTGGTGTTGCATAGTTGGTGGTGGTGTTTTATTGTAGGTGTTGCATAGTTGGTGGTGGTGTTTTATAGTAGATAATGTTTTATGTTAGGAGGTATTTTTTTTAATATGATCTTGTGTAATGGTAGTTTTTTATTTTATATTTGTAAGTTTATTTTTGGTAGTTGAGAGATGTTTGATATTTGGGTCATTTTCTGAGAATTTAAGGTAGTGCTTGTACGCGTGGATTACATTGCGCTAATTTCGAATTGCTGTAGATGGAGTTTGTGTGGTAGGTGGAAGGTATCACATAGTACATTATAAGTCTTGATCTTCTTTTAAATTACATTTTAAAGTTGTGGCGGTATGTTCTTCGTTGTACTTTCATAGTGTGTTGTTTGCCATTTTGCTCTCGTAATAGTTACACTAATTTGGCTCGGAATATCGTGTTTTAAAACTCGTAATTCTGGACAATGCGTAAAGTGGCGATTATAATCAGTTAAACATAATTGGCCATGTGTACATAATGATTTTGCAGCATTCATCTACATGAAAGGTCTTTTTACACCTATTTCCACCAGATAATTAACAATTTTACGTGCATCGTTCAACACACTCAACTCTAAACTAGAATTTTGGGGCTTCACCCACTCTTTTATTTTTAAGTTACACAGGGAAATATTATATTTATGGCTGTGTTGTGTTTCAGAAGGTAGCACTATCATCACTCTATGAGACGAAGGTTTAAACTTTGAAGCCATTTCCTTATGTGATCTTGCCTGGGTGGTCACCACTATCTATCCTAAGGTCACTTCTACCCTTCTAACTTGGGGGCACAGCTTCCCTTCCACTGATGGGAGTCACCATCACCCTCCCTATGCTCAGGGGTCGCCAGTGACACTTTGTTTTAGTTGGGGGTCACCACTACCCCTCCTATGCTGGGATCACCACTACCCTTCCTATGCTGGGATCACCACTACCCTTCCTATGCTGGGATCACCACTACCCTTCCTATGCTGGGATCACCACTACCCCTCCTATTCTTGGGTCATCCTTACACTTCTTAGGCTGAGGATCGTTACTACTCAAACACGGCCCTTAATATTGTGTTAATATCTCCTACTCACCTTATCTCTTCTCCTTTCCTAAATTTTCTTTACCTTTCCTTTTTTCTGCCTGGGTTAGTTCTGTCCTGCGAGTTTTTGTCTAGTGTTTTGTCCTACCCTCGTGGCATTAGCTCTCCTTTAGAGCTCCTTTTTCTTTTTCCTTTTTAATTAGGCTACCTCCACCACTACTACTACTTCGATAACGCTCCACTCTCTGATTCTTGTGTCACTACCACTACTCCCTTCTTATTGCCACCTCTGCCACAGTTGTAGTACGACTACTACTACTACTACCACCACTACCTCTAGCTCTACTTCTACAATTATACTACTACCTCTCATTCCACTACTCTCGGCTCTGCTCACCACTTGTATATATACTGGCTCCCTTCCCTTCGAGCTTCTGTGTTAATACTTTATGGTCCAATTCGGCCCAGTTTCATTCTCCTATGTTTGGGTCATTTGTGAATTGTTCCAGTCACGGTATTGTGCCTTTTTTTTCTTTATCCTGTTGCTTGGTGACTTTCTTTTAATACACCTACAATGGAAGAATGTAGCAAAGATTGTTATATAAGTGAAAATCCCAGGAGCCAGTTCGGATGATCGGTCTGACTGAACCGAACTACCAAGACTGCAACAAATTTTTCCCTAGGCTAGTTTATACTGGAACCGACCACACTCTTCGTTCAATAACAATGAAGAACTGAAACGGGATAAAATTATGTCAAGAGACAGCAAACTCAGACAACAGCCTAACATGAGGTCAGACTTGCATACTCTCTGGTCTTAATCAGCAAAATATACTCATTGGTGAGGCTATGTTCTCAAAATTTAATTTTAACAATAACTTAAATCTAATAAATTGCAATCTCAGTGAAATATGCTGGGGAGAAAATACAGTTAGCGGGAAGTTGACCAAGTAACCTGAGTGGATGAGCTCGAAGATACTAGAGGTTATGTTACAGATAATTACTATTACGAAGAAAAAGGAGAAAGGGCAAGTTGAAAAGAGAGAGGCGCTTCCTCTATAGGCGAAGATGACGGATTGCAGAAGTTTTCAAGGGCTGCACACTATATGAACACCGAAAATAAATATTGGTTACGGAAATCAAGAACATTAATCTCGAACTGAATGCATCTTATAGAATCCAGGAGATATGAAGAATGCAAAAAAGCCGTAAGTGAAAATGGAAGAAATCCAGAATATTTTTTTTTCTCATTTGCAAAATCCAGAGCCAAAACATTTAGTATCGGACCTACAATTAAAGGAGATTAAACATATGCATACGACAACATAAAAATGACTGAAACGCTTAAGCCACAACTAATCTCAGGACTGACGATCCAAAGGAGTTTTTAATGAACAATACACAAAATGCCACATAAATCTCTGAAACTTCTGATATAACCCTAACCCCACTTGATTTCGAAGAAGCAATCAGTTGCATGTCCTTGCACTCCGCCTCTTTCTCAGACTCGCGGAACTCCATAGTCACCAAGAATTTGCAAGAAACCACTATATCATCCCTTAAATATTCAATGGGGAAGAAGTCTGGATACTGGTGTCATCTCAAAGTAATTAAAAACCACTGATATAACCCCATTCGACAAATATGGCAACAAAGCAAGCACAAAAAAACTATTGACCAATAGCCCTGACGTGCCACATTAACAAGATCTTCGAAAGAGTTTTAAGAATCAAGATTATTAATTACATGGAATTACAGCAACTGCATAACCCAGGTCAACATGGATGCATAAGTTGTTTTACCTCTGGCAACTGCTGAACCATTACGACGATCTGTAATACACTGGAAGATAAGCATTATGCAAATATGATGTACACTGACTTTGCTAAAGCCTTCGACAATTGTGACGGTGGGATAATTACACACAAAATGTTTTCAGAACGAATACTTAGAAAAATAGGCAGGGGGTTATTTAACTTCCTTACAAATAAAACCAAAGAGTAATAGTAAACAGAGTGAAATCAGAGGTTGCCACGGTAAAACTAAATTTGTTCCTCATGGCATGGCACACTCCCCACTTCTCATTCTCATTCTGTAATCTTGCACATACAAGAGCATAAACCATTTCACCACATCAACCTTCGCAGAAAACACAGTGAGCCTCCAAGTCTTCCAGCTGCCACTGACAACAATATGATGTTCTAACAAGACAACTCCCAGTTACAGTATTAACGTAAAACTGATGAAATATAAACAAATTGATAATAAAGACAAGCTCAAACAGCTCATTATCGGGGAAACCCAGTATGAGAGACCTGGATGTAATAATGCCAGAGGATATCACAATCAAGGAGCACAGCAATGTTGTTATCGCCACCGCAAGAAAAGTAACTAAAACTTTCAAAACAAAAGAAGCCAAGCCAGTGATAATATTCTTCAGGTCATCCGTCATCTCTCGGCAGGAATGTTGCTGCATACTAACAACCCCCTTCAAGATAGGCGAAACTACAGAAATGAAGAATGAAGAGAGAACCTTTACAGCTTGCATAACCTCGGACAAACACCTTATTTACTGGGAGTGCTTGCAATCCCTCGAACTGTACTTCTTGGACCGTAGGAGAGAAAGATATATCATACTCTACATCTGCAAGATTCTGAAGAAATTGGTCCTAAGCCTGCGCACCGAAATCACACTATATGAAAACATGAGGCTTGCCAGACGTTACAAGATACCTTTACATTTAATGAAAAAGAACTCAATATGTGTAAAAGGAACACGACTCTTCAATTTCTTCCCACTGTGCATAAGGAGAATTACCAACAAACCTTTAGCTGTTTTCAAGAGGGAACTCGATTTGTTCCTCAAGTCAGTTCCTGGTCAGCCGTGGTGTGGTGCTTACGTTGGACTGTGGACGGTGGGCACTAATATCCTGATCGACCGGAAACGGTGGCCCCCAGAAGCGACTATATGTATTTCTAGATAACCCTTCCAATGCTGGGGGTCATCAACACCCTTCTATCCTAGGGTCATCACTTCCCCTCCTAAACTGGAGCTACCACTGTCTCTCCTATCCTTGGAGAGACAGTTCTTGGGTTTACCAGTATCCCTCCTGCCCTGGGGTCACCATTACCTTTCCTGAGCTAGGAATCACTAGTACTCCTCCTGACCTGATGTCGCCACTACTCTTTTTATCCTGACCGTCACTTCTACCATTCCTAATCTGGTGGGGAGAATGGGTCTCCACCAGAGAAGTTCCAGAGATGAAGCAAATATTATGAACAACAATTTGCTTATGAATGCAAAGTCTGCTAAAAGGGCACAAAGTGCAGTTTAAGACAAAATATTAATTCCAATGTTTCACCTATACAACAGAGGCTTTGTAAGGGAAACGGACACGAATGTAATTACTTAAGAAACTTTTGCTGAAATCGTTAATCGATTGAAGGTGTCCTAAGTAAATGCATTCTTGTCCATTTCCGTCGTGTTGTCGGAAGCTATTTGCCTTCTAATATAGTTTTTTTTTAAGTTAATAGAGGCACCTGGAAAGACCATAATATACAAGCTGCAGAAAAAACAAGAGTCAGATGTGAACGTGACGTGAGGAAAGATGTGTTGCTAAGAGAGTGCACTCTCATAGGCTACCTGAAACTTCATTAAAGGTGACCAATGCATCCCTTGTAATTTTCCGACATCTCAGTGCACAAAATCAGCTTCAAAGTCACCGAGAATTGCCTCGAAATAATTAAGACATGCCTCGAAAACGAATAATATTCTCTCGTAAATCTATCATAGCATCAGGCGAGCAGTTTCTCAACGAGAAGGACTTTTATTTTAAACTGCAAATCTATACAGTGTAATCACTATCACGGCAGTGTGTTATTTATGACAAACACACGACTAGAAAGTACAGTCTGGTTGCTCCATTTAGCTAGTGATAATAGACTGAAGGAGCTCTGTAATTAGTTGATATTAGTGCTAGTGAATGGGCTGCTCTAGCTCTGTTGTTGGTGGTATTGGACAGTTCACATTATATTCAGCTGTTCATGGTAGTAGTGGATAGATGGTCACTCCAGCTAAATGTAATGGTAGTGAATAAATGGGTCGCTATAGTCAACAGGTGATGGAAGTGGTGGAAAAACGGGATGCTATAGCGAGCTGGTTGATGTGGAAGTTGACAGACAGGTCACTACAGTTAGCTGGTGGATGTGGTAGTAAACAAATTGGTCACTCTTGTCCTCTTGTGTTGAAGGGAATGGCTAGCTGTTTTGTGGTGAATGTGGCGTTTACCGGGGAATTTCTGGAATAGACTACACGTGTCGTGTCTGGCTGTAAGAGAGAGAGAGCGAGAGAGAGAGTAAGTCAGACAGAGAGCCTTTACTTTACTAGATTTCCTGCACAAGAAAGGATAATGTACAGTATAATCTTACCACTACTATATAAACCTCATCTATTCTTCTGTCACTCTTTACCTCGCATTTTTCTACAGCAGTGATAGCATATGCAAATGCTAGAACTAGACTGGGGTACACAACCTGTGCACAAATTTCCTGAAAGTCTGACATAATAACACACAGTTGGGTTATAAATTTAAGTTAAATTGCATGTGACGCTTTTGTCAGGCCGAAACTTCACACTGCACCGCACCAAGTGTACAGTGGGTGTACAGTGTACACACTTGTAAACACAAGTTTGTGCTACACACTGAGAAGTGTCAGATGCTACCAGTACTGTACTACACACTGAGATGTTAACAGTATCGTGCTACAAACTAGCAAGCATTATGGTGCCACTACTATTGTGCTACACTCTAGTAGGCACTGTGTTACGGTGTTGTGCTACACTCTAGTAGGCACTGTGCTACAGTATTGTGCTACACAATAACATGAGAGTGTCATCCATTGAGGACACGGTAAATCTCCAAGAATATATAAACCAAGTTTTCTAATAGGCAACGGAGAACAATATGATGTTCAGTGAAGACAAATTTCAATTACTCCGTTATGGAAAACTGGAGGAAATATTAGCTAGAATTGAGTATACTAACCACACAACGGAGCGAGAAAGTAGTGTGAAGGACTTGAATATGCTAATGTCAGAGGATCTCACCTTCAAGAATCAAAATAGTGTCACTATCACATCTGCGAGGAAAATAATAGAATGGATAATGAGAACTTTCAAAACAAGAGATGCAGTGCCTGTGATGATCCTATATAAATCACTTCTTGTCTCTAGGCTGGGATACTGCTGTACAATAACAGCTCCATTCAAGGCAGGTGAAATCGTAGATCCAGAGAATGTACAGAGAACCTTCACTGCACATGTAAGTTGCGTCAAGCACCTTAACACTTCTGACGCACTCAGTCCCATTTAGAATCCGAGAGATTGTTATACAGTAATCGTTGTAGTTAAGGCCACTTAGAGTATTAGCCTTTGAGACAGGAATATCCAGATGGTTGTACTGATTCACATATATAGTCTACATATAAAACACATACTCAGACATATTGTCGTTTTTACAGGTACACACGGTAAAAGAGAAACCATACTCACCAAAATACACATGCATACACAAATACTCATGCATACACGAATACTCATGCATACACGGATACTCACACAAACACAAATTAACAGAAACACACATAATCGCACAAATCCGCACAAACACCCTGAAAAAATTATAAATATCTTCATCAGACTTTCGATTTTTAACATTACTGAGAAAGAGAATATCCTCAACAAATATATTATTTCTGCAAAACACCAGCGCTACCTTAATAATTTATCACGCTCTAACCCCGGGTAAGATGTACTACTGCTACTAATACCACTACCACTACTACTACCACCACTACTACTAATACCACTATTACTACTACTACTACTACTACTACTACTACTACTACCACTACTACAACTACTACTACTACTACTACTACTACCACCACTACAACTACTACTATTACTACTACTGCTATTACTACTACTACTATTACTACTACTACCACTACTACTACAACTACTACTACCACTACTACTACTACTATTACCACCACTACTACTACTATTACTACTACTACTACTACTTATACTACTACCACTACTACTACTTCTACTACTACCACTACTACTGTTACTATTACTACTACTATTACTCTTACTGTTAGCCTCGTGACCTGGTGCCTAAAACTCTCGCTTCACACGGCGAGGAGTCCGGGTTCGATTCCCGGCGAGGGTAGAAACAATGGACGTGTTTCTTTACACCAGTTGTCTATGTTCTTCATCTGTAAAATGGGTACCTGGGAGGTTTTTTTTTATATTTTATTTAGAAAAATACATGGTATACATGAAATTAAAAAGGTCGCCATAGGCTAAACCGAACTGATGACAATACATAAAGGCGAATACACGTATCCCCAATACCCCAAGACCCTCATCTTCCCAAAGCCTAGAATGTACAAACGTTATACAAGACACTACATCCCAAAAGACACATAACATAGCATAATGACAACAGCATGAAACACAGCAGGTTAAAACAATCCTAGCAGAAACATAAGTCATTATTTCTAACATCTATTAATCTTACAACCCATTAAGCGTATAGCCCCAAACAATTTTATTCACGACATTCTAGAAACATCAATATTCCCCTTCATATGTCATATATCAACAACCCTCAATGCCTTGCTATTCCGCCAAACACCGGCAGACCAACACACATACATCATATGGTGAACCCGACAGTTTTTTTTTATAAATATTTGGTTAAAAAACATATAATTAGCGTACAGTAAAACAAAAGTACACTAAACATACATCATGACTTTATATACATTAAATACTAGTAAATCACCCATTAAAGTGGTAATCAGCCCAGAACACACTTTAAAACTATCTTAAACATCCTACCCTACCTACTACCCACACCTCCGACATACAATGTCACATTGCAATATCATATATAAACAAAATATGAAATTTACACAAAACTTTAAATTGATCACATAATCACACCATATGTTTCGTCCCAAGGACCAAATGCTTGTCAAAAACAGAACAAGCTATAAACTTAACATATACACACACCGAAAAATAGTTGTGTTTTTTTTCTTTTTTAAAATACTGTATTTAAACCTACTACTTAGCATCCTAATACCACTTGACAAAGTACACTACATACATCACAGCAACCTCTGACTAATAACAACTCATACACCTCCTCTAGGCGCTTACAATACCTTGAGACTTAATGCTTCATACTCTAAACCTGCCCCATTATAACCACACGCATGACGCGTAACAGGAAACCCCATCCACCTATCAATGAAATCTTTCACCACCTCTACATCTAGAGACGGAAACATTAATATAAATTATCAAGGAAACCCATAGAATTCTCTGTCAAATATTTTTCCTTTTTTAAACATACTAAACTTATAGGGCCCCTAAATCACACATAATTGTTTTTACACATAAATCAAAAGCAAACCTCCTCAAAACCTCGTAGAGCTTCGAACAATACACCAATAAGCCTTACCTCCTTAGTGGAAATTTTATGGAATCAATAATTGCCGAGGCCTTTCAAGATGGCAATTCGTAGCCATCTTGAAAGGCATAAATTGATTAATGAATCTCAGCACGGTTTTACAAAGGGGCGTACCTGCCTTACGAATTTACTAGCTTTTTTCACCAAGGTATTTGAGGAGGTAGATCATGGTAATAAATATATTATTGTGTATATGGACTTCAGTAAGGCTTTTGATAAAGTTCAACATCAGAGGCTATTGACGAAAATTAAGGCACGCGGAATAGGATAAATTGTTTCCTGTGTGGAGGCGTGGTTAACAGATAGGCAGCACAGAGTTTGCATCAATGGGGAGAAATCAGAGTGGTGGCGAATCACAAGCGGTGTTCCACAAGGTTCAGTGTTGGGCCCTTTGTTGTTCACAATTATATAAACGACATTGATGAGGGAATAAATAGTGACATAAGCAAGTCTGTTGATAACACCAAAATAGGACGCCTAATTTATTCTAAAGAGAACATTAGAGCACTCCAGGAAGATTTGAATAGACTGATGCAGTGGTCGGAGAAGTGGCAGATGCAGTTTAATATAGACAAATGCAAAGTTCTAAACAATGGACAGGAAAATAACTATGCCACATATAAACTAAATAATGTAGATCTTAATATTGATGATATCGAAAAGGATTTGGGAGTTCTGGTTAGCAGTAATCTAAAGCAAAGACAACAGTGCATATGTGTTCGCAATAAAGCGAACAGAATCCTTGGCTTTATATCAAGAAGCATAAATAATAGAAGTCCTCAGGTTGTTCTTCAGTATATATATCTTTGGTTAGGCCTCATTTATATTATGCTGCACAGTTCTGTTCACCGTATTACAGAACGGATATTAATGCACTGGAAAACGTACAAAGAAGGATGGCAAAGTTGATCCCATGTATCAGAAATCTTCCGCACGAGGATAGACTGAGGGCCCCGAATCTGCACTCTCTTGAAAGGCGTAAAATTAGGGAGGATATGATTGGGGTGTATACATAGAAAAACAGGAATAAATAAAGGGAATGTAAATTAACGTGCTAAAAATATCTAGTTAAGACAGGACTCGAAGCAATGGTTTTAAGTTGGAAAAAAATCAGATTCAGGAAAGATATAGGAAAGCACTGGTTTGGTAATAGAGTTGTGGATGAATGGAACAAACTTCCGAGTACCGTCATAGAAGCTAAGACGTTGTATAGTTTTAAAAATAGGTTGGATAAATACATGACTGGGTGTGGGTGGGTGTGAGTTGGACATAACTAGCTTGTGCTAATAGGTTTGATGCATGCTCCTTAATTGGATGTGATCTAACCTGATTAGGTGGGTCATTGGTTTAAGCCGGGAGGTGACTTGGACCTGCCTCGCATAAGCCAGAAGGCCTGCTGCAGTGTTCCATATTTCTTAGGTACTTATTATATTATTATTATTACTATTACTATTACTATTAAAATTACTATTACTATTACTACTACTACTACTACAACCACCACTTCTACTACTATTACTTCCTCATCAAGGATTTCATCAAGAATAAGCAAGAACAAGCTAAGGAATCCAATGTTAGACATTACCTGATCCCATTTATAGGATGCAATAAAGTTTACATTGAGAGAGATTTCTAGATTTTGGTCACCAAAGTCAGTGAATACAAATATACATGTACGAGAGACAACATGACCAACACATGCATCATACATAGGAACTCACATGGATACATTACGATCTGGAACAGTGAAAAAATTATCATAAATTAAGAACTCCAAAAGTGCAGGTGTTTAAAATCATCTGTTAACGTTGATAAATTAGACATGTGCAACACTTGGGTATCTTTATTGAGGAAACGTTTCGCCACACAGTGGCTTCATTAGTCCATACAAAGGAGAATGGGGAACAGGAGGAGTTTGAGGTAATCAGTCCCTCAGCCTTGAGTCGATGTAATCAGTCCATCAATCTTGAAAAGAATACAGCATATGTGCGAAGAAGTTGCTTATATACTGTAGACAGGTGAGGTGAAGCAGTCGTAGGAGGCATCACACTTGACAAATCCAAATGTGGTTTTGTCAAGTGTGATACCTCCTGATTTAGCCTTAGAGATGTCAGGAAGTGGAATAATCTGGAGAATGAAGTAGTGGAGGCAAGTTCCATACACAGTTTTATGAAGTGGTATGGTAAGGCTCTAGGAGAGGGGAGAGAGTGACCTAGTATCGACTAGTGAAGAGGGCCAGGAGTTATGGATCGACCCCTGCAACCATATATAGGTGAGTATACACACACACATTGAAACATATTCATACAACTACACATACTCAAACGAATATATAATAACAAATATTCCAACACATACACATACAGAAACACATACCTACACAAATACATACACAAAATACAAATACACATACTCACACAAACACACATAGTCACACGAACAACCACACATACCCTCACAAACACACACATACACAAGCAAACACACTTACACAAATAAATATTCACCCAAACAAACACAAACACACTCACACAAAAGCACATATACCGAAACAAACACACATATTCACACAAATACGAACATACATACCAACACAAACACAAAAACATACCCACACAAACACAAACACACATACTCATGCAAACACACACATACCCACACTAACGCACATACCCACACAAACACAAACACACATACACATTAAAACAAACACAGACACACATACACAAACAAACACAAACAAATACAACATACATACTCACACAAACACACACACACACAACTACAAACATACATACACACAAACACATATACACTCACGAGCACACTTACTCATACAAACACACATACCCGCACAAATACATATATCCACACAAACACACATACCCACACAAACAAACACATACACAAACAAACACATACATATAATCACACAAACAATCACAAGCACACATACACACAAACACACATGCTCGCACAAACACAAATGCTCAACGACACACACACACGCATATATATATATATATATATATATATATATATATATATATATATATATATATAGTAGGTAGTAGGTTGGTAGACAGCAACCACCCATGGAGGTACTACCGTCCTGCCAGGTGACTGTGAAACAGAAACCTGAAACTGTTTTACATGATGGTAGGATTGCTGGTGTCTTTTTTCTGTCTCATAAACATGCAAGATTTCAGGTACGTCTTGCTACTTCTACTTACACTTAGGTCACACTACACATACATGTACACGTTTATGTAAACACACTCATCTGAGTTTTCTTTGATTTTATCTTAATAGTTCTTGTTCTTATTGCTTTTCCTTTCATATCCATGGGGAAGTGGAATAAAAATCTTTCCTCCGTAAGCCATGCGTGTTGTAAAAGTCAACTAAAATGCCAGGAACAATGGGCTAGTAACCCTTTTCCTGTATAGCTTACTAAAAAGAAAAGAAGAAAACCGTCAAAGTGGGATGTTTAAATGTGCGTGGATGTTGTGCGAATGATAAGAAAGAGATGATTGTAGATGTTATGAATGAAAAGAAGCTCGATGTCCTGGCTTTAAGTGAGACAAAGCTGAAGGGGGTAGGAGAGTTTCATTGGGGAGAAATAAATGGGATTAGGTCAGGGGTTTCAAATAGAGTTAGAGCTAAAGAAGGAGTGGCAATAATGTTGAATAATCAGTTATGGCAGGTAAAGAAGGAATATAAATGTATAAATTCAAGGATTATGTGGAGTAAAATAAAGGTTGGATGTGAAAAGTGGGTTATAGTAAGTGTTTATGGACCTGGAGAAGAGAGAAGTGTAGAGGAGAGAGAGAGATTTTGGGAAATGTTGAGTGAGTGTGTGGGGAGTTTTGAACCAAGTGAGAGAGTAATTGTGGTTGGGGATCTAAATGCTAAAGTGGGTAAAAATGTTGTGGAGGGAGTAGTAGGTAAATTTGGGGTGCCAGGGGTAAATGTAAATGGGGAACCATTAATTGAGCTATGTGTACAAAGAGGTTTGGTAATAAGTAATACATATTTTACGAAAAAGAGGATAAATAAATATACAAGGTATGATATAGCACGTAAGGAAAGTAGTTTGTTGGATTATGTATTGGTGGATAAAAGGTTGATGGGTAGGCTTCAGGATGTACATGTTTATAGAGGGGCAACGGATATATCAGATCATTATTTGGTTGTAGCTAAAGTTAGAGTAAAAGGTAGATGGGACAAAAAGAAAATGGCAACATCAAGTAAGAGAGAGGTAAAAGTGTATAAACTAAGGGAGGAGGAAGTTAGGGTGAGATATAAGCAACTATTGGCAGAAAGGTGGGCTAGTGCAAGTATGAGTAGTGGATGGGGGTAGAAGAGAGTTGGGATAGTTTTAAAACTGCAGTATTAGAATGTGTGGCAGAAGTTTGTGGCTATAGGAGGGTGGGTGCAGGAGGAAAGAGGAGTGAGTGGTGGAATGAAGAAGTAAAGGGTGTGATAAAAGAGAAAAAGGTAGCTTATGAGAGGTTTTTACAAAACAGAAGTGTTAATAGAAGAGCAGAGTATATGGAGAGTAAAAGAAAGGTGAAGAGAGTGGTGAGAGAGTGCAAAAGAAGAGCGGATGAAAGAATGGGAGAGGCTCTGCCAAGAAATTTTGCTGAAAACAAGAAAAATTTTGGAGTGAGATAAACAAGGTAAGAAAGCCTAGGGAACGAATGGATTTGTCAGTTAAAAACAGAGTAGGGAGCTAGTAGATGGGGAGCTGGAGGTATTGGGTAGATGGCGGGAATATTTCGAGGAACTTTTAAATGTCGATGAAAAAGGGAGGCGGTAATTTCATGTACTGGCCAGGGAGGTACAACATCGTTTAGGAGTGAAGAAGAGCAGGATGTGAGTGTGGGGAGGTGCGTGAGGCATTACGTAGAATGAAAGGGGTAAAGCAGCTGGAATTGACGGAATCATGACAGAAATGTTAAAAGCAGGGGGATATAGTGCTGGAGTGGTTGGTATTTTTGTTTAATAAATGTATGAAAGAGGGGAAGGTACCTAGGGATTGGCAGAGAGCATGTATAGTTCCTTTATATAAAGGGAAGGGGGATAAAAGAGAGTGTAAAAATTATAGGGGAATAAGTTTACTGAGTATACCAGGTAAAGTGTATGGCAGGGTTATTATTGAAAGAATTAGAGGTAAGACAGAGAGTAGGATTGCACATGAGCAAGGAAGCTTTAGAGTGGGTAGGGGATGTGTAGATCAAGTGTTTACAGTGAAGCATATATGTGAACAGTATTTAGATAAAGGTAGAGAAGTTTTTATTGCATTTATGGATTTAGAAAATGCATATGATAGAGTGGATAGGGGAGCAATGTGACAAATGTTGCAAGTGTATGGAATAGGTAGTAAGTTACTGAAGGCTGTAAAGAGTTTTTATGAGGATAGTGAAGCTCAGGTTAGGGTGTGTAGGAGAGAGGGAGATTACTTCCCGGTAAAAGTAGGTCTTAGACAGGGATGTGTAATGTCACCATAGTTGTTTAATATATTTATAGATGGGGTTGTAAAAGAAGTAAATGCTAGGGTGTTGGGGAGAGGGGTGGGATTAAATTATGGAGAATTAAATGCAAAATGGGAGTTGACACAGTTACTTTTTGCTGATGATACTGTGCTTATGGGAGATTCTAAAGAAAAGTTGCAAAGGTTAGTGGACGAGTTTGGGAGAGTGTGTGTTGGGAGAGTGTGGATGGTTAAAGTCTCTCACATGAATAAATAGAGCATTAGAATCTTGTCCAGTTCTAATGCTATATTTATGTTGTTTTAATCTTAGTTCAAGACTTTTACCAGTTTGACCATAATAAACTTTATCGCATATTTTACAGGGAATCTTATAGACACATCCATCAGCATTTTGGGGGGTATTTTTTATCAAAAGTCTTTTTACTGTATCAAGATTTTTAAATACAACTTTGATATTAAAATTCTTAAGAAAAGAAGGCATATCAACCAAGTTTTCATGGTAAGGGAGAACCAACATATTTTGGGACAACCAACCTTATTCAACCAAAAATATGTTGGTTCTCCCTTACCATGAAAACTTGGTTGATATCCTTCTTTCTTAAGAATTTTAATATCAAAGTTGTATTAAAATCTTGATACAGTAAAAGACTTTTGATAAAAATACCCCCAAAATGCTGATGGATGTCTATAAGATTCCCTGTAAATATGCGATAAAGTTTATTATGGTCAAACTGGTAAAAGTCTTGAACTAAGATTAAAACAACATAAATATAGCATTAGAACTGGACAAGATTCTAATGTCTATTTATTCATGTGAGAGACAACCATCAATTGATTTTCAAAATGCTCAGAAGGTTGTATCAAGCAAGTCCATGGTTGAGAGGAATATAATAGAATCATGTTTCATTAAAAGCAGTTTTGAAAATAATATGAATATTTCTTTTGGTTTATATAAATTGGATTCATTTATAATTAATAAAATTTGGGAAGAATTTAATGATAAATTGGACTAATCTTAATTCTTGGGAAGAGTTTCAGGTCCTTTCTTATGTTCCTCTTCACAGAGTCGTGAGATGTTACGCTACTGTGAGGTGTCGTCTTTGTTAGTGTGATGTGACTGTGAGGTGTATTCTGCCTCTTTATAAGCCTTCTTTTCACGTTTCCTTTTATAGTTCCTTGATAATGTGAGCAGTCACGAAAGCGCTTGGAATTCTTCTATTTTTCATAGTGGTTGTCTTGCATATATATATATATATATATATATATATATATATATATATATATATATATATATATATATATATATATATATATATATATAATTACACAAATACCCACTTAAACACGCATACACAGGCAAACACACATATACTAACACTAGCAAATACACATAGCCACACAAACACTCACATTCTCACAAAAGCACATATATATATAATCACACAAACACACATACCCACCCACACAAACATACGTAATCACACAAACATGCGTAATCACACAAACATAAACACACAAACAAAGACACACATACCCACTCAAATACAAACACACATACCCACACAAACATACATAAGCACTCAAACATAAACACACATACATAAAAAAAAACACATACCAACACAAACACAAACCCACATATGCACGCAAGCACACATATATACCAACAGAAACAAACACACATATACACACAAACACACATACATATATAATGACACAAACACATACCCACAGAAGCAAAACAAAAACATACATAATCACACGAACACACATACACAAACAAAAACACACGTACCCATGCAAACACAAACACACATACCCACACAAACACATATACTCACACACACATACCAACACAAAAACAAACACATACTTATAATCACACAAACACAGGTACCCACACAAACAAACACAAACACACAACACTAGTGGTAGACTCGCAGCTTTGCCAAACAATTATCATCAAGGTTTTAAAGGATTTAATGAGAAATCACCGAAAGGACAACTCAAAATTACTGTGTTTTGCAGGCAGGACTAAAGCATTTTTCAACATAATTATAAAAAAAAACATACATGAGTAGTCTTATCATCATCATAATTATAATCGTTACGTTTGTAGCAGGATCATGAACTTGGAAGTAGTTCATTACCATTGTAATTTGTTTAGCTGGCCCCTTTATGAGTGTCTGTCATGTTCTGACTACCACCGCCCACACCATGGCCACCACAACACCAAGCTAATAAACATATTATTGTTATTATGTTATTAATTATTTTATTAGGATTATATTATTATTATTATGATTATTATTAATATTATTGTAATTTTATTATTATTATTATTATTATTATTATTATTATTATTATTATTATTATTATTACATTCATGGAGAAGCACTAAGCCTCTGAGAATTATGACTTAACTGTCCTGGAAAATGATTTTGGGAGTGAAGAGTATCTCTAATTTCTTTGATCAAGACTTTTCATAGGCAAAAAGACACCATCGTCGAAGATGGAGTGACTGCAGCCTCATTACAGTCAGTAGTGTCGTTGACGAGACCTCTCCAGGTCTTCACATTGTTTGAAACTTCATTTTAAAGGGTCTGACCTCCCTGTATGAAGGTCAGTCTCAGTCAAAATGATGTTTCAAACGAGCGCATGTCTAACCACCGTTTCACTAGCTGACGTGACTAGTTTAGAAACCACAGTTCGCTCAGTTTAGACTACTAGCTAACTAGGCTAACTTATCATTATTCATCATTAGGTCAGCGGACTTGACAAGCTTAGCATGACATCTTTAAACCGTTGGACCTACTAAGCGTCACACCTTTATCTGTCTGACTAGACCAGCTTAGGAAGACTTTCTCTAAGCTGACAAGACCAGCTAAGCAGAACTCATCTATCCGTCAGTCGACTCGACTACCTAAATTGTCTGTTGACACTTGACAATAGTGCTGTTTTATTCTTCTCTGAGCCAATTTTTGATTGATGCAGACTGTTATTCGGGTTATCAATGACAAACACAAACTTATGGTTAGATCTTCCCTAACCTAACCTAAACATTTCTAACCTAACCTAACCATTTCTAACCTAACCTAACCATTTCTAACCTAACCTAACCATTTCTAACCTAACCTAACCATTTCTAACCTAACCTAGCCTAACATAACCTATTCTAACCAAACGTAACCTAGCCTATCCAAACCTAACGAAACATAATTTAACCAAAATTTAATATGTTCGAATAAAGCTTTTCCTAACCTAACTTAGAATTCTCTAGCCTAACTATCTCTATCCTAGCCTAACTATCTCTAACCTAACCTAACCAAATCCAACTTAACATTCTATAACTTCACCTAATGTAAGATAACCTTCCCCAACTTAACTACCACACGTGACCACACATGTCATTATTGTATTGGTACACCTCTTCCATTGGCTTCTGTAAAAAGTGCTCCGCTCTTATGTCTTTATTTATTAAGTGAATAAAGACCCCTCATGCGCGAAACGTCTCTCAAGGATGCCCAGATGTTGTACATGTGTCTTATTCATTAACTTGTAGGTATTATTTACCTTTGATCTGAAGATAGTAAACCTAACACAATTTACTCATCTGTCTCATCTGAAACGTTTTGCTTAATGTGGGGTATAAACATTGTTTCTGTTATTGTTGTTGTTACAACTGTTAGAGAAATGTTTAATGCTAATGAATACTTTAGCATAGTTAAATCACTATCCATTCATTTTGTACATAAATAGATGGCAGAAGCCGCAAGCCTTGCTATAACGAGTGAAAGCTCGTCTATTAGCACCCATACCTTAGAAAACTACTCATCCAGATCAATTTACTGACATAAAAGCTCTACCATATCCAGTTGAGTTTTGGGTTATTGTGCTGAATTATAAAATTTAGCTGGAGAACGTGTTTTAAAAACCTTCCAACAAGTTTAATATTTGGTGAAGGAGGATCGAGTCTCCAACTTTCCTTCTGTTGAAGGCCCTACACATGTGTAGAGCTTCGTATAAAGTATAAAATATCTATATCTGTCTTACTATACATTATTTCTTTGTTTAGTACATTTGTTGTTGTTTTTTTTCCGTGAAAAAATGGTAAAGAACAAGACAAGAAACAAGATTAGACCAAGTTCTCTTGAGGAAATTTTACAAGAGAGAACAAACTTGTACAGTAATGACATTTGTTTCCAAAGTTTTCAAGTTACGGCAAAAAAAAAAAAAAATGGCAGCACTCCTGACCCAGTTGCTCCTCCACCTTAACAGCATATGTGGGGATAAAAATGCTCTAAGGACCAGTTCCTTCTCTAACTTAACAACATACATGGGGATACCAACTCTCTGTGGACCACTTCATCCTTCAACTTCAACAGTACGGAGGCACGCATGGTATACCCAAGCATGCCTCCGAGGATCAAATATATCATTTACAATGCCTGACATAAGCCACTGGTCTATGATATTTCTATATTGTTGTTTGACTGTGTTTTATATAAGTTATTGTACCATGGTTCTGTCATGATATTTTGACACAGGGAAAGTCTTCTGCAACTTCTTTGCTAAACGCCTTCAGCTCATGTGTCACTCTCACCAGTGACGTCACCTGCAGTAGCTTCATCTTACCCACCTCCTCAAGATAAGTCGTAATGAACGACGGTAAGCGAATAAACAGAAGAATGGACGGGGACTCGAATCGTTGTCCTAGCATATGGCAGGTCCAACACTGCTACTGATCTTCAAAGCTTACAAATAAGACTTTACATACAGCACTTCTGTCTACGTCAGCAACACCAGCTGTGACCCTCTTGCTTATTCCACAGCCCCAGAAGCTTTAATGGTATATCTATATTTATATATCTCAAAGACATGTTGTTTATAAACTCAAGATACTCTGTAATGGACGACTGTCAATGAATAAAGAGAAGACTGGACAGGGACTGGAAGTATGGTGATGGCGTGTAGATGGTCCACTGCTGTACCACTGACCAACACAGCATACGAACAGGAAGATTCCCGAGACAGCACTTTAGTGACATGTCACCGAAAACGCCACTAACTGTGACTCGACTGTCCCTACCCACAACCCCAGAAACTTTCATGGTACATCTGTGCTCATACCCCTCGAAGCTCATAAACTCTAGATAAGTTGTAACGATCGATAACTGTTGAATAAATAAAGGAATGAACATAGATTCGAACCGTGGTCCTGGCATGTAACAGGGCCAATACTGTACCGGAGAACTGCAAAGTTTACGTTTAAAAGATTTTACAGACAACCCTTTTATGAAATGTGTATGTCAACGGGACCATCAGTCGTCAGTTACTACTATAAGATTTTGAGATGAATGAGAACAGGTGTACTTTGAAAGGTTGTGGCGCTGAAGTAAGAGACAGTTGCATCACAGCTGGTGCTGCTGACGTAGACAGAAGTATTGTATGTTTTTTTTTTACCACACAGCATCTCCCACTACGTCAAGGTGACCCAGAAATAGAAGCACATTCACCATTATTTATTCAAAAACTGTATCCAGAGGCGCATGGATATCCCAACTTAAAAAACCTTGAATCTGTCTAATTTGAAACTATTGTTTCGACTGTTCCCGTAGGTACTTAGATTCCTATTTATATCTCACGTCAGCCGATCAGCCAGGTTGGCAAGCCAGACAGCTAGTAAGCCAGCCTGACAGGCAGGCAGCCTGGGACCCAGCCAGTCAGAAACCCAGCATGAAATTCAGCCAGACATGAAGCCATCAAGAAAGTAAGCCAACCAGCCTGTCGGAAAACCAGCTAGCCTGTAAGCTGGCCAACCAGCCTGTCAGCCCACTAATCAGCCAACTAGTGAGCCAGCTAGCCGGCAAATAAGTGTCACTCAGCGGGAAATAGCGTGAACGTGTATGTAAATGAGGTAGGACTTAATATGATCGTGAAGTGAATTTCCACATGTCAAGGAGCGCTTAGCCCCTTTGATGCGTTACTGACGCACTCAGTCACCGGTACAGCGTTACTGAAGTACTCATTGATCAGTGGAACGATACTGACGTACTCATTCATCAGTGGAACGTTACTGACGTACTCATTCATCAGTGGATCGTTACTGACGCACTCAGTCACCAGAGGAGCGTTACCGACGCAGTCACCGGTGGAGTGTTACTGACGCACTCAGTCACCGGTATAGCGTTACTGAAGTACGCATTGATCAGTGGAACGATACTGACGTACTCATTCATCAGTGGAACGTTACTGACGTACTCATTCATCAGTGGATCGTTACTGACGCACTCAGTCACCAGAGGAGCGTTACCGACGCAGTCACCGGTGGAGTGTTATTGACGCACTCAATCACCGGTATAGCGTTACTGAAGTACTCATTGATCAGTGGAACGTTACTGACGTACTCATTCATCAGTGGAACGTTACTGACGAACTCATTCATCATAAGAACATAAGAAAGAAGGAACACTGCAGCAGGCCTGTTGGCCCATACTAGGCAGGTCCTTCACAATCCATCCCACTAACAGAATATTTTGCTCATCCCAATTTTCAATGCTACCCAAGAAATAAGCTTTGATAATTCTATTTACTCATGTGCGAGTCCCACTCAAATCCAACCCCTCTCACTCATGAACTTATCCAACCTAAATTTGAAACTACCCAAGGTCCTAGTTTCAATAACCCTACTAGGCAGACTGTTCCACTCATCAACTACCCTATTTCCAAACCAATACTTTCCTATATCCTTGCTAAATCTAAACTTATCTAATTTAAATCCATTATTGCGGGTTCTCTCTTTTAGAGATATCATCAAGACCTTATTTATATCCCCTATGTTAATACCCATTTTCCACTTGTATACCTCGATCATGTCTCCCCTCTTACAAGTGAATGTAATTTAAGGGTTTTCAATCTTTCTTCATACGGAAGACCTCTAATGCTATGTATTAATTTAGTCATTCTAAGCTGAATGTTTTCTAACGAATTTATATCCATTCTGTAATATGGAGACCAGAACTGAGCTGCGTAATCTAGGTGAGGCCTTACTAATGATGTATAAAGCTGTAATATAACCTCTGGACATCTGTTGCTTACACTTCTTGATATAAATCCCAGTAATCTGTTCGCCTTATTACGTACGCTTAGTCATTGCTGTCTTGGTTTAAGGTTGCTGCTCACCATAACCCCTAAGTCCTTTTCGCAATCTGTATGACTAAGTTCTACGTTATTTAACTTATAAGTGCTTGGGTTATGGACACTCCCGAGCTTCAGAACCTTGCATTTATCTACCTTGAACTGCATCTGCCACTTTTCTGACCAGGAACTGAGTTTGTCTAAATCCCCCTGAAGTTCCCTGACTCCTACGTTTGAATCAATTATCCTACCTATCTTCGTGTCATCGGCAAATTTGCTCATATCACTAGTAATTCCCTCATCAAGGTCATTGATATATATTATAAACAATAACGGGCCTAAGACTGATCCCTGAACGTTACTAACGTACTCATTCATCAGTGGATCGTTACTGACGTACTCATTCATCAGTGGATCGTTACTGACGTACTCATTCATCAGTGGATCGTTACTAACGTACTCATTCATCAGTGGATCGTTACTGACGTACTCATTCATCAGTGGATCGTTACTGACGCACTCACCGGTAGAGTGTTACTGACTGAACACACCAACTCCAAGGCCGAGGGACTGATTACCTCATCTTTTGTATATAGTTCTACTCTCTTCAAATTATGTCCTAGAATTCTGTATTGATAAAGCCATTGGATGGCGAAACGTCTACTATAAAGATACCCAGATGTTGCACATGTGTCTTAATTTCACAATGTATAGCACGCTATGGCTGCCCCCGGTATGGCTGCTTCTTTTAGAAGGTTGAAACTCCATAGGTAACTGATGCCACATTGGACGTTCTCTCCATGCTAATGATCACCAAACCCAGACAGAGTGGTAAACCAGGAGCATTGGTGAGATGGAAGGGATGCTGAAGGTACATCTGTCGCATCCGAAGATCACAGTGTCCTTCATGATTTATTCAAAGAGACACCTGACTTGTCTAGCTGTCAATGCTGCCGCCTGCTTTACTCCACTCGTGGCCAAGGCAGACAGACTTTATTTTTTTCATTTTTTTTTACTACCTTATAAATTGTCTTTTTTCCACTCGGTATCACGTATAATCCGCCCACTGTTTATGTCTTGCCCACCACCTATTGCAATCTTATGAGCTGTCAACTACCCACAACAACTTGGCTATGACCACACTAACTGCACCCCTTCGCTAGGTAATTGTTGTGGTTACCAAGAGCACAGGTAATCTATTTTGAAGTGTGCTCATTATAATCCTACCTGAACCCTCTTATATTTTATCATCTCCTTTTACTCCTTCAATCTTTATCTTCCTTTCTCTTTCTGATCCACCAATTCCTCATAACATACCTTTTTTCCTTTGTGTAATCTTATTTCGATGACATGTATTCAACATCTTAACGATTACTTTAAGACATTTGTGTCTATATCCGAGACTACACATTAATTCTTTAATGTAAATCAATGTTATTATTGATGAGTAAGACACATAGGCAACAGTTAGGTATCTTTATTCCGAAACGTTTTGCCTACACAATAGACTTCTTCAGTCGAGTACAGAAGAGTTAGCAGGAGCAGTGGAGATATGAAGACGATGTAATCAGTCCATCATCCTTGAAGACGTAGTTTTGAGGTGATCAGTCCCTCAGCCTGAAGAAGAGTACTTGTTCCTTACATATTGTCATGTTAGATGTAGTCCACTAGTAGAAGAAAGAATGTAAACATTGAGACTTCAGGTTTCCTTGAAATCCAACCATTCTCACTTGAAAAAGTTGTCCAATGTGTTTTCTGTTCTGTACCAAGATAACATTGTGTTGCAGTGTTTGACAGAGTGAATATCAAAATGGTATAAAATACCTACAGGTTAGTAAGACACATGTGCGCCATTCTGTCATTTCAACTTCACAATGTTTCGGACTATGGAACACTTCTCCAGGCTGAGGGACTGACCACCTCAGAACTACGTCTTCAAGGGTGATGGACTGATTACATCGTCTTCACATCTCTACTGCTTCTACCAGCTTTTCTGTACTCGACTGAAGAAGTATACTGTGTAGGCGAAACGTTTCGGAATAATGATACCTAACTGTTGCATATGTGTCTTACTTATCAACCTGTCGATACTCTATACCATTTTAATATTCAAATGTTATTATTCATTTTCAGATAGCAGGTGTTAATTACAATTAAGTTTATTTAATGCTGGATTAGCAGGGATAATCTTTGTACCCTACATTTTTATGACATAAGTAATAATCATTTATCAAAAACAGTAATATAAAATCATTCTGCTTTTCATAATGACTAAAATCACTCATAATAATTGTATCTGCATTACTGCATGCATATTTTATCGAATAAAAATAAGGCGCAATGATTGTCTTTATTAGGTTATCCTGGGTTACTTGCCGTCTAGATTTATAATCTGTATAAATCTTTTTACACTCACAAACTCCTTTTCTCCTTTGAATTTTAACTCGTTATTTCACTTGGCTCTAGCTCTTGGTGCTTAATTTTCATGGATTTCACTGCAATGTCTGCTTCATTGTTACAATATTTTATTTTTTTAAATCATGAATTTATTACGTATTTTTGTTTAATGACTTTCTTTGCCTTCTTGTGACCGCTGGTTCGAACCCCACCCGTGGTATGGTTTGCCTTCCTTGCTTAAACGTGTATTTAGCTCACTCTCCCCAGATTTTACAGGAATCTTTTAAATGGAATATCTGGACCTTTTAAGACTACTTCTTTGTCATTTCATATCGATATCCTCTTTACGTTATTAACCAGTAAAAGCTTTCAATTCACTTTATACTGCTTCAGTATTTTCAGTCAGAATTATCTTCTTATATCATTAGAAACATATTTTCAGTGCATCTTTCAGGTAGTCCTGTTTATTTATATTCAAATTAGTCTTTTCCAAGGTAATCTATGTATATTTTTGACTGTGTTTTATATTTTTTCTTATTAAGTTAGGTTTCTCATGCTAATACATTCTTTGTAATAGAGATTGTTTTATGGTAAGGTAATTCATTCAAAGATATTATTTAGTGGAAAGGTAATATGATTCAAATCGACAAAATTTTTGGAAGTATCTTTCTCAAGGGATATGGTATTTCAGATTACTTTCTACCAAAAGGTAAGGTGCTTTAAGGTGCTTTGTAATGTGTTTCATGGTAATAGTAACATATGTTTCAGTAATAGTAACATATGTTACAAGGTAATGTTTCAAGAATGCGTCTCTCAAAAGTGCATGTGTTTTACGGTATTGTCAGTAAAGCCACTGTAATGTTTTTCATGTTTATGTAAGTGAAGGTACTGCAATGTTTATCTTGGAAATGTAAGTGAAGATATTGTAATGTTTTTTTCAAGGTAACGTAAGTGAAGGTATTGTAATGTTTTTCTTGATAATAAATTAGACACATGTGCAACTCTTGGGTATCTTTAATGAGGAAACGTTTCGCCACACAGTGGCTTCATCAGTCCATACAAAGGAGAATGGTGAAGAACAGGAGGAGTTTGAGGTAAT
>WNWK01002675.1:150000-199413 GCA_009830355.1 Cherax destructor
CTTTCGTGATTTCTTACATTATTAAGGAAATGTAAAAATAATAGAACAGCAGAAGACATCTGCCATCTGCTGTTCTATTATTTTTACAGTTCCTTGATAATGTGAGAAATCACGAAAGCACTTGGAAGTTCATTATTTTTTCACAGTGGTTGTTCTGCATATAAGGCAATATTGAGAAATAAAGAAACAAATGTTAAAGAAAAAATAAAGATAAAAGAATTGTGAGAGGTGTAGTGAGCCAGTGACGCTGCCTGAGCCAGTGACGCTGCCTGAGCCAGTGACGCTGCCTGAGCCAGTGACGCTGCCTGAGCCAGTGACGCTGCCTGAGCCAGTGACGCTGCCTGAGCCAGTGACGCTGGCGACAGTAGTGGCAGCTGGATAGGTGGTTTATCAGGTAGTCATAGTCTGGGGCACTTAACATGGCGGCGGTTCAGGGTGGGGATCCAACCACACTAAAAAGGGGGGGCGGCAATAGTGTGCGGGACCCTACGGACTACTTAACCACTATTGACGTGAAAATGAAATAGCATTCGTTATCATTCCTTCCTCAGGTGTCTCTGAAGATGAGCTAAGACATCATTCACTAGACATAACTCACAGAACTTCAACATCCTCAACACAATTACTCATCTTGAAAATGCTGCAACACACGCCTTCGCTGAAACTCCCCGCCCACTCTGCAACACCATGACCATGCTGCAACATTCCCCATGCAACAGCACCCGGCCTACGATGTAACACCACGAGCATGCTGCAACACCATGCCTACACTGCAACACCTTGCCTAAGCTACAATACCATGCCCACGCTGGAACACTTCTCCAGTGATACAATACAACACCCACACTGCAACAACACGTCAACACTGCAACACCACACCCACGCTGAAAAGAAGATGCTCACGCTGCAACACAACGCCCACGCTCCAACACCACAACCATGCTGCAATACCTTTTGCTTGCAACATTACTCCTACGCTTGATGCAACACACCCACACTGCAACACCACACCCACGCTACATCACCAATCTCATGCGTGCACTGCAGTATCACGCCCATGCTGCAACACCAATCTCATGCGTCCACTGCAGTATCACGCCCATGCTGCAACACCAATATCATGCGTCCACTGCAGTATCACGCCCATGCTGCAACACCACGACGGCACTCCAACACCACCTGAAGTAAATTTATCTAGTTATGAGCAGCTGGGAAATGCATAGTGAAGTAGCATTTTATTTGCGTGGGTATATATATATATAATGTGATGATATTGAACTTCATATTATGAAATGAAACTTATTGTACTCTGGAGTGATGGTGTTCACTGTAGTCTGCGACTCACCCTGCTACCTGTACTCTAGGGTGAGGCGGAGAAGCACTGGGCCTCATGAGACAGCTTCTATACGTCAAATAATAAATCATTCTGATGTGCGCAGGGACTTGAAAGTTGGAACTAATGCCATGATGAACGAATTCGGCTGTGTTGACGCTTTGTCTGAGTGAAACTCTTTACCAGTGTGTGTCAGGGGCTCCGACCCAGCCCTTGCATTTCTTTGACACCCATGGGAGAGATGAGTGACTCTTGGTGTTCATTCTGGCACTCTGCCACTAACAACGATCTAGGTACTAATCTAATTTATTTACTCTAGCAGTCACACTTATCGTGCGAATAATCTAGTGTCCACTCTGGTACTCGCAGTGATCTAGGGTCTGGTACAGTGTGTACAACATTACTAAAAGCGATGGTAAATAGCCGAGTGATATAATTTGACAGAAAACAAATTGCTTGTCCAGTTGAAATAGAAAATAAAATTGTTGCACTTCTCTCTAATGGCCATGACTCCAGAGCCACAAATCTCATTGCGAAACTCCAGGAAATATTAGTACAGTCGCAATGACAATTTTATTCATTTGTTACTATTATTATACTTAAAGGGAAGCGCTAATCCTGTATGGATCGTACAGTGTCATGGGGAATGAGAGGAAGTGATCCGAAGGAGAGAGGGTTTCAAATTCCTTGGATCAAGAGCACTTGAAGGGGCAACGTCAGTAGGAGGTGGCGATCATGATGTAAATAAGTTTACTAGAAATCACTGAGTTTTTTGAGCAACAAATTGTAAATATATTATTTAGGTTTTGACCTCAGGGGACCTGATGCCCAGTACCTGACCTCTGGGGAGCTGATGCTCAGTGCCTGACCATAGGAAACCGTGGCCTGGTAGTCAACGCTCTCGCCTTACACACTGAGTGTCCGTGGTTCAATCCCCGGCCGGCTGAAAACGTTGAGTATGTTTTCTTATCTGCTGTCACTGTTCACCTAGCAGAAAGTACGTACGTGGGTATTAGTCGACTGGTGTGGGTGGCATCCTGGGGGACAAGATTGAAAGACCACAATCAAAATAAGACAGACAGTCCTCGATGACGCACTGACTTTCTTGGGTTATCCTGGGTGGCAATATCTATCCCAGGTTAAAAATCCCAAAAAATCTTATCTTAATCATAACTGTTATTTGTCAGTTATTAGGTATCCCCAGAGAGGAAATACCTATTGTAGTTAAGAGGTTTTTTTATCCATGGTATACTTGCACTTCCTTGAGAATGCCTCATCTGATCGTTTTCAAACTTTCAGCACTGTTGCATCTATTTCATTGAAAGGATTCATATAGGTTTAGGTTGTCTAGGTGCAAATTTGTAATTTATTTCATTCAGTCAAAAAATGAGGACTATTCGTATCCTAGTGAGAATTTAAGAATGTTTCTTCCGACTGGCTTTAAACTTTCATCATTTCTGTATTTTGTTTAACTAAAGATTTACACTATTATTGGAATCCGTGAGTCCTAGTATACAAAATTTATTAAATAAATACGAATATCGATTTGTTTGATATTACTCGAAAAATGCCTCCTCCGATCGGCGTCAAACTCTCCACAGTGGTGTATCATACCTACTGGAAGGTTTGTATTTTTATGAGTTGTATAAGTGCCGCTTTTTTTTAATTTCCTTTAACATAATGGGGAAACTGGCTTCTGCACAATGCCTCTTCTGATAGGTTTCAAACCCTCAACACTTGTATTTTAAACCTATTGAGAGATACATGTTTGTTTTGGGTTGTATAAGTGCCATTTGTTTAATAATTTTCTGGAACAAGTTGTGAAATTTGGGTCTGCACAATACTCTTGAGAATGCCACTTTACATAGGCCTCAAAATTTCAACGCCGGTGCATCTTTACTAAAGAAAGATTCTGATTTTTATTAGGCTTTTCATATGGAGAATCATTCTTGCCCTTCTGGAGCATTAAGGGGCACGTAACGTAGATGTCAGGGAACTTCAGAAGGATTTAGACAAACTCTATTCCTGGTCAGAATAGGTGTTAAGTTATACCATGAATTAATTAAAGATCCTGGACTTCACCTGACGAAACAGACAAAGCAAATGCGATTGTAATTCTGAACAAGGTAGATTATAGTGGAAAAATGAACATGTTTTTACTTGCCTCTTGAGGAAGTGTGGCATCACACTAACATCTCTAAATTGAAAGTCAAACCATTTCAATTTTTCACACATTTTTTCACACAGTTACTTTTAGCCGTTGACAAATTAATTTTTCATCCTAGAGAGGACCACAGTGGAAATAAGTCACTTTGACTTATATATATATATATATATATATATGTATATAACAATGTGTGTTGCGAAACGCTGTAATAGAGAATCCTCCTTTCCTCGTTTTATCCCTCATGCATCTCAGTAATACATTCCTCTTCCCTTCAGTTCCCTCTCCCACTGCTCCTCTATTTCTCATTCCCTTTCTTCAGTGATTATGTTGAATTTGATGAGAGTACTAGTAAGGGTAGTGAGGAAGAGGGCGCGATTGAGAGTGATGTCGAGAGAGATGTTGAGGAAGAGGACGCTGGTAATGGAAGGGTGAGAGTGAGGGTGATAGTGAGGGTGATAATGACGATATCATCCCTGGTGGACGGTATTTCTTCTCACTGAGTATAATACCCATAACCTCGTATGTCTCTTATAATCATACTTTTTTTTTATGTATTTCCATTCATATAGATGCTAATTGATTAATTGGATTTAAAGTCTATCGACTACGTAACGAGTCATTTATCACTGAAAGCGGCCAGTTCTCCACCAGCCAAGGGCACTAATCTCTATAACTGGAATTAAATTATACCCTCAGCATACATACAATGAGAGACCTCTCGGTGTATATAGGTTGGCTGATGGTTGGTTGGTATATATAGTTCAAAACCTATCGACTACACGAGGGCTAATGAGTCAGTAATACCTAAATCACTAAAATATGGATTAAAGTGAGCTCTCAGTTTATTTACATAACGATGTATCGTTAATAAGGTTTAATGCCAACGGAATAAACGAGGGTCATTGAGGCTGCATATTACCTGTTCACCACCAGTAAAGAATTTATCTAAAGGTCTGTGGCTGTGTGTACAACTGTACATACTCCGAGTTAATCGCTATTTTATAAATTTAATTTATAAAATAGCCATTAACTCGAAGTACGTACAGTTGTACACAGAGACACATACCTTTAGATAAATATATCCTGTGGGTACCTTGTGTACATGAGGCTGGCTTTAACGGGTTTTAAAGCCTTTCAACTATACGAGGGTCATGAAGACTGCACATAACCTCTTCACCACCGTTCAAGAATACCTTAATCCCAAGAATGGAGATTATAGTAAACTCTCAAAATATATGTACATATAGACCTGTTGAGTATGTAGCCTTAAGGGGTTTAATGGGGTTAAAAGTCTGTCGACTACACTAGGATCATTAATGCTTCACCTAACATTTTCTCCACCAGACAAGAATACCTTAATCAGTAAAATACAGATCAAAGTGAACTCACAGTACATAAATACGCTGAGAGAAATACACCTCCAGTAACCTACGATAAGTAGGTTACTAGAAAGTTTATATTTTATACGTAACAAAAACTGAGGCAAGAATCAATTGTCTTCTTCAAGTGTGTACTTTTATTCTTGACAGAAGCACATACTTTATTCCAATTTTTATGCATGATGAAGTGAGAGAAACACCCACTTGCATTAAATAAAGAAGGAATTTTATTAGTCGTTTGTTTGGTTCTTTATTATTGCAGCTACTACGACGCCGGCAACACTCTTGCTCTTGTTACTATTAAATGTGACTATGTGTAAAATAGAAGCATTATAATAATTTATAGTTATAATAAATCATCGACTAGGTTTTCAACGCCCCCACGGTGGAAAAGTTTTTAAACCATCGCTGATTCTTACGCCAACTTAGGTTTCTAAACCAACGTATGTTCCTAAGCCATCGTAGGTTCCTACAACAAAGTAGACTTCTAAACCAAAGTAGGTTCCTAAAACGACGTGGGTTCCTGAACCAAAGTAGGTTCCTAAAGCAACACAAGTTCATAAATTAACGTAGATTTCTACATCAAAGTAGGTCCCTAAAATAGCGTAGGTTCCTAGACTAACGTAGGCTACTAAGCTAACACACATTATTAAATCAACGTATGTTTGTAAACCAACATACATGTCTACCTGGAGTCTACATGGAGAGTGTTCTGGAGGTTAAGGTCTCCGCGGCTTTGCTCCAGACCAGACCTCCCGGGAGGAATAATGTGATGGCCTGCTCAGTCAGACTGTTAATGCTAGCTGCACGCACTCCAGCATATGCATCACTCCGGCTGATTCAGAAATGGCTTGAGGAACTTATCAAGTTTCTCCTTAAAATCTACAAGGGGTCTGTTGGTTTATTTTCCTTATGTATGAATAGAGAGTGTTTAACGACTTAGTCCCCCCCCCCCTCACAATGAGTTATCTCTCAGTTTTCTCATGTGCTCCCCCCCTACTTTTCATTGAAGGAACTTGGCACCATCTCTCCCAAGTGAAGCTTTCGTATGGAGTAATTTCTGGGAGCAGATGTGGCACCAATCACTCTAGTAGAATTTTCTAGGAATAGATGATGATGTATCTTTCTCGCTTATGTTCGAAGGAATACAGTTCGAGGGACTTTGAGTGTTCCCTGTAATTAAGGTTCATGACTGTGTTTATGTTAGCAGTGAAGGTTCTCTGTACATTCTTCAGATCTGCAATTCTACCTGATTTAAAGGAAGATGTAAGAGTCTAGCAGTATTGGCAGGTTCCTAATCTAACACATTCCTAAACCAACGTAGGTTCTTAAACCAATTCAGGCATTGACTTAAGCAGGTGGGAGAATTGGACCTGCCTCGCATGGGCCAGTCGGCCTGCTGCAATGTTCCTTTTTTCTTATGTTCTTCTTATAATATAATGGAAATTCGCATACTAACGCAGGTCTGTATACAAACATGGAATCAGAAACTATCGCAGGTTGATAAGCCAAAGTATTATCATAAACCAACGCAAGTTCATAAACCAACTCAGGTTCGTAAACATATATTTTAGTGAACTGGTTCTTCATACTGCCTTTGGGTTTCCATAATTTCTTAAACACAGGTTAAAGTTTCACAAAAAGTTATTGGATAAATTCTTTTAGAATAAATTAATATAAAGAGAAATTTAACATAATCTTCACAAGAAACATCAAGCTGATTGAGATTAAAAATTCACGTGTTCTAATATTAGCCTTTTTCCCCAGCATGTGGAGTCCACTCTTAAAAAACCTGATTTTTGTAGCATAAATCAGAAATGTAAATTAGCTAAGAAACAGAAAACCATGAAAGTTAAGTGTTTGATCTATTTTACCTCCTATGAGACTTGGTAAATAATAGTGTGTGGAATAAATTACCTCTTATCTGACTCTGTAAGTATAGCGCGTGTATTATATTACATCTTATGTGACTTCGTAAGAATAATGTGTGAAGTATATAATCTATTTTGAGACTATGTAAGCATAGCGTGCGTACAAAAGGATCTTTTATGTGATTCCTAAATAAAATGTGTGGACTAAATTACATCCTACGCGACTATGTGGGTCTAATGTTTTAACATAATCACTTGTAAAAGAGAATCTGCTCACTCATTTAAATTTTATTTTATTTTAATTTAATGAGAATTATTAGGTCTAAGAATATAATGAAAAACTATTAGGTTTAAAAATATAGGGTAAGAGGTCTATGTTTATGATAGGGAACTATTATGTTTATTAATAATATATGGAATATTTAGGTCTAGGAAAATGATTGGAACTATTAAGTCTTGGATTAAATTTGACACTGAAACCCGATACCAAGAATGTGACGGATTGATTTATTATCTTAGATACAGTTATGGCACTAAGTAATACTATAACTAGACGTGTTTGGCTGGGGTTATTACATCTGTACAACAACCCAGGCAAGAGGTTCAGGGGCAGTACCACGAAATAAGTGTGAGGAGCGGCATGAAAGAATCATGGAGGCATCCCCAGACATTATAGCACTCACGGAAAACAAACTGACGGGAATGATAACAGATGCGATCTTTCCAACCGGATATCAGATCATGAGGAAAGATAGAGGGATCACAAAACCTTCAAGCGGCAGAGGAGCTGTAACTCGATTTCCTGAAGAAACCTAGGATATTTAATTCAAACCTCCAAAAAGATCCAGGGGTTATATATCAACACCTTTCAGAAGTCCAGGAGCTTTAGCTCAGCACACTAAGGACTAGTACAAGCAGCGTAACACCCTCAAAAGACGAAGGAGCTGTAGAGCAATGCCATCAACAGATTGAAGAGTTCTAGATTAACGACCACAAGAAGCTGCAGAGTTGGAGTTTTTCTAGGTTAAATACTGTGAAAACTGCAATGAATCACACCAAACTAAGTTGCCAATATTCGCATTTTTTTATATATTTTGTCTACTACATAATGCGGCGGCATGGAAGCACTCGGGGTCTGTAGGGACGGGAGGGAAAGGTTAGTCTCATTGTTGTATCACAATAACCCATAGACTGACCTTTATGGGATTTGTATTAGTTATTCTTCTGCGGTATTGTAAAAATGATGAATCTTACTTTAATTAAGTTTCAGACAATAATTAATATCTTCTATACAGCTAAGTGGAATCGAAAAAAAAGTGCTTACTTAAGGCAATATGACTTAGGGGTGAAAGTTAATGTTCTAAGAGAAGTAATTATGATTTCCCCCAATTGTGTTCAATAAAAATGACATACTGCATCAAAGCCCAATAAATAATTGAACCTTTAACAAAGTAAGCTGTCCCACAATTATGAAAGTAAAATTGATATGAAGAGGCATTCTCAAATTATTGGTCAGAAAGCAGTAACACGATTTGCATAGCAAAATATAAAAACTGGTACCTATACAACCCATAAGCAATCAGAATCTTTCACTGTGTGTCATGGACTGCTGCTTATTATTTGAAGTTCATTAGAAAATTGGTACTTACACTGCCCTATAAAAATGCAAGCTTTCATTAAGCGAAATTCACCAGTCCTGAAAATTTGAAGATCAGAAAAGGCGTTCTACAGTTATTGAACAGAGACCAATAATAGTATTCCCCCTTCCTTCCTAAACAGGATTTCACTGACGACATCAATGAAATCCTGAACAGTTTGAATAGCCATGAGGTCACATTTTAGTGTAGTTTTACCAAACATCTATTTAGATCTCTTTGAGAACGTCCACTTTAGAAGTGTCATTCCACAACATGTGGATGTTATTTTGGTCAATCTCAGTCAATTCAGAGACTCACTTAACATAGTTAAGCCATCCATACAGTTCAGATTAGAAGAAGAGAGAGACAGCTTCTTACCCTTTTTTGATGTCCTCCTCACCAAGAATGGAGATACTCTTAAATACAAAGTATACGAAAATCCTCTGTTAAAGGTGACCATGACTTCAGTAAGTAATGTAGAGGTGGGAATAAATACACTGATGAAGCCCAGCATTGGGCGAAACGTTGTATTAAAAAGAGCCTTTTCTACCAGTATTTTTATCCCCTTTTGTCGGCTCATGCCACTGTGTACCAAATGGGGGAGGCATTATTCGTTTCCTCCTCTAAGAACTGAAAATTTGTTGTTATGAATATTTTTCAGAGGAACAGTAATTCATTGAAGAGTTATACGCCAACTTAAAATTGCCAACAAATATTATCCACTCCTCCAAACAGAAAGCCTTCCTCATCCACAACACCCGAGGAGGACATCAACATCAATAGACAATCGATACTCCCCACTGGGCACACTACCATTATCATGGATACAGTAGTTCTTACCACAGAAACTAGCAAAGAGATCACCAGAGGCCTTAGCCCAGAAGAAATATACAGTACATGATACAGTGTATTGGATGCGAAAAATTATATATGTTGGGGTAGATGGGCCGAGACATTCAGACATCTTTAGGAACGTGAATATGGCTGCATCTCAACCATTATTTTCACATCAAGGACTGAGGAGGAGCTCAACTATCACCTCAGAAGGACAGGGCCAGACGCATGACTTTTTAAACGAAATTGAAAAATAGCCAATCTGACTCTTGTTATAAGTAGAATACACCTATTTTGAAAGTTTGAAGTAGATCAAAATGAGGCATATGCCAGTTATAGCACATAAACTACTGTGCTATTTCCATATACAAAATAGGCAAATTGGCACTTTTTCCTCCAAGTTACATTTCGAACGTTTCTCTAAGAAAAATACACCGACGCTGAAAGTTTAACGCCAAACTTAAGAGTAATTCTCAAGATACTGCACATAAGAAGATAAAATGTACTGGAGTATGTAACTGACTCTCCATTAAAATAATGAAATTAATTTAAGAGCTCACTAAACTCAATTCATCGCATGGAAATTAAAATCAGAAACAACTACATAAAATTGAATCTTTCATCGATTACAGTTCTCATCGCTGAAATTTTAAAGTAAGTCTGACCAGACATTCTACAGATATAAACGGAAAACTTGGAGGAGGAAGAATATAAACTGTGCCAGAGTGTATGACTGACTCTCCAAAAAGAAGTACTAACAAAATATTATTTAAGGGCTCGCTAAGCATTTGCAATTTAAAAAAAAAAGCCATAAAAACTCTCATGTTCATCATTTTTCAAGTTTTCGTTTCATGGTTATTTTCCACTTCAAATTTCCGTCAGCGATAACAAAAATCATAGTCCTAATAAAAAATAATTATGTGTTTCTTCCAGGAAGGAATTTTACAGTGTAAAGTTTTAATATTGCATGAGCCTTCCTTTTTCCAAATTAAACTGAATAACTGACTGTAATTCATATTTCGATAAGACTTTTACTGTGTGATAGGAAAGTACGAGGGATATTTTGATGATTTCAATTATAAGCTCAACAATACTTCCAGCTATCGACTTTAAATTGAAATAAAGAGAATATATGATATTCCTTTTTTTTTTTTTTTTTTTTTGCATTTTCAGTTGGATCAGCCCAAGGTCAATTGATGTCAGAATCCTCTTTCTAGGTTATTGCCAATTACTGTTAAAATATAACATTTAAGTTGACAGAAGCACTGTACACTCGCCACACCTAGATCATTCACATCACCTGTGCATGGTATCTTGCTCCACCATCTGCACTATTAAGTCTGCTAGCAAAGCCATTTGAAACCTCTATCACCATCAGTGCACCTGTTAAGTGGGGGGTCCCCCTTCCAACTGTGTCAGCCTCGCTGTGTCAGGGCTCACTGGGTTTTCTAGAGAGTACTGTTTCTTTATATGAATCCTTATATTTAAAGGATTAATTGGTTCTTCCACTGTGCAAATACTTTCAGTACTTTTGAGAAGCTCGGTGGGGGTGGGGGGGTTGAAACGTGAATTTCATGTAGTACGTTCTCAGATATGTTGTCAAGGTTGATCAACCCACTGCTCTACCTTCACCCACTATGAATGTCCCAGTAGTAATTTACGGGTAGAAACAAGTAAATTATCAAGGTATATTGCTTCGAATAAAATAATATACTCTAATTGATTTATTTTGTACACTTATGAGATCGTGTTGAACATTCTCTCTCTCTCTCTCTCTCTCTCTCTCTCTCTCTCTCTCTCTCTCTCTCTCTCTCTCTCTCTCTCTCTCTCTCTCTCTCTCTCTCTCTCTCTCTCTCTCTCTCTCTCTCTCTCTCTCTCTCTCTCTCTCTCTCTCTCTCTCTCTCTCAGCTGCTTTTGCCCAGCGTATGTAAATTTAGAGGGAAATGCTCTACAGACATTTGAATGGTTTTTATATGCTTTGTATCAATGAAGTAGAGAATGCCTATATTCATGTGTTTTTAATGGTTTAGTGGCCACCTTTGGTCATGAATATATTTTTGTTTACTGTTTGGAATTTCAAATTAGAATGCATACTTTGTTTTGCTGACACTATTTGTATGTAAATGAATTCGTATGGATACTTAGCATCTCTTTGAGACCTGCGAACATAAAATGAGAACACACGTTGTTTCCTAGTTAAATATGCATAGAATTTTAAAATGCTGATTTATTCTTGTTTTGTATTCGACTATTTTTCGCTCATATATTTCTCTGGGTTCAGAGCAGCGGCTGCGAGTTTTGAACTCGTTCAGCATTATCATGGCGCAGTTGTAAGGGTAATATGAAGTTCATGTGCATATATTTTGAAATGTTTTACAGTGTGGTAAAACTTTACCTTTCTTTCTTTTTTTCAGGACGAAGACATGTAGGATGATCTATGGTGGCCACGGATGAGATGCGAACACAGCTCTTAAGGTAGTTCTGGTGTTTCAATTTGTAAAGATCACACCTGGGTTGAGCACTACAGTGTTCGTCACCCTATCTTGTGCGCTGAATCAAGGTGGTAATGTACGAGTGAGTACCCTCTCCGAGGCTCTCTTCATGAGTCTTGGCACGGCAAGTTTGCCAGCGGTAAGACCCGTCTCTAAAATGACTTGATCCAATGAGAGGAGAGCCCTAAGATGAACGAGGTGGCTATGAACACAATATTGAACATTAATGTTGGAGATCAGTGCACCGCGTCTTCTGGAACAGCTTGAGAAGGTTAACTGCTGCTGGTGTTGGTATTCTCGCAATGCAGGAAGTCTCCATGACGTGAAGTGCTCGGGTCATGCACCGTGCTATGTACAAGGTGACGTGTGTGGTGTAGGTCATGCCTGGCACTGTGCTCACTGCCATGTGCTCCCAGTGTGCCTGTGTAGTGTTCAGTCAGGATCACCTGTGGATTCCGAGCTCACTCGCAGAACGATTCAGCCGTGTGCTGATAGGGGCCTTAGTATTCCACTGTTTAATTCCACAGTCCTTGATAAATGGACATGTTGTGGAGGCCTATCATCATGTGTGTCTCTCTTCCCCTCCCCTTCCCTTACAGCTAGACTCCTACCCTCATCTCTCTTTCCTCCGGCCCCTTCCACGCCGGCCACTAATCCCACTGCTGCACCATCCATTGGTATCATCAAAGCTTCACCCAGCGGTGAGGCCACACCTACGTCTATCCCTACTGCACCTTTCATCTCTCTGCCACCTCCGTTTTTTTCTCTCTCGCCTCCTACACTTCCTTTTGTTTTATCTTTCCACGTTCTTACTGCTTCATCTCACGCTGTACTTGAAGTACTTCAGTCTGCTCCCTCTACCACTTCATCTTCGTCCTCTTCAGAAACCTCTTCGGTATCCTTAGGTTATTCCTCAAACACACGGGATTACAAAGCAACCAGTTGCCACCAAGTGACCTCACATGGAAGACAATGTCCATCGAAGGACTCGGAGGTCAATGTCAAAACATTGGCTTCGACTCTAGTGTTGTCTTCGAGAGGCAGAAGGGTCGATTTCAAGACATCGACCCCACTTGAGTTTCGTCCTTCGAGAGACAAAGTTGGAGACACGTCACTTACCTCACCTCCTCCTCCTCTCCAGTCGAGGGAAAGAGAGATCAACCTCAAGGCGTCGGCGTCTACTTTTACATCGACCCATAGGTTGAAGTCGACACTGGATAAGACAAGAAACAGCAAGCTGAGGGAGACGGTGGCGAGAATAGTGTCAGCTGTAATGGTGCTCCTCCTGTCCACCACCGTCGCAGCAGCATACAAGCTCAAACGTGAGTATTAATGACTGTTTCAGAAAGTGAACGTGTGATTATCCATGTGATTGTCAATTCATAATTACGTAACTGTAATTATTTATTTGTAAATTTATATTTATGATTACCTACTCGTGTTTTACTATAGTAACAATAGCAGAGCAATGCTTTTGGTGTCGAGCTTTCAGCGTCATATGAATTCTTGAAGTTCTAAGAGGTAGTGGCGCTTCCTGCCTTCTCCATCCAATTTCAGATTCAACCAACATATGTGTGAAGAAAAACTGGTATAGCCTTAGGCACCTCTCTAGTCTCACTTGTAATTGTTGCTCCCAGGTTTCCCTGATGCTGTCTGACTCACATGGGTCATAAAGCACTACCACACCCACGACCACTCTCATATCTTATCCATCGCGCCCTAACTTCCTCCGGAACACCCCGCTCTTCCCCACACCACACCCTTCACCACCCACCAACTTCCTCCACTACACTCCACCCATAATCCACCACCATCTCACTCAACCCTTCTTCATTGTAAGTCGCCCTCAAAAAAAAAAAATTGCAATCAATCCTCCAACAATTTCCACTTTCCTTCCCTCATCCTCTTATCCGCCCCCACCCTCCACAATAACACCCCACCATTAGTCACCTACCCCACACTTCTCAACCACACCAGACACTTCACCGTCGCTACTCTCTGTTTTCCTTCACTACACTCCACCATTAAACACCTTCCACAACCACACCCCTCCCTCCACCACCACACCCCTCCCTTCCCCACCACACCCCTCCCTTCCCCACCACACCCCTCTCTCCACAACCACATCTCTCCCTCCATCACCACACCCCTCTCTCCACCACCACACCTCTCCCTCCACCACCACACCCCTCTCTCCACCACCACACCTCTCCCTCCACCACCACACCAATCTCTCCACCACCACACCTCTTCCTTCACCACCACACCCCTCCCTCCACCACCACACACCTCTCCCTCCACCACCACACCCTCCCTTTCCCACCATACCCTTCTCTCCACCACCACACCTCTCCCTTCACCACTACACCACTTCCCTCCACCACCACACCCCTGCCTTCCCCATCACACCCCTCTCTCCCCCACCACACCCCTCCCTCCACCACAACATCCCTCCCTCCATCACTAAACCTTTCCCTTCCCTATCACGCCACTCTCTCTACCACCACAATCCCTCCCTCCACACCTCTACACCACATTCCTTCCTCCATCACCACATCCCTCCCTCCATCACCTCCCTCCCTCCACCACCACATCCTTCTTTCCACCACCAGACTCCTCCACTACCACAACCCTCCCTCCATCAGTAAATCCCTCCATTCACTACCACACTCCCTCCCTCCTCTACCACTTCCCTCCCCTCCCTCTACCACCACACCCCTCCCTCCACCACCACATCCCTCCCTCCACCACCACTAAACCCTCCTACCATCACCACATCCCTCCCTCCACCACCACTAAACCCCTCCCTCCATCACCACATCCCTCCCTCCACCACCACTAAACCCTTCCCTCCACCACCACACCTCTCCCTCCACCACCACTAAACCCCTCCCTCCATCACCACACCCCTCCCTCCACCATCACATCCCACCCTCCACCACCACATACCTCTCTCCACCACCACTAAACCCCTCTTCCTCCACCACCACTAAACCCCTTCCCTCCACCACCACTAAACCCCTCCCTCCACCACCACATCCTTCCCTCCACCTCTACTAAACCCCTCCCTCCACCACCACATCCTTC
Organism: Cherax destructor; assembly: GCA_009830355.1. Taxonomy (NCBI): domain Eukaryota; kingdom Metazoa; phylum Arthropoda; class Malacostraca; order Decapoda; family Parastacidae; genus Cherax; species Cherax destructor. Next base: position 164,801 of record WNWK01002675.1, read on the forward strand.
CCTCCACCTCACCTAAACCCCTCCCTCCACCACCACTAAACCTCTCCCTCTACACGTGCTCCGATCAACAAGTCTGTTGGTAATCAGCTTGTCCCGTAGCTCGATTGCTAGCGCACTCAGCTCACACACTGAAGTCCGTGGTTCGATCCTCTGTACGGGTGGAAACATTAAGACGTGTTTCCTTATGACACCTGCTGGCACTGTTCACCTAGCAGTAAAATAGGTACCTGGGTGTTAGTCGACTGGTGTGGGTCACATATTGGGGACAAAATTGACCTAATTTGCATAACAAGGGGCTTTCTATATATACTAGAATGGCACTGATGTCATCTATGCCTCTATTCCTTGTACATGTTCTTATAGAAATATAGATTATTATTATTATTATTATTATTATTATTATTATTATTATTATTATTATTATTATTATTATTATTATTATTATTATTATTATTATTAATTATTATTATTATTATTATTATTATTATGAATTTGCCATGTGTGGTTGAGATAGGGGAGGCTGCATAGGGGCTCCACGTCCTCGCATTTATGGAGGAAGCGATGATAGTTTACATTAGCGAATTTTACTTTATTATTCTTCATCTGCATTCCGCAATTTTTAGAGGTATATATAGTCAACGATCATGTGAGAAAGTGAGCATTTAACCATGACAAGTGATCATTACCCACAGGATGAAGCTGATATACAACGATAATTAAAGGAGGAATTATTTTTATCTCGTACCATCTACAATAACAAGGCAACACTTCACAAATACCAGAATTTATGAGTGTTGTGGCTCTCTGGTAGGTGTTCCTGTCATCAGGTTACTCATGTCTCGGAATTCCTTAGATTAGCTAATTGGTTGAGTGAGAGTACTAAGGGTGTATTTGATACATTAGACACATGTGCAACACTTGGGTATTTTTAATGAGGAAACGTTCAGCCACACAGTGGCTTCATCAGTCCATACAAAGGAGAATGGTGAAGAACATGAGGAGTTTGAGGTAATCAGTCCCTCAGCCTTGAGTCGATGTAATCAGTCCATCAGTGGTTCTCTGAACCATTCATCTACATTCATGTCTACATTCACTTGCCTAACCCTTGGGAATGACCTACTTCCACATTTGTCAAATGTGACACCTCCTACGACTGCTTCACCTCTCCTGCCTACAGTATGTAAGCCCCTTCTTCGCACTTACACTGTATTCTTTTCAAGATTGATGGACTGATTATTTATTGACAACGTTTCACCCACGCAGTGGGCTTTATCAAGTCACAAACATATATATTTATGACTTGATAAAGCCCACTGCGTGGGCGAAACGTTGTCAATAAAGGATCACATTATACTGCTTAAGTGTTTATTTTTCCATGGACTGATTACATCGACTCCAGGATGAGGGACTGATTACCTCAAACTCCTCCTGTTCTTCACCATTCTCCTTTGTATGGACTGATGAAACCACTGTGTGGCGAAACGTTTCCTCATTAAAGATACCCAAGAGTTGCACACGTGTCTAATTTATCAACTTGTCGGTTCTCTGAATCATTTATCTACGATGAATGGTTCTCTGAACCATTCATCTACAAGGGTGTATCTGGCAGTGTGCATGCTAGACTGCACGCTAGGTGAGAGAATAATTTACAGAGTGAACATCCAGAGTGCATTCAATAGGTGGATGGTACAGGTGATATGAAATACCTATCTGACACCACACCACCATGGGTTCTTGGTGCTAATAACTTTTTAGCATGACCTACTTGAACTGGTGGACCCAGATCACCTGTGACCTCATCTCCAAGCTGCTACACTTCACTTTCCAGTACACAAGCCTCTGGTCACTTGCACTGGGATAAGAGAAGAATTATCTTGATTGCATCAAGTACCTCATCATTTCGTCTCTCACTCGCGTTGATGTTTCTCTAATCGACCGATGAAGCCTGCAGCGCAGGCGAAACGTTTCGTCAATAAAGATTCCTAGTGTTGCCTAACTTGTCGGTATTATATTCCATTTGTTACATGATAAAATACCGACACAAATATATCCAGTAACCCTGAAGCAAATTGATTGAGGTATTAATAAATAAAAGCTAAATCAATACTGGGCCGGAATTTACAACTGTCGCTGGGTCAGGTAAAGGTGAAAGACAAGTATGAATCGCACTGATTAATAAACGAATATATGTTATCCTTTCCAATAGTCATATTTTCTCAGGTAAGAAGAAAACCTAAATCTGGCAGGCGGGGATGAATGTAATAAGATCCTATGATAAATCTAATGAGATATTCTTTACGTTCTTCAGGAACTTTATCAGGACAAAACTGAAGATTAAGACACATGTGCAACACTTGCGTATCTCTGGTGAAAAAATAGACACATGTGGGTATCTTTACTGATGAAACATTTCGCCTACAAAGTAGGCTTCTTCAGTCAAATACAGAGGGTGCAGGTGTAGTAGTGAAATAAAGATGATGTAATCAGTCCATCAACCTTGGAGAGCAAGTATTTGAGGTGGTCAGTCCCTCAGCCTGGATAAGAGTTCAGCTCCATGATATTTTATACCATTTTCAACACAAGACAAAACTGCTTGGTAAAGCTCGTTACTTAATCTTGTGTTTTTTTTTTACATAACATGTTGTTGGTAATATTACTTGTGCTGTACATGTCTAGTATACAATATCCACAAAATGAAGAATTAGACACATGTGCAACATCTGGGAATCTTTACTGTAGACGTTTCGCCATACAGTGGATTTATCAATACAAATTCTAGGACATTATTGGAAGACAGGGAAACTATATACAAAAGTTGAGGTAATCTCTTGTATTGATAAAGTCACTGGATGACAAAACGTCTGCAATAAAGATACCCAGATGTTGCACATGTGTCTAAATTTTTCAATATTACCAATTACCAATTTTGTAAAACTGGCGAATAAAGGAGAACTGTAGCAGGTCTACTGGCCCATGCTAGGCAGGCCTGACTCACACTCATATAACCTCACTCATATATTTGTCAAAACTCTTCTTTTTTTAAAAAAGTCTCTCAAATAATTCGCAAGACAACAGTGCATAAGTGTTCGCAATAAAGCGAACAGAATCCTTGGCTTCATATCAAGAGGCATAAATAATAGGAGTCCTCAGGTTGTTCTTCAACTCTATATATCCTTGGTTAGGCCTCATTTACATTATGCTGCACAGTTTTGGTCACCGTATTATATAATGGATATAAATGGATATAAATGATCTGGTAAACGTACAAAGGAGGATGACATGGACTGATCCCATGTATCAGAAATCTTCCCTATGAGGATTGACTGAGTACCCTGAATTTGCGTAGAATTAAGGGGGATATGATTGAGGTGTATAAATGGAAAACAAGAATAAATAAAGGGAATGTAAACAGCCTGCAAAAAATATCTATCTAAGACATGACTCGCAGCAATGGTTTCAGGTTGGAAAAATTCAGAATCATGAAGGATATAGGAAAGCACTGGTTTGGTAATAGAGTTGTGGATGAGTGGAACAAAATCCCGAGTACCGTCATAGAAGCTCAGATGTTAAGGTTCAAAAATAAGTTAGATAGTAGGGGATTTTAACTTTAGTCAAATTGACTGGACTCCTTTGACTGGTAATCTAGAGCCCTGAGACTTTATAGAAGTAGTTCAGGACTGTTTTCTGAAGCAGTGTGTAATAGAGTCTACCAGGGGTAATAATTTGCTCGACCTAGTCTTGTCGTAAATAATCTGCGGATCACTGAAGAACTTGGCGCAAGTGATCACAAACCCATTATTTTTAATGTTTCCTGGGAGTACGAGAATAAGAATAATACGGTAAAAGTCCCAGATTTTCGTTCTGCTGATTATATTGGACTTAGGGAACACCTGTCTAATCTCGATTGGGGTAATCTAGCTAATGATTTTATTGACGATGATCATACTTACGATTACGAAGGAAACTGCGTTTATGATTTTTTCTCAATAATGTACAACGTGCTCAGAATATATATATTCCCCAGAGAGAAATTAGATCAAATAATAACGATCCCAAATGGGTTAACAGGAGGCTAAATCATCAATTAGGGGAGAAAAAAGGAATTTATAGGCTCATCAAATGAGGAGAGGTTAACTTTATTGACCAATATGTTCAATTTAAACGAGAAGTAAAAAAGGGGATTAGAAAAGCTAGACGTGACTATGAAATTAGAATTGCTAATGAATCAAACACTAATCCAAAAGGGTTCTTTCAAGTGTATAAGACGAAGGTGAGGGAAAAAGTAAGACCTCTGAAAATTGGGAATGGACAGCTGACGGATAACGAACTGGAAATGTGTTCTCTATTTAATGACTACTTTTTGTCAGTCTTTACACAAGAAGACGTAAATGAGATTTCAGAAATTAACAATTATTCAGTTCCTGAAGAATTCAAATTAACTAATATTACTGTCACGAGGGACATGGTTATCAAACAGATAGATAAACTGAAGCAAAATAAGTCCCTGGGACCCGACGAGTTGTTTTCCAGGGTACTTAAAGAATGCAAGATGGAACTTAGTCAGCCATTAACGAATGTGTTTAATACGTCCATCCTAACTGGTGTTGTGCCAGAGATGTGGAAGTTCCTATATTCAAATCAGGGAATAAGTCCATTCCATCAAATTACCGTCCAATAAGCCTGACGTCTACAGCAGGCACATTATTAGAATAAATTATAGCTGATATTATTAGAAGTCACCTTGAAAAACATAATTTGATTAATGAATCTCAGCATGGGTTCACGAGAGGTCGTTCCTGCCTGACAAATTTACTGACGTTCTTCAATAAAACATTGAGGCAGTAGACAGTGATAAAGAATATGATATTATTTACTTGGATTTCAGTAAAGCCTTTGATAGAGTACCTCACAAGAGACTCTTAAGAAAAGTTGCAGTTGATGGTATTGGAGGTAAAGTTCTAGCATGGATAGAGGCATGGCTTACCAATAGAAAGCAGAGAGTTTCCATTAATGAGATCAAATCTGAATGGGGATTAGTCACTAGTGGGGTTCCACAAGGATCAGTTTTAGGCCCATTGTTGTTCATAATTACCTTGATGAAGGAATTACATGAGCAAATTTGCTGATGATACAAAAATAGGCCGCATGATTCATTATGAGGAGGATACCAGTTAACTCCAGGAGGATTTGGACAAATTAATGTCTAAAGGTGATGTAATTATAGTTTTTTTCCTGCGTTCACTTAGAATCTGCATCAGTGAATAATGTCAGTGAGTTCCTTGAGGAAGAATGCTTTCTAATTGAACAAGTATTTTTTTTAAACTTCACTATCCTCGTCACTTCATTAGAGACTACAGACGCCGGGCATATAACATCTTTAACACACCCAGAGGAGATACATAGTCCTCCCACCAACTCCATTGCCAAACACGTTTTCAACATCTTTTCTATTACCTCATTTCAAGTATCTACCTCCACATCCACCACCATCAAAGACATTACCAGTAATAGACAGGACAAGCTTCAATCCTCTGCAGGGGTATACATAATCTCTTGTAATGACTGCAGAAAATTATACGTGGTCCAAATATCCAGAGACCTCCAAACATCTATTTCAGAACACTAGTACGCAGGCAGATCTGCCGATTTAGGAATGCCTGTGTTCAACACCGAAATTCACACAACCATTTAATCAACTACAGAAACGCAAGACTTATCGCCAGAGAAGAAAACACTCAATACCGCAGAATCCTTGAATCATCCCTTATCTGTGTATCCAACAACTTCAACCATAACAAGGGCTTCTATAACAGCTGATCCCCTTGCCAAGAAACTTCTACATCCCAAGTAACTACATACGTACCCGCCAGTCCCGTGCAGGTCCTCATCAGGTCCAACCTGCCCAGCATTCTCCACATGACTCCATCCTATAAATACTCACGTACCTTTCACCCAGGTAGATCTGTTTGTGACTTGATAAAGCCCACTGTGTGGGCGAAACGTTGTTAATAAAGGATCACATTATACTGCTTATGTTTTTATTTTTTCCATTGTGTTCTTATTTTATAACCCTCGAAGTTATAAACTAGGTGAAGTAGAACTTGATCATACAGAATGTGAAAAAGACTTGGGAGTCATGGTATGCAGAAATCTAAAGCCAAAACAGCGGTGCCTAAGTGTGCGCAATAAAGCTAACATGTCGTTCCTGAATAACAGATTTACTGACGTTCTTCAATAAAACATTTGAGGCAGTAGACAGTGATAAAGAATATGGTATTGTTTGAAGATTGAGACCCTTATGCAACATATGGGAATCTTCAACAATGTCGATTTTCAAAACCATTTATCACACATGATATTTTTTATTTGGATTTCAGAAAAAGCATTCGATAGAGCACCTCAGAAAAAAACTTAAGAAAAGTGGCATCTCATGGTATAGGAGGAAAAGTTCTAGCATTGATAGAGGCATGGCTTACCAAGAGAAACCAGATAGTTTCCATTAATGGGTCAAATCTTAATGGAGATTGGTCGCTAGTAGCGTTCCACAAGGATCAGTTTTAGGCCCATTGTTGTTCATAATTTACGTTAATGACCTTGATGAAGGAATTACAAGTGACATGAGTAAATTTTCTGATGATACAAAAATAGGCCGTATGATTCATTCTGAGGAGGATACCAGTGAACTCCAGGAGGATTTGGACAAATTAATGTCTTGGTCTGAAAAGTGGCAGATGAAGTTCAATGTGGACAAGTGTAAGGTACTAGTCCTTGGTAATGAAAATAACCCTCGTAGTTATAAACTAGGTAAAGTAGAGCTTGATCATACAGAATGTGAGAAAGACTTGGGAGTCATGGTAAGCAGGAATCTAAAGCCAAGACAACAGTGCCTAAGTGTGCACCTCAGTCATTTCATCCTCTATTCTTCCATTTAATGAGAGTTTAGGTTCAGGGTTCTCCATCTGTGTTCCTAGGAGACATTACTGATACAGAAGAGCAATTGTTTCGCCCTTCTCTGTATTGTTTTTCCAATTCATTAATATTCATTTTTCAAAATAAAAACAAAAATATTTTTTTATTAACACATCGGCCGTTTCCCACCAAGGCAGGGTGGCTGAAAAATAAAATATTTCATCATCATTCACTGAATCACTGTCTTGCCAGAGGCATGCTTACTCTACGGTTATAAAACTGCAACATTTAGCATCCCTCCTTCAGAGTGCAGACACTGTACTTCCAAGCTGCAGGACTCAAGTCCGGCCTGCCGGTTTCCTGAATCCTTTATAAATGTTACTTTGCGTCAACTCCAACAGCACGTCAAGTATCAAATACGCTCATGCATGCTTGCTGGAAGTCCAAGCCCTCGCACACAAAACCTTCTTTTCCCCTCCCTCCAACCTTTCCTAGGCCGACCCCTACCCGCCTTCCCTCCACTACAGATTTATACATTCTCGAAGTCATTCTACTTTGTTCCATCCCTCAACATGTCCAAACCACCTCAACAACCCCTCCTCAGCCCTCTGGTAATCCTGCACCTCCTCCTAATTTCCACACTACGAAATCGCTGCATTATATTCACACCACACATTGATCTCAGACATGGCATCTCCACTGCCTCCAGCCTTCTCCTTCTTGCAACATTCACCACCAATGTTTCACACCATATAAGAGTGTTGGTATAACTATACTCTCATACATTCCCGTCTATGCTTCCACGGACAAAGTTCTTTGTCTCCACAGACTCCTAAGTGCACCACTTACCCTTTTACCCTCATCAATTCTATGATTCACCTCATCCTTCATAGACCCATCTGCTGACACGTCCACTCCTAAATATCTGAACACATTCACCTCCTCCATACTCTCTCCCTCCAATCTGATATCCAATCTTTCATCACCTAATCTTTTTGTTACCTTCATCACCTTACTCTTTCCTATATTCACTTTCAATTTCCTTCTTTTACATACCCTACCAAACTCATCCACCAACCTCTGCAACTTTTCTTCAGAATCTCCCAAAAGTACAGTGTCATCAGCAAAAAGCAGCTGTGACAACTCCCACTTTGTGTTAGATTTTTTTATCTTTTAACCCCACACCTCTTGCCAACACCCGCGCATTCACTTCTCTTACAAACCCATCTATAAATATATTGAACAGTCATGGTGACATCACACATCCTTGTCTAAGGCCTTCTTTTACTGGGAAATAATCTCCCTCTCTCCTACATACTCTACCCTGAGCCTCACTATCCTCGTATAAACTCTTCACTGCTTTCAGTAACCTACCTCCTATTCCATACACCTGCAACATCTGCTACATTGCCCCTCTATCCACCCTGTCATACGCCTTTTCCAAAGCCATAAATGCCACAAAAACCTCTTTACCCTTATATAAATACTGATCAGCTATATGTTTCACTGTAAACACTTGGTCTACACATCCCTACCTTTCCTAAAACCCCCTTGTTCATCTGCTATCCTATTCTATGTCTTGCTCTTAATTTTTCAATATTAACTCGACCATACACTTTACCAGGTATACTCAACATACTTATTCCCCTATAATTTGTGCACTCTTTTTTGTCTCCTTTGCCTTTATACAAAGGAACTATGCACGCTCTCTGCCAATCCTAGGTACCTTACCATACATTTATTAATAAATGTAGCACCAACCACTCCAAAACTATATCTCCACCTGATTTTAACATTTCCCAGTTGCCTTACTCCCTTTCATTTTACCCACTGCCTCACGAACTTCCCCCCCACTCACAACTGGCTCTTCCTCACTCCTACAAGATGTTATTCCTCCTTGCTCTATACACGAAATCACAGCTTCCTATCTTCATCAACATTTAACAATTCCTCAAAATTTTCCCTCCATCTTCCCGATGCCTTTAACTCTCCATTTAATAACTCTCCTCTTCTATTTTTAACTGTCAAATCCATTCATTCCCCAGGCTTCCTCAACTTATTAATCTCACTCCAAAACTTTTCTTATTTTCAACAAAATTCGTTGATAACATCTCACCTACTCTCTCATTTGCTCTCTTTTACATTGCTTCACCACTCTCTTAACCTCTCTTTTCTATCCATATACTCTTCCCTCCTTGCATCATTTTCTACTTTGTAAAAAAACCCTCATATGCTAACTTTTTTCCCCTTCTACTCTCTTTCACCCCTTCCCCCAAACGCCCTTTCTTCTCTCCCACACCCCCCTTTCCTGTAACCAAACATTTCCTGAACACTAACACTACATTCTTAAACCCCCCCCCAAAATCTTAAACCCCCTTTTTTCCTCCCAGCCCATCTATCCTCCAATAGTTTTTTATTCTTTTCCTTTTTCGCCCCCTTTTTAGTGTATAAGTTTTACCTCTTTAAAGTTGCTTCTTTTTTCCCTTTTTTCCCCCTTTTTCCTTTTTTTCTCACTAAAAAGTGATCTGATATATCTGGGGCCCCCTATAAACATGTACATCCAGAAGTCTACTCAACAGTCTTTTATCTACCAATACGTGCCCCAAAAACTACTGTTTTTAAAAACCCCACATCATATCTTTTTAAAACTTATTTATCCTCTTTTTTTAAATTATGTATTGCCTAAAACCCAACCCCCTTTCCCCATAAAAAATTTAAAAAAAAACCCCAAATTTTATTTACAACGGGCCCCCTCCCAAAACCCCCCCTCTAAATGTTTTCCCCCTTTGATTTAGGCCCCCCACCACTTACCCCCCGGTTAAAAATTCCCATACATTCGCTTAACATCTCCCAAAACCCCTCTCTCTCCTCACACTCCTCTCTTCTCCAGGTGTATACACGCTTATTATTCCCCTTTTCGCATCCGACCCTTATTTTGATCCACAAAACCCCTTAATTTACATTTATATTCCCCCTTTCCTTTTCCTAACTGACCCCTTAAAAATTATTGCTCCCTTTCCCCCTTGCTCTAACTCTCTCAGATACCCGACAACCCCTTTATTTCTCCCTACAAAAATCCCCCCCCCCCCCTTAGCATTTTTTTTGCTTGGGGGCCGGACATCCAACTTTTTTTTATTTTTTAAATCAGCAATCATCTCTTTTTTAAAAATTCACTACACCCCGCACTTTTTAAGCATCACAGTTTTTTAAAAAAAAAAATTCCCCTTTTTTTTTTTTTTTGAAATATACGGGAAAGGGGGTTAAACCCCTTTACCCGGGGATTTTAGTCGCCTCATAGGGGCCCCTCGGGGGTTACGGACGAAAAATTTTTTTCCCTTTCCCCCCTGGAGAATAGGGGGAAATAAAAAAACAAAAACTATTAAGAAAAAAGATAAACCTAGATATATGTATGTATATGTATTTTATATATACATGTGCATCCCAAGATGCCCCAAGTGTAAGAAAAAGGGGGAAGATATACCTGTTACCCAAACGTGTTTATGAGACAGAAAATGACACCAGAAATCCTAACATCATTAAAAAGTTTGGGGTTTTTTCACATTCACCTGGCAGGACGGTACCTCCCGGGGGGGTTTTTCCCCCAAAAACCACTACCTATAAAGAACCGCTGTATAAACCCCAAAAGAGGCAGAAAAATTTTTTTAACAATAATTAAAAAAAAATTTTTTTATTAGTAGTAGTAGTAGTAAATAGAAGTAGTAGTAGTAGTAGTAGTAATAGTAATAGTAGTAATAGTAATTTTTAGTATCAGCAGCACAGTAAAAAGTAATAGTAGTAATAATAGTAGTAGCAGCAGCAGCAACAGCATCAGTAGTAGTGGTAGCAGTAGATAGAAAATTTCTGTAGTAAGTGGTTTTTTTAATTGTTTTTTTTTATTTTATTGCATGTTTATTTATACTACATTGTTAAAAAAAGAAGCTTTCAGTGTCAAAAGCAAAATAAAAAAAAACCCTTTAAAACACAATTCCTTCCAAGAATATTGCATTTTTTTTCCCCCCTTGTCCATTCCCCCCCCCTCTCACTCAGATTGTGACATTTAAAAAACTCTCGTTGATATTTTCTCTACAAACACATCATATGTACGTAGAGAGACCATAGGAATCCATGAATGAAAAAAACTGACCACGCTGTGTTTACGTTAGCAAGCGCGTAGATTCCGTGAACGAAACAGGTGACCGCGTCGTGTTTACGTTGGCACCCCAAAATTTTCCCGTGTTGAGTGGTCACGTCGATGGAGGCGTTTGGTTTGGGCCCTGACCAATTTACCCTTACTCCTCATTGGCCTCGAGGGGAAAACCCAGACTAACACAGAGTAGTTTAGTTTTTGGGCTTATGTCAAGGTAATAGTGTATATCTAATCTATAAACAATTAGAATTTTTACAGTAATTCAAAAAATCCAAAACTCTTAGTTCGAGAAAAATATTTAGCTGACGTTTTTTGGGCCCGACCTGGACAGTTAACATGCCCGACGGGGAAAATAAATTAAGTTTGATTTGATGCTTAGAGGTGCCCGAGGCTAGGTAAATAAATATTACATATAGCAGAATTTGGGAAAGAAATTTTTTAAAGCATCTAATCATACAAATATTAATGAAAATGTTTTGAATTTGTTGTTCATATTATCCATCGGTTTTTTTTGTTTTCAAAATAATAATAATAATAATAATAATAATAATAATAATAATAATAATAATAATAATAATAATAATAATAATAATTTAAAAATAATTTAAAAATAATAATATTAATAATAAAAATGCTAATAATAATAATAATAATAATAATAATAACAATAATAATAATAATAATAATAATAAAAAAGATAATAATAATAATAATAATAATAATAATAAATTTAATAATAATAATAATAATAATAATAATAAAATAATAATAATAATTAGAATAGTAATAACGTTCTCAATCTCAGAGCGTATTTGTGATCATCGGTGAATCGTCAGTCTCGCTTTAACTTTCCTTGCGCCATCCCCTCCGGTGTCAAACAATGTGTCTTTTACCCAACGTTCACTATCCTTTTATAGCTCATACGTCGCGTTTACATGTCATCAACCCTTCGCTCTTCCTGTTACGTTAGTACAGCTTTTTGAATTCTTTTTTTTTAGCATAATTCCGGGCTACTTTGTAGAACTGAACCATAGGATCAACCGGCTACCACCCGATCCTGAACATAAAGAAAAACATGAAAGGAGGAACACTGCAGCAGGCCTGTTGGCCCTCTAGACAAGTCTTTTTACATTCCATCCCACTAACAGAATATTTGTTCAACCCATTTTCCTGAGCAACACTGTTTTTTGCTTTGGCTGTACGAGGACGGGAAAACAGAAATGAGCAGGAAGGGTAAAGAGAAAGGAGGGTCTTTAAGTGTATATTACACCAATAGTCGTAGTGCTAGGAATAAGATGGACGAGTTGAGAGTAGTTGCAAGTACAGGTAATATTGATGTTTTTGCAATAACTGAAACTTGGTTTAATATAAAAAATCGGGACTTGCCTGCCGAATGTCACATTCAGTAGACAGAAGTATCGGGAAGGGGGGTAGGGTGGCACTCTATGTCCGTGATCATTTAAATTGTTGTATAAAAATGGGTATAAAGTCTGAGTTAACACATACAGAGTCTGTCTGGATAGAATTTTCAGAGGGGCATGAAAAATTGATTTTAGGTGTGATATACCGTCCCCCAAACTTAGATAGGGACCAAGGGAGACTACTATGGGAGGAAATTGTTAAGGCCACAATGCACGATAACGTAGTTATTGTGGGTGATTCAACTTTAGTCAAATTGATTGGAATTTTTTGACTGGGAATTTAGAATCTAACGATTTCTTAGAAGTAGTTCAAGATTGTTTTTTGAAGCAGTTTGTGACAGAACCTACAAGGGAAATAATCTGCTTGACTTAGTTCTGGCAAACAAGGAAACCCTTGTTAATAATTTAGAAATTACAGAGGAACTCGGCGCAAGCGACCACAAATCAATTACCTTTGGCATTGAATGGAAGTTTCATAGTAGGAATAACTCAGTAACGGTCCCAGATTTTCGCTTAGCAGATTACAATGGACTTAGAGAACACTTATCATCTGTGGACTGGGGTAATGAAGAGAGCTATCAATATGACAGTTTTCTGAACACTATACATGCTGCCCAAAGAACATTTATCCCATATAAAGAAATTAGATCGAATAGAAATGACCCAAAATGGATGAATAATAGGCTCAAATATCTTTTAGGGCAGAAGAAAGGAATTTTGGGGAGGGGCGGGATTTCCCAGCAAGCATGTGTGAGCGTAAAAGGAAATGGGGCATAGGGTTTTTTTAATATGAGGGTTGTTGGAGTGTGAGCAAAGAACATTTATGAAGGATTCAGGAAAGGGGGACGAGTTCTGGAGAGGGAAAACAGTCGGCATCTGAAGGAGGTGTTAATGTTGATTTTTATCGTAGTGAAAAGCACCCTTCGGAAAGAAGGATGGAGTGAATGATGATGAAAGTTTTTTTTTTTCTGGCCCCCCCGCCTTGGGGGAATCGGCCGATGTTTAATAAAAAAAAAAAAGAGGTGAGGGTCATCTTCGAATCATTATTTCATTAAGAGGGTTAAAAGGGGATAAGAAAAGTAAGCGGGACTACGAAATTAAAGGCTGGGGATTAAAACAAACCCCAAAAAATTTTTCCGGTTATAGAAAAAAGGTAATAATAGGAGAATTCCCGACAATATGTTAAGAAAAAGGATACAAATGAACTAATGTGACTTTTTATTGGGAAACGTTTGCCTCCGGGAGCTTTCAAGCCAAAAGGGTTACATGGACACAGTGGGCTATTATATACTCTCAAATGAGGTGAAATACTAGTGGTGGTCGAGGTAGTAGTGATAAGTAGTAGTATATAATAAATTAAAGAACAATCAAATCACAGAGAAAAAGGTGAAAAAACAAATACTTGGGTAGTTTAACAAAGGTTAGACAAATATTTTATGCGGGAGGTTGAAAATAAAAGGGCCCTTAGGAGTGTTCCACATCTGAGGGCTTGTGTTAATTGAGGAGACTATGTGATGGTATGGTTAATTATTCAGGAGGATTTTTGCAAGATTCAGAGATGGTGAAGCTGCCTTTGTTTTTTTTAAGTTTAAAACAGAGATAAGTGCTGATTCAACTTTTGGTCTGGGAAAAATTAGTTTTTTTTGATTACTAGTCGTTTTTAAATTTTCATGAGATGATTGTTGGAATTTCGGTGTTGTACGCAGGCGTTGTTCAGGTTATCGTTTCGCATGCAAATGTGTTCATTGACCGTGTTCGGATTTCTTGCGTTTCTCCACATTTCTGTCAAGCCCCACAGGGAAGGGGCCCCCTCGTTGACGGGTTCATGGTGCGGATTTAGTCCTGGTTAGACCCTTTAATAAAGACGGGGAAGAAGGGGACCAGTGTTAGCTTGTGCAAATTTCTAAATATTTGCACAAGCTAACACTAAGCCCCAAATTTAAAACTATTTAATATTAGAGAAATTTTTTGGGTTTATTTAGTTAAAATTTTTTTCAAAATTACAATATGATGAAATTTTACTGTTTAAATTATTATATAATGATATTAGATATTAGATTTTTAAAGGTGTTAAGATTCTTGAATGATAATATGGAATTGAGATTATCTTAAGGAAAAAAATTAATTTTTGAAAATTTTAAAATAAGGGGGAAAAAATTTAAAAACATATTATTAAAAATTAGATTATGTAGGGGAAAGTAAAAGGCATTTTCAAAGATTTAAGATGACTTTAGTTTTGGGTGAGAGGTTTTTTGGGTTGAGTCTTAAATTGATTTTCAAAAAAGATTATCTTAATATTTACTGGAAAAGCAGATTCTCCCTTTAGTGCATAAATTTTACATAGGTTGATAGAACACGGGGAAAAAAAAGTGATCTGTGTCTTGTGTTGTGGTCGGGTCCTTTAAAGTTGGTGGGAGAGATTTTAGGGAGTAAAATAAGTCGGCCTTTTAAATTCAACACATCATCAGGAGCTTCTAAAAACAGGAAAAGTTCTACAAAAAGCCCAGAAGACCGCCCAACTGGGTGGTAATGGGGTAGGGGGAAAGAAAGTGGAAATGACCACAGGCACTAAGACCAACTTGTCCCTCTATATTACAAGAGAAAATTGTCCTATATAACTTATATAAGTTATTAAAGGGAAAGGGGTCATTAAAATAAAAAACGATTTAAGGGCATCTGTAACAAAAACCGGTCGAGACATTCATCCCCATAAAGCTGGGCAATCTCTGGTTCAACCTTCGGAAACTTCAGGAAGAAAAAGCCCAATTCCTCGGTGGGCATTAAATTAAGGCAGTCTGATGCATTCGTACAAGAGCCCAATTTAAACTGTATACATTGCCTCAATAAATGCATCTAATTTGAACAGCCCATCACTGATATTGTATAAAGCCTGCTATCATGCTTAATAATTGCCGATTCTAAAATATTCATTTCAAGTCAGGAGGAAAAAAAATGACTCTTCTTCTTGCCAATTGCTATTATTACAAGCTCAATATGGTTGAAAATGGGTTCGACTCCTGTGTTATGTATGAATAACGGTGCTGGGGCATTCTCACCCATTTGTCCCAAACAGGAGGTCTGCAACCATTGCAACCAACCTGTAGCACCACCAACACGTTGTTGGGGCATTCTTTACGGAGTTCAAATTAATTTTTAAATATCTTGTATATTTAATCTTCTAAGAGCATTTGGCGGATAGATAAATTCTCGTTATTGGGAGGACCAGCACATTCTTGTCCGAGGTGTTATCCTAGGCTTTTCTATAATGTTTTCTTAGCTGAGCAAGGCAGATATCATAAACCTTTAAATTATCGCAGTTTCGTAAACAAAACTTTCCTAATTTTCATTAGGAACCCGGACTGCCAATTATAGGGCTCCAAAAAATAGTAAAATACACTCCTTTTTTACTCCAGTCTCATGGTTGGAATAGTAGGAATGAGACCATTGGGGCCTTCCCAAAAACGTAAATTTAAACTTTTATCAACTCGGTGTATCAACACATCAAACAATGGAAGTTTAAGACCACATCTTTTCCACGGTGGATTTAATAGACGGAACTAAAGTGTTAAGTCTTGGAAAAAATGTATCCAGGGTCATATTATTTGTCCAAACACACAAGATGTCCCATATATCTGAACCATTTACCTCTACATGGCAGGATATCTTTCAACAGTCTTGCCAAAAAAATTAATACGAATTGCTCAATAAGGGGGAAAAAACCCATCGCCATTCCCGTTTTTGAGCATAGTATTTCCCTTCAAACTCAAACTTGCAATCAACTAGCAAAGCTTAATCAATTCAATGACATTTTTATCAAAAGGAAAAAGAAATTATCAAATTCTTGTTCCAAATAAGATAGCAAGTCTGGAACAGGGACTCCCAAAAGTAGTGACATTAAAACTAACAAGTGTAAAATAATTAGACATGTTGATATTTTGCAATTTGTCGATGAGATCAACATTGTTTTTAAGTGGGCTTCAGAAATGTTGCCAAGCAGAAGAGTTAATATTTTTACTAACCATTTTGACAAGGCATATGATGCTGATCCTACTGAACTAATTATAGGTCTGGCTGGAAAACTGGGCGTGGGTTTTAATCAAACCATACATGTATCGGAGTGTCGCAGATCTCGCCGATAACTTTTTAAATAATTCCTCTACTTCTCCAGTAAGGTTCTAAGTTGTTTATTAAATTTACTATTAACCTGGTCCAAAGGGTTCTTATTAAAGGGGTACGTAAGTATCCTTGTCTTCTAATAATGTGTTCCTTTTAAGCTATAATCTGCCTAGTCCATAATAACCACCACATTTGCTTTGTCCGCTTTCGTAAGATGAAATCTAGGATCTTTCTTCATTTCATGGTACGACTTAATAAATCTTTGAGGACAATTCGGTTCCACAGGTTAGGGGGTTCGTCAGGAACCAGGACAAGTGATTCCTGACGCGGGTCTTAGGTTCCACAGGTTTGAGCAAAGTTATGGGATGAATATCTGTGACCGGTTTCCTTGTTATTGCAGATGCCCCTTTAATTAAATGCGTATATTTATTTTAATGAGCCCCATTTCCTTTACATAACTTGTAGAAGTCCCCATATACGGATCGTTTTCTCTTGAAATATAGAGGACACGTTGGTCTTGAGTGCATGTGGCATTTGCGGTACTCTCCTTTCCCTCTCCCTACACTATTCACTCACTCCAGTAAAGGCGGTCCTCTGGGAATGTTATTTGCTAGAACTCCTCCTCTTTTCTGCAATTTTGCATAAAATTTTGCTCAGAACTACTAAATGCCTCAAATGATGTAGTGAAGTTTTAGCAGTAAAGATCGATAATCAAAACCTGGTCATCGTGGTTGATACAAGCCTCCGGATGCAACGTCCCAACAATTCCTACGAACAGCTTCTGAAAATTGACCACTGTCTGGAAAACGTTCCAGCTCTTGTCCCCAACATTTTGCCCTGGGGGACTTCAACCTAAGGCACCTAAAATGGAGGAATATTGCAAATAATGTGGTAGCAGAGATAACACCAGGAGGCAGCTCAGATGAAAACTCGTACACACACGAACTTTAAATTCTGCACCAAATTCACCTTAAACCAGCAAATAATAGAGTCTACAAGATTGAGAATACGCTGACCCATCTTCACTAACAATGATGATCTGATACGAAATATCATCATATCAAAAACAATATACTCAGATCACAATATAATAGAGGTCCAGAATCTATGTGCGGGCCCCAGCCCCGACAAAATGTGATCAGTCGCGATGGAGCCTTCACCAAATTCAACTTCAAAAACAACGACATAAGGTGGGACCAAGTAAAACCAAGTCCTAAATGATATAAACTGGGAAGATAGCCAGCATCTCAGATCCTAACCTATGTCTAGAACAAATTAACTCTGTGGCACTTGAGGTTTGCTCAAGACAAATTCTAAGGAAAAGGAGGAGAAGATGTAAACTAGAAAGAGAAAGGCGCTCCCTATAAGGCGAAGGCAAAGAATAACAGAGGGCTACAAGAGGCCAATATATCTGAAATACGTAGGAACACTGGTCAGAGAAATAGCAAACATCGAACTAAAACTAAAGGAATCTTACAGGAAACAAGAAATGCGGGAAGAACTAAAAGCATAAATGAAATTGAAAGAAACCCAAAGTATTTCTTTTCTTATGCCAAATCAAAGTCGAGAAAACATCCAGTATTGGGCCCCTACTTAAACAGGATGGTCCAACAGATGACAGCAAGGAAATGAGTGAGTTACTAAAGTCCCAGTATGACTCAGTTTTTAGCGAGCCCAACCAGACTGAAAGTCGAAGACCTAAATTAATTTTTATGAGAGTGCCACAGAACTTGATAGACGCAAACATATCTGATATTATCCTGACGCCAAATGACTTCGAAGAGGCGATAATGACATGCCCATGCACTCGCCCCAGGCCCAGACTCATGGAACTCTGTGTTCATCAAGAACATCCTGTGGAGAGGGAGCATGGACACTGTGGTCGTCTCGCAGTTACTAAAAACAACAAACATAGCCCCACTCCACAAAGGGGGCAGTAAAACACTGGCAAAGAACTACAGACCAATAGCGCTAACATCCCATATATAAATCTTTTTAAAGGGTTCTAAGAAGCAAGATCGCCACTCATCTAGATACCATCAATTACACAACCCAGGACAGCATGGGTTTAGAGCAGGTCGCTCCTGTCTGTCCCAACTATCTCGACCACTACGAAAGGTCCTGGATGCTCAGAAGACAAACAGAATACAGATGTTATATACACAGACTTCGCAAAAGCCTTCGACAAGTGTGACCATGGTGTAATAGCACACACAATTCTTGATAAAGGAATAACAGGAAAAGTTGGCAGATGGATCTATATTTCTAACAAATAGACATAAAGAGTAGTAGTCAACAGAGTAAAGTCTGAGGCGGCTACGGTGAAAAAGCTCTGTTCCACAAGGCACAGTACTCGCTCCCATCTTGTTCTCATCCTCATATCGGACATAGACAGGGATATAAACCACAGTGTCGTGTCTTCCTTGCAGATGACACCCGAATCTGCAGACAGTGTCCTCCATTGAAGACACTGCAAGACCCTACAGACATCAACCAAATCTTTAAATGGGCTGCAGAAAACAATATGAAGTTCAATGATGAGAAATTTCAATTCTCCGATATGGAAAACGTGTGAAATTAAAATTTCTTCGGAGTATAAAAAAATTCCATCCACAAAATAGACGAAAAACTAATGTCAAAGACCTGGGAGGGTCATGTCAGAGGATCTCAGCTTCAAGACCATAACACTGTAGCAATCGCATCTGCTAGAAAAATGACAGGATGGATAATGAGAACCTTCAAAACCAGGATGCCAGCACGATGACACTTTTTCAGGTCGCTTGTTCTATCTAGGCTGGAATATTGCTGCACACTAACTGCACCTTTCAAGGCAGGCGAAATTGCTGAACTAGAAAATGCAAAGAACCTTCACAGCACACATAACGCTTAAACCACCTCAATACTGGGAACGCTTCAAGTTCCTAAACCTGTACTTCCTAGAATGCAGGCGGGAGAGATACATTATTATATACTCTTGGGAAAATCCTAGAGGGATTAGTACCAAACTTGCACACGAGAGTCACTTCCTACGAAAGCAAAAGACTCGGCAGACGATGCAACATTCCCCCCAATGAAAAGCAGGGTGCCACTTAGCACGTTGAGACAACACAATAAGTGTCAGGGCCCAAGACTGTTCAACTGCCTCCCAGTACATAAGGGGATTGCCAATAGACCCCTGGCTGTCTTCAAGCAGGCACTGGAGAGGTACCTAAAGTCGGTACCTGACCAGCCGGGCTGTGGTCTAGTCGGACTGCGTGCGGCCAGCAGTAACAGCCTGGTTGATCAGGCTCTGATCCACCATGAGGCCTGGTCACAGACTGGGCCGGGGGGCGTTGACCCCCGGAACCTCTCCAGGTAAACTCCAGGTAAACATCTTAGGCTTTGGCCAAATGAATTGGCCCTGGATACTTTTTTACAAGACTTAATGCTCTAGTCCGTCTATTAAATTCACCGTGGAGAAAGAGGTGGACTGTAAACTTCCATTCTTAGAAGTGTTGATACACCGGGTTGATAGAAAGTTTAAATTTACAGATATAGGAAGGCCACCAATGTGTGCTCATACATTCACTACTATTCCAACTATGAGACTAGAGTCAAAAGGAGTGTATTTCTTACTATGTTTTTGAGAGCCTATAGTGTGCAGTCCGGAGTTCATAGATGAAGAAATTAGGAAAGTATTTGACATTTGCAGAAACTGCGATAATTTAAAGTGTTTATGGAATCTGCCTTGCTGCAGCTAAGAAAACTTATTATAAAACAGAACCTAGGATAACACCTGGACTAAGAATGTGCTCCTCCCATATAACGAGAATTCACCTATTCTGCCGAATACCTAGAATATTGAATATACAAGTAGTATTTAAAATTCAGGAATGTTAGAAGCATCCTGATAAAAATGCACCAACAACGTGTTGGTGGTGTCTACAGAGTTAGTTGCAATGGTTGCAGTCTCCTATTTGGGACAACCTGGAAAATCATTTGGCGGGGAGAATGTCCCAGCACCGTTATTCGATACGTATAGCACAGGAGCCGAACTCGATTTTCAACCATATTAGAGCTGAATCCAGCAAATTGGCAAGAAGCAAGAGTCATTTTTTCTTGTTCCTCATGGCTTGAAAGGAATATTTTAGAATCGGCAATTATTAAGCATGATACAATTATTGCTTTATACTATATCAGTGATGGGCTGTTCAAATTAGATGCTCTTATACGAATGCATCAGACTGCCTTAATTGTAATGCCACAAACGAAGAATTATATATTTTTTCCTGAAGTTTCTGAAAGTTGAACCAGAGATTGTCTCAGCATTATGTGGGATGAATATCTGTGACCGGTTTCTTGTTATTGCAGATGCCCCTTAAATACGTTTATTTATTTTAATAAGCCCCGTTTCCTTTACATAATTTGTAGAAGTCCCAACATATAGGGACAATTTTCTTGTAATATAGAGGGACAAGTTGGTCTTAGTGCCTGTGGTCATTTCCGGTACTCTTCTTCCGCTCCCTACGCCATTCTCTCACCCAGTTAATGCGGTCTTCTGGGAACTTTATTTGCTAGAACTCCTCCTGTTTTCTGTCATTTTGCAAGCTCTTTGATGTGTTGATTGCAACACGAAAGGCCTAGAGCTATCATTCTACTCCCCGTGGTTGTTTTGCATCTTGTATCGCTTGGTTTAGATATTTGCTTTATATATATATATATATATATATATATATATATATATATATATATATATATATATATATATATATATATATATATATATTTTTTACTCCCTATTGTATTCGTGTCTATGTATTTTGTCAATGCATTCTGTCTTTAAATAAAGTATATACGTATAAAATATAGGGGTGGTAGAAGAAAATTTTAAACAGCTTCAGGAGAACTTTGAGTTTTCCCTGAAGCAAGTTTATTCTTTTCTTTGAGGATGAGGGTCCCAAGACAGTTCCAGAGGTGGTACCTCCTATATATATCTATCTATCTATCTATCTATATATATATATATATATATATATATATATATATATATATATATATATATATGTGTGTGTGTGTGTGTGTGTATATGGGGTCCACCTCTGGTGTATATTGTGGGACCATAGCCCCGGAGAAGAGAATAAAAGGCTTCAAGGAAGAATATTTAGATGTCTTTCTGAAGCCATTTGAATATTCCACTTCCCTACCACCCATCTTTTATTAAATATATATAAAATTTATTTCAAGATACAATACATTGTCAAAATACATTAACAAGAATACAATAGTGAGTAAAACAACATAGATGACAACTCAGAGCTACAAGTCAAATACTTCGTCCAGCTCCCCGGTAGTGGGCCGCGTGCCTAGAATACTGCAGGCATTTCCCTCTGGATCGCAACACTGAGTCTCTGAAAGAGGAAGCTGGTCGCCCTGTGGTCCATATATATATATATATATATATATATATATATATATATATATATATATATATATATATATATATATATATATATATATATATATATATATATATATATTGCCCGGTCCAGAAAAGGGCCGATGCTGCACAGTCTGTATCAGAGTGCACAGTACTTATGCTACACAGAGAGATCCAAGAAGCTTAGCAGAAGCCAGACTCTTTTTCCCATACTCTGGAGTAGCAAGTTGTGTTAAATTATTTCATTTCATTTGCATGCACTGGCAGCGAAAGAGATGTTTTTAGAATGCTTAACAATTCGCAAACTAGCGAAATATCTACAAACATAATATCTAAATCCAGAGAAGGACTCAAACCTGTGCATTCTGCATCAGTGTACACAGTACTGATGCCACTCAGCCAGATCTCAGAGGTAAAGTAACCCAGTCAGTAGGCTACTGAGTGAGCTTCTGACTGAGTTAGTGAGAGATTGGCTGAGTGGGTTAGAGAGTAGGTTGCTAGCTTAGTGTGTGGTTTGTAAGTTTTAGTTAGTTTAAGATCTTTATTATGCACCCCATACCCATCCTGTGGGCGGTAGTCAAAAGATTACAGAGGTACATAATGGGTCCAGGGACTGGGCCCAAAGTTTTGATAGCTGAGCAAGTTACAAAGGTAATGAACTCACAAGTTACAAAGGTAATGAACTCACAAGTTACAAAGGTAATGAACTCACAAGTTACAAAGGTAATGAACTCACAAGTTACAAAGGTAATGAATCATGCAAGTAAATTTACTTACGTTTATACATGGTTACAATCATGAACAAATTATAAAGTAATGAGCAATTCACTAGTCTACACCCGGTCACAACTGTAATGAGTTCTTGGTGCAAGTTTTAATTGTTGGGTCACACACACACACACACACACACACACACACACACACACACACACACACACACACACACACACACACTCACACACACACACACACACATACACACACACACATACTATGACTCGACCCCTGCAACCACAACGGTTTGTAAGTGGGAGGTTTTCTGAGAGGAATAGAGAGTGAATTGTTGGCTTTGTAGGTTAGTTAGTGATTTTATCGCTAGGTGCGTTAATCAGAGAGCTGCTGATTAAGTGGGGCTAGTGAGTGGGCTGCAGGCTAAGTGGGAAGTAAGACTATAAATCACTGACGTCATTACGTGCTGACACTGGTGGCCCTGGCTAAGTGACTCATGACCGTGACCAGGACATTACTGCCCCTTGAGAGAGAGAGAGAGAGAGAGAGAGAGAGAGAGAGAGAGAGAGAGAGAGAGAGAGAGAGAGAGAGAGAGAGAGAGAGAGAGAGAGAGAGAGAGAGAGAGAGAGAGAGAGAGAGAATATGAAAGAAATAAAATCTCTGATCCCCAGTATACCCTCCTTGTAGGCCCACACTTCTCTTCACCTTCATTATGTTCCATACTTGTATGTTTCATTACAATATAAATTTAATAAAGATGAGCTAAGGTAGGTAATAGTTCTTAACTTGTAAATGAACGTAGAACTCCTACCTTAACCCTTTAAAGTCCTTGATAAAAAAAAAAGAGTATTTAAGCTGAAGTGAGACTGAATCCCTAGCTGATAGGCCAGCTGGTGTCTGTGCTGTATGTGGTGAGAGGGGAGGGAAAGGAGGAGGAAAAGGAGGAGGGAAAGGGGAGAGGAGTAGAGGTAGTGTGAGGTGCAAAATAAGTGAAGGGAAGGAGGTGGACTGGGAGACAACTGGCGACAACAATTTCTCTTACTTAAGACTAAGACAATAACAACAACAACAACAAAATTCTAGCCTTTTCCTGCGACGTTATCTAAATTTTCCATTTCACATATTGCACAAATTGTTTCGCACGACATGATTTCTTTTTTTTTTTCCCCAACGCAGGAAAAAAAAAATACTAATGGAGCAAATTATGTTCACAATTCTGCAGATATTTTCAGCCTCAGCACTGATGCTCTGGCAACATTACTCTGACCAACAAATCCTAAATTAGTAGAAGGTTTTTTTTAAGTTGCAGAAAAAAAAAGTCACATCTCGGTCCTTTTTTCTTGTTTTTTGTTTTATCTTGAGCTGGATCACAGAGACTCATTTATATGTAAATCATTGTTAATCAGTAAAGGAACTTTCAGCCTGGAAAAAATAATCGGAATCTCGATAATTCAGTCAGTTTCTTTTCACAATGTTTTACGTAGTTTTGTAAGTTTTCAGTGATAGCAGTGTGTGTGTGTGTGTGTGTGTGTGTGTACTCACCTAGTTGTGCTCACCTAGTTGTGGTTGCAGGGGTCGATACATAGCTCCTGGCCCCGCCTCTTTACTGGCCGCTACTGGGTCACTCTCCCTGCGCCATGAGCTGTATCATACCTCTTCTTAAAGCTGTGTATGGAACCTGCCTCCACTACATCGCTTCCCAAGCTATTCAACTTCCCGACTACTCTGTGACTGAAGAAATACTTCCTAACATCCCTGTGATTCATCTGAGTCTTCAACTTCCAACTGTGTCCCCTTGTTGCTGTGTCCCAACTTTGGAACATTCTGTCTCTGTCAACCTTGTCAATTCCTCTCAGTATTTTATATGTCGTTATCATGTCCCCCCTATCTCTTCTGTCCTCCTGTGTCGTCAGGTCGATTTCCCTTAACCTCTCCTCGTAGGACATACCCCTTAGCTCCGGGACTAGTCTAGTTGCAAACCTTTGCACTTTCTCTAGCTTCTTTACGTGCTTGGATAAATGTGGGTTCCAAACTGGTGCAGCATACTCCAGTATGGGCCTAACGTACACAGTGTACAGGGTCCTGAACGATTCTTTATTAAGATGTCGGAATGCTGTTCTTAGGTTTGCTAGGCGCCCGTATGCTGCAGCAGTTATTTGGTTGATGTGCGCCTCAGGAGATGTGCCTGGTGTTATACTCACCCCAAGATCTTTTTCCTTGATTGAGGTTTGTAGTCTCTGGCCCCCTAGACTGTACTCCGTCTGCGGTCTTCTTTGCCCTTCCCCAATCTTCATGACTTTGCACTTGGTTGGGTTGAACTCCAGGAGCCAATTGCTGGACCAGGCTTGCAGCCTGTCCAGATCCCTTTGTAGTTCTGCCTGGTCCTCTTCCGATTGAATTCTTCTCATCAACTTCACATCATCTGCAAACAGGGACACTTCGGAGTCTATTCCTTCCGTCATGTCGTTCACAAACACCAGAAACAGCACCGGTCCTAGGACTGACCCCTGTGGAACCCCACTCGTCACCGGCACCCACTCTGACACCTCGCCACGGACCATGACTCGCTGCTGTCTTCCTGACAGGTATTCCCTGATCCATTGTAGTGCCTTCCCTGTTATCCCTGCCTGATCCTCCAGCTTCTGCACTAATCTCTTGTGTGGAACTGTGTCCAACGCCTTCTTACAGTCCAAGAATATGCAATCTACCCACCCCTCTCTCTCTTGTCTTACTGCTGTCACCCTGTCATAGAACTCCAGTAGGTTTGTGACACAGGATTTCCCGTCCCTGAAACCGTGTTGGCCGTCGTTGATAAGCTCATTCCTTTCTAGGTGCTCCACCACTCTTCTCCTGATAATCTTCTCCATGACCTTGCATACTATACATGTCAGTGACACTGGTCTGTAGTTTAGTGCTACGTTCCTGTCTCCTTTTTTAAAAATTGAAACTACATTTGCTGTCTTCTATACCTCAGGTAGTTGCCCTGTTTCGATAGATGTGTTGAAGATTGTTGTTAGGGGTACACATAGCTCCTCTGCTCCCTCTCTCAGGACCCATGGAGAGATGTTAGCCGGCCTCATCGCCTTTGAGGTATCTAGCTCGCTTAGTAGCCTCTTCACTTCCTCCTCAGTTGTGTGTATTGTGTCCAGCACCTGATGGTGTACCCTACCTCTTTGAATCACCTCTTTGAATCTCATGTTGAGCTCCTCACACACTTCGCGGTCATTTCTTGTGACATCCCCTCCTTCCTTCCTCAGCCTGATCACCTGGTCCTTGACTGTTGTTCTCCTCCTGATGTGGCTGTACAGCAGCTTTGGGTCAGATTTGGCTTTCGCTGCTATGTCATTCTCGTACTGTCTTTGGGCCTCCCTTCTTACCTGTGCATATTCATTTCTGGCTCTACGACTGCTCTCCTTATTCTCCTGGGTCCTTTGCCTTCTGTACCCTTTCCATTCCCTGGCACACTTGGTTTTGGCTTCCCTGCACCTTTGGGTGAACCATGGGCTCATCCTGGCTTTTTCGCTTCACCTGTTACCCTTGGGTATAAACCTCTCCTCAGCTTCCTTGCAAATTGTTGTCATATATTCCATCATCTCGTTTACTGACTTCCCTGCCATCTCTCTGTCCCACTGAACTCCGTGCAGGAAGTTCCTCATGCCCACGTAGTCACCTTTCTTGTAGTTTGGCTTCATTCGTGCAGCCCTTCCTGCTTCCCCCTCCACTTGTAACTCTACTATGTATTCGAAGCTTAGAACCATATGATCACTGGCCCCAAGGGGGCTTTCATGTGTGATGTCCTCAATATCTGCGCTACTCAGGGTGAATACTAGGTCCAGTCTCGCTAGCTCGTCCTTTCCTCTCTCTCTGGTAGTGTTCCTTACGTGTTGGCCCCCATGTGGCTCTAAGTTCTCCCAATCAATTTCCCTATGGTTGAAGTCACCCATGATCAGTAGCTTCGCCCTGCTCGCACAAGCCCTTCGGGCCACTACTGCCAATGTGTCAATCATCGCTCTGTTACTCTCATCATACTCTTGCCTTGGCCTCCTGCTGTTTTGTGGTGGGTTATACATCACTGCAATTACCACCTTGGGACCTCTAGACTGTAGCATTCCTACTATGTAATCCCCAGCTTCTCCTCTGTCTCCTCTCTCCAGCTCGTCAAAATCCCATCGGTTTTTGATCAGCAGTGCCACTCCTCCACCCCCTCTGTTCCCTCTGTCTTTCCTCATGATCTGGTATCCCATTGGAAAGATGGCATCTGTTATCATACCTGTGAGCTTGGTTTCTGTGAGAGCTTTTATGTCCGGTGATGCCTCTTTGACTCTTTCGTGCCACTCCTCCCACTTATTTTTTATTCCATCAGCATTGGTGTACCATACCTTCAGTTTCATCTCTAACACTGTGTTTTGGGGGGTCTGTGAGGGTGGGGGACCTGGCAGTGTACTGTGGGATTCTATAGTGGAGTGTTGGGTGGGGGCTGTGAGTGTGGGTTGTAGTTGTTGGGTGTTGGGGATAGTTCTGTGTGTGCTTGCTCTTGTGTCTCTGCCCTGCTCTGGTTGTCCTCTACTGATTCTGTCCTTGTCTCTCCTCCTAGCTCCTTTTGCCTTTGTGCCCTCTCCCTCAGCTGCTGTCGTTCTGTTTTTGTTCTGTCCCGGTCTAGGAACACCCTCTTGTATTCTTCCGTTTCCTTCAATCGTGGTTTCTCTTGAGGATTCTGTCTCTCTCTGTTTCTGTCCTGAGAATCAGCTTGAGCGGTCGTTTTCTCCCCTTCGAGTACCCCCTATTCTCTGAAAATTTACAATCTCGACATGTCTTCTTTCACCTATTTCTTTGAGTATGCTCTCAATCTCCTTTCTTTCTGCCTGCCGTCTTTCAGTGTGTGTCCTTCCCTCACTCTCCTTCAGCCCATGAATAAACACTGCCTTTGCCCTCTCTCCTCCCATTGCCTTTCCCTCTGCAGCTCAGGGCTCCTGTTTCTCCCTTCTTTTTCCTGTTGCTCTTGGTGGCATGATCGTTCCTCTGCATTTGCCCTATTCCCCTCCACCTGCTCTCAGCTGCTCACCCTCTTCGCTCCTTGGCCCTGCTTGGTAGGCAGATACGGCCATAGCGTAAGTTACATCTTCCTTCCCGATGGGCCCTGATGCTGTGTCTTTACTGGTCAATACCCCTGTAACCTGCTTCAGCCTGTTTACCTCATCTTCTAGGCCCCTTATCCTGGCTACTGCATCTTCAGCTTGTGTGTGTGTGTGTGTGTGTGTGTGTGTATGTGTGTATGTGTGTATGTTGTGTGTGTGTGTGTATGTGTGTATGTGTACTCACCTAGTTGTACTCACCTAGTTGTGGTTGCAGGGGCCGAGTCAGCTCCTGGCCCCGCCTCTTCACTGGCCGCTACTGGGTCACTTCTCCCTGCGCCATGTTTATCATACCTCTGCTTAAAGCTATGTATAGAGCCTGCCTCCACTACATCGCTTCCTAAACTATTCCACTTCCCGACAACTCTGTGACTGAAGAAATACTTCCTAACATCTCTGTGATTCATCTGAGTCTTCAACTTCCATCTGTGTCCCCTTGTTGTTGTGTCCCATCTCTGGAACATTCTGTCTCTGTCCACTTTGTCAATTCCTCTCAGTATCTTATATGTTGTTATCATGTCTCCCTATCTCTCCTGTCCTCCAGTGTCGTCAGGTCCATTTCCCTTAACCTCCCTCGTAGGACATACCCCTTAGCTCCGGACTAGTCTTGTTGCAAACCTTTGCACTTTCTCGAGCTTCTTCACATGCTTGGCTAGGTGTGGGTTCCAAACTGGTGCTGCATACTCCAATATGGGCCTAACGTACACAGTGTACAGGGTCCTGAACGATTCTTTATTAAGATGTCGGAATGCTGTTCTTAGGTTTGCTAGGCGCCCATATGCTGCAGCAGTTATTTGGTTGATGTGCGCCTCAGGAGATGTGTCTGGTGTTATACTCACCCCAAGATCTTTTTCCTTGATTGAGGTTTGCAGTCTCTGGCCCCCTAGGCTGTACTCCGTCTGCGGTCTTCTTTGCCCTTCCCCAATCTTCATGACTTTGCACTTGGTGGGGTTGAACTCCAGTGTGTGTGTGTATGTGTGTGTGTGTATATGTGTGTGTGTGTGTATGTGTGTGTGTGTGTATATGTGTGTGTGTGTATATGTGTGTGTGTGTATATGTGTGTGTGTGTATATGTGTGTGTGTGTATATGTGTGTGTGTGTGTATGTGTGTGTATATGTGTGTGTGTGTATGTGTGTGTGTGTGTGTGTCTGTTAGTTACCATTTTGTCCTAGGCACATGTCGATTATACACTAGGCCTGTTGTATGTGTGTGTGTGTGTGTAACGAAACACTTCGAAATGTTTCGGCCCCGCCGGGAATTGAACCCGGGCCCTTTCCTTGCATGAAGCGTGTCTTTGTGTGTGTGTTTGTGTGACACACACACTGTCTCACAAAGACAGTGCTTCAGACTTTGTGTGTCTTATACTAATCCTGTATCCTTCAGACTTACACAGTGTGGTTCACACTTTCACCATGTTTCACACACACATTTCCTATGCGACACACACACGCTGTGTCTCGGGCACACGCAATTTATCCTCAGGCATGTGCGTCAGACATACACAATGCGCTAGGAAGCAACGAACAACAGGGCCCAATTTGGCTCCATTGCTAACAGTCTAACAAGCCTCATTAGGAGGAGCAGATCCCTCTGCAACCTTAATCTTAATCATTAGTTTGTAATACCAGCACCAGTCGTTACCCTAATACTGCCTACCTTAATCCAGCCACTTGGGATGTCTGTATTCATAGATGAAGGCGGATGGCTTGTTAGGTGTGAACCTTATCGACTGCACGAGGGTCATTAAAACTGAATGTTACTTGTAAACCAGTAGTCATGGATGCTTCGACTAAAAGAGAGATAAATGAAAATTAAGTTTCAGTCGCAGTAGTAACAATACATACAACAGGAATCGAACCCCGATGCTTCAGCACCCTCCCGAGAAACCTCCAAAATTCCCAGACGCCTTAGTTCACTGACCAGTCTCAATATTGTTAATGGCTTAAAACCACTCGTTCGTATATACAACCAAGAAATATATATCTGTTAATTATAGTCAGACTCCAACTAGTGACGAAAATTAGTGGGATTCATGTTAGTTATTCCAGCGTAGTGTTCATATCTCGTGAGTGTGTCGATGTTTCTCACTTCCGCCTTTCACTGGTCTTGAGGTACCAGCTGCCTTGGACTTAGGGTACCAGGTACCAAAGTCTTTCCTTAGTGGAACAGAGACCCTTTGCCTTTCCCTGGTCTTGTGGTAAAGGATACCAGACACCAGTCTGTCCTTGTTGTTGGATTAGGCTAAATTAAATTGCGATTGTTATAATAAGGCTAGGTAACTTTTCTGAGGTTCTTTTGGTACTAATTCATTAATTTTTGTATTAACATAAATTAAAAAATATATTTTTAAACGTATAAGAGAACATTTTAGAAAGGACTTAATTTTAGGTTCCCCCCCCTCTCTCTCTCTCTCTCTCTCTCTTACTCTCTAGCCATGTGTTTCCACATTAGTAGCTTTCACCAGCACTTGTGTCCTACGACAGAAGATCGAGATCAAAGAATCTCAGTTCGTAACATGAAAGGTTTGACAGGATTACCCAGCTTATAAGGAAAACGGGAGGCACGAATTAAATGGGATCTGATGGATTAAAACATCCAGGAGGGAATAAAAACAATTTTCCTTCATAGCTGCATTTCCGGTGGGGCTCTTAATCCAAGAAATTGGAGCTACCCCTTTCTTGGATTGAGCAAGATTGCCTTCCATTTTCCAGGAGTTGTCTCATCCATTCTCATATATTATTAAATATTATTATTTTTAATAGTAGTAGTAGTAGTAGTAGTAGTAATGATTGTTTTGAAGCTATGAAGAATCACTCGTTATGAGGTGTTATTTTTTTGCACATTTTAATTTACAAGTTAAAAGTTGCTTGTGCCTCATGGCATTTCAAAGTTCATCACTAAGTCTAGAGCTTCCAACTTGAGGATCTGTGGGTTAAATTATACAGCTCACTTGTTGACTGAATGCATGAGACTTAGGAATTTGTTACCTAATTGCCAAGCACACAGGAACTATTAGAACACAAGATTATAAAAAGAGGAACACTGCAGCAGGCCTATTAGTCCGTACTAAGCATGTTCTTCTCAAGCCCAAACCCAGGGCCCAAACCCATCCAACTTCCAGTCTGCTTGAGGTTGGATGTGTGTCTGCTTGAGGCTGGATGTGTCTGCTTGAGGCAGGGTGTGTGTCTGCTTGAGGCAGGATGTGTCCCTTCTAGAGGCAGAATCACGTTTGATCCGAGAGAAGGAATGCCTTGGCTCAAGAGCCTTCGCCAGAATGAAGGTGACCCCCTTTTGATGCGTCATACGAGTTGAGGGAAAGTAATCCGGACGTAATAAACTCTTGTTCCATTAGGAGTAAGGGTTATTTTTCTCTTCTAGTTGATAATCCCTATTAATAAGACAACGTGTTCTTCAATGTGGCATCTAGCTTTACACAGACTGATTTTCGTGCATTTCTGAATGCTCGAAATGCACTGAAAAATATATCATATTATTGGATAGGTTGGGATAGGTTAAGCAAAGTTAGGTTAAGCAAAATTAGGTTACGTAAAGTCAGTTACGTAGCTTAAGTTTCATATTAGCGTATATTAATCTATATTTCAGTATTTTTTATGACAATAAAAATACTATAGAAAAATAGTGGTTTGCATCTGGCATTTTGTTTCAAGCGTGCATTTTATCACGAACGGAAAAAATTTAGATGGACTATATAGCAAGAATAGTTATCTCAGAGGTAAGAGGTAATCCAGCCTAAATTATTATCATTGAATATTTATAAGAAAACGCTAAACCCATACTGATCATGAAGTGCCTGAAGCATGGGAAGTAATCAGGTTTTAATATAAGGTTTCGCTCTGAAGGAAGGGGGCTTTATTGGCATAACGTATCGCTCTATCACAACGTAGTAGAACTTTTTTGGGACAACGATTGCGTTAATGAAGATTAATTGAAACATTTCGATCTTTCATTACTTGACAACATTTCGCTCTAGGAAAACTTCATTGGGACAACGTTTCTTTTCTAAGAAATATTTTTTTTGGTTATGATATAGACCAGCTCTCCTTAGGGCGAAACGCTACATTATAGCACATGTGCTACGTGTGTCTGTCTTCAATCACCGGGGTGATGTCAAAACATCTAGATCAGACAAGAGAAATTTTTCCTCGATTTTCGGGGAAGAAAATAATACATACATAATCCATCCAATTGTAAAAAAAAAAAAAAAAAAAAAAAAAAAAAACTGGATTACTGTAATTCTTCCTCCAGTTTCTATCAAGTAATCCCTGCAATATTTTAATTAAACAGACGTGTACTGCAGAACGAATACACACACAGGCAACAACCACCAACACTTGATAAGGTTCTACACAGAGCGAGCATCGAAGAGCATACACGTTCAAGCGGAAATTTCTCGGTATTTTGGGTGATTGTAAATGGTTTATCTGTTTTGTATACAGCTGAAACTGCCTACAGTCTATTCATAGTCTACGAGTGGACAATAAATAGACAACCTGGAATCAGATCTCTTGAATCCCATTCCACAGGAGCTGTATGCTCCCGAAGGATTTAAACGTTTCCCGTGAATTCAATGATGATAATCTCCACAGAGCGAAACGCTGTCTAAATAAAAGTTTGTTGTGCAACTTTTGTCTCTGACTTTATACTTGTCGGTAATGTCACATTTCATCCTCGTGGTTTCCGTTTGTATAGGAATGGAAAAACAGAAAGTGGTTAATAAGAGTTAAGAAACATGGAGACTGGGGTTGCCTTGGTGTATTCCAGTGGACGCGACTCCGTCTCAGGCCATTTAATCGTGAAGGGGAGGATTTCCGAGCCGTTGTGGGCCATTTACCTCTCACTGTAGCTGGGCGACAGCCTTTGTTAGCAGCTACTGTTGATGCTGATGTTTAGGGTGGTGGTGGTAATGGTGGTCGTTGTGGTGGTGGTGAGGGTGGTGGTGTTTATAAGAGTTGTGGTGGTTATTGTGAGGGTTGGGTAGGGACGGTTATAGTAGTTGTTGTAAGAATGGTGGTTGAGTGGATAGTTGTGGGAGTGATGGTTGTGAAGGGTAATTATGGAGATGATTGTAAGGGTGGTGCTGGAGATGATAGTGGTGGGGGTAGTGACTGTGGGTGATGATTGTGCAGGTGATAGTTGTGACAGTGATGACTGTAAGAGTTAGTGGAGTTGATTGTTATGATGGAATGGGGTGGTGGAGGCAAGGAGAGTTGTAAGGTGGTCTATGGCTATGGAATATGGAGCACATAGAAGCTTTTGGAATATAGAACAGATCGAGACCATGAATATGGAACTGTTCCAGGATATGGATTATGGAACAGATACGGGGAATGGAATGGATCACGGGCAGGAATTCTGAGGGAGAAACCAAGGTAAAGCTACTCCACAAAACTATAAAACTCTAGGAATAAACAAAATTACCGAGAACACTAATATAAAAATATTATACATTTACAACAAATACATTTTTAAAGTTGTTCAGACTGACATTTGAACTTTGAAACAAAGTTGCTTAATTTAGAGACTAAGCATATCTTGTTGGGTAAATTCACGTAAAATAACGTGAAAATTTTGGGAGAATGTTTTCAATAAAGAATTTCATTATATTGCATTGGTCTCACTATTTCCATCGCATCCGCATTTTATACCAATTTCCATTTCGGGAGTAAATAGAACAATATGAAACTGTTGTAAATTGCAACAAAACCCGCAGGTCTTCTCTTAATAAGAACTTTTTCTCCAATAGACGAGGTTCAGGGGTTTTTTTCCCCTCAATTTTTTTCTTTTTTTTTTATAAAATTTTTGGGGGGAAACATCCGCTCGTTTCTAAACCCTTGTAATATCGTAGGTATAAGATTATCTTCTCTTTTTTTTTAAAAAAAAGTCACATGCTTCAGGTTTATGACAGCTCGTTTTTTTTTAAAATTTTAAAATTGAAATTTGAATGTGAAATTAAAACAAAAAAAAACAGACTATTAGCATACTTTTTATATATCCCTTAGAGTACTTAATTATGCCCCCGCAAGAAATTTGATATCAGTTTGTAGCATTGATGAGAAATTTGAGAATACGGAACATTTTGGAAAAAAAAAAAAAAAACTTTTGGGGGGTTTTGGGCGTCATACTTACGCACGCACGCAAGCACGCACGCCCCCCCACACACACACACACACAACACACACACACACACACACACAAAAACCCTCGCGCAAGTGTCCGTCACCGTCAAACGTCATGTGATCGCCACTGGTCAAATGTCAGCGGTCAAACGGTCAGAAAAAAGGGGGTTTTAAAAGGATGTGTTCCCAGTGCTGACCCCAAAAGGGAGAAAATGACCCCTTTTTACTTTTTTGGGGTTACAAAAAGCAATAGTGGACTTTTACTAACCCCTTTTTTTTCGTACAAAATGCGTAGTCAGTTTTACAAAGCCTGTGCTAGTGAAGGGGTCTTTTATCCAAGGAACTAAAAAGGGGGTCTCTGCTTCCCCCAATCAGATCATTTTTTCCCCCTTCCAGTGTCGCTTTTTTAAAAAAATTCTCGCCAATTCGCCGTAATAATAATAAAATAATAATAAAAAAAAAAGGTCTTACTTTTATCTCTAAACAAGTGTTCAACGAAGAAAAGAAAAAAAACCCCCTTTTTTTTTCGCTTTAAACTGTAAAGTGTTATTATAAATTGCTTAAAGTTAAATTTCAAGATCAAACAAATATAGATTTAGCAAGTG
>WNWK01002676.1:0-199301 GCA_009830355.1 Cherax destructor
CGTAGTCTACAGTGCTCCTCTACCTGGCCTGACCTGACACACCTGAGCTACCAGTTAATGTATTCTATGATTCACCTGTCTGCTCGTCCTTTTCTACTAGAAATTACCAATTGCTATTTGTTACTGAGTACTTGATATCCTATTCCTTATCTTACTATGAGAGTTGACCGTTCACAAACAGCTTAGCGGTTAGGTAATTGGAACTTACTCCCGACACCCCAAAAACCACGCATAGGTGAATACTTGCGATGCGATGCAGCTGTCCAGCGTGTAGTATCCTGTAGATTGTCCAACTCGATGTGATGTTCTGGCGTATATCCACTTTCGTTTCTTGTCGATATATAATATAACCTATTCACTGTATTTCTTTTACTTGTCACATGTTTATTTCACTTTATTATCTAGGGTGACACACGTGGCAACGTCGCCTGGAGCACACTAGGCCCACTGACTCCGCCACCAAATATATATTTCTAGTTCACTTATAAAATTATGGCTCTCCCCACACTTATGTGGCTCAGGGCAACTTGTAAATCACTTCAAGGGATGTTCACTACCCTGACACACTTGATAACCCCTGAATTACCCTTGGGTAGCCCTCAAAAACATTTATATGCACAGAGCCCTACAAGATGCGACTGACCCACCCGGCGTCCGGTGTGTGTGTGTGTGTGTGTGTGTGTGAGTGTGTGTTTGTGTGTGTGTGTGTGTGTGTGTGTGTGTGTAGGAGTGTGTGTGAGAGAGAGAGTGTGTGTGTGGTTGTGGTTGCAGGGGTAGATACTCAGCTCCTGGCCACACCTCTTCACTGATCGCTACTAGGTCCTCTCTCTCCCTTCTCCATGAGCTTTATCATACCTCGTCTTAAAGCTATGTATGGTTCCTGCCTCCACTACATCATTTGCTAGACTATTACACTTTCTGACAACTCTATGACTGAAGAAATACTTCCTAACATCCCTTTGACTCGTCTGAGTCTTCAACTTCCAATTACGACCCCTTGTTTTTGTGTCCCATCACTGGAACATCCTGTCTCGGTCCACCTTATCTATTCTACGCAGTATTGTGTATGTCGTTATCATGTCTCCCCTAACCCTCCTGTCCTCCAGTGTCGTCAGGCCGATTTCCCTTAACCTTTCTTCATAGGACATTCACCTTACCTCAGGAACTAGCATTGTTGCAAACCTTTGCACTTTCTCTAATTTCTTGACGTGCTTGACCACGTGTGTTCCAAACTGATGATGCATACTCTAGTATGGGTAAGACGTACAAGGTGTACAGTGTCTTGAACGATTCGTGTGTATGTGTGTGTGTGTGTGTGTGTGTGTGTGTGTGTGTGTGTGTGTGTGTGTCTTTGTAAGTATAGAAGCAGAACAACGATCGCCTTTGCGTGGTGATTGTCACTTATATAAAATTAAGTACATTGAATGCGAAATTTAAAGGAAAAATACATTACCATCAGTTTCACTGTGAAGTTAATGTAACATAATTTGAACGAGACGCTGCTTCACACATTTCCTGTAGACGAATATATATGCACACAAAAGTGAGCAGAATCAGAGAGAAGCAGCATCCAGAGGTCATCTCGTGAAGAACAATGTCTGACATATCATTATATACCGTGAAAGTAATCTCGTAGCTTCCAATATCAGAGTCAGATTGCATCTATAACTCTTACAGGGATGACTGCCGGGGGGTCAGATTCTCAGCCAGAAGAGGAAAGGAATGTTTGAGAGAAAAAGAGAGAGAGAGGGAGAGCTAGAGAGCAAGAGAGAGATTGAGGAAGTACACATGAA
Source organism: Cherax destructor (assembly GCA_009830355.1). Taxonomy (NCBI): domain Eukaryota; kingdom Metazoa; phylum Arthropoda; class Malacostraca; order Decapoda; family Parastacidae; genus Cherax; species Cherax destructor. The sequence continues at coordinate 1,794 of WNWK01002676.1, forward strand.
AGGCAGAGAACAAAATATTTTTGAGAACTCTCTATTTACATATTAAGAACTATCAACAATTGTCTAAGTGGTTGATATATGTATACTAAAACAGAAGGCTCTCTCACTCTCTCTCTCGAATCTTCTTATCCTCTGACCACTGAGGTCATGAAACAAGGGATGAACACACATTAACATATAGAATATATATATATATATATATATATATATATATATATATATATATATATATATATATATATATATATATATATATATATAATATATATATAATATACACTGCGACTAGCCGATGATTCGAACCCATATAGTTTTGACCCTGCCTCGTGGTGAGCGAAAATCACATGACGCCTTAACCCACAGGGCCACACAATCCTACAAGAACCAAGGATCCAGAAAAGCTAGGTTGGTTCTTATAGGATTTGTGGTCCTGTGGGTTAAGGCGTCATGTGATTTTCGCTCATCGAAGCAAGGCCAAAACTACATGGGTTTGAATTCTCGGCTAGTCGCAGTGTTGTTATTTATTCAATACCAATCGTTCATGGTCACAATATATATATATATATATATATATATATATATATATATATATATATATATATATATATATATATAAAAAGATAAGTAAACAGGTGATATCAAAATATGCAAGAAAACACTATGAAAAAATAGAATGAGATTCAAGCTTTCGTGACTACTCACATTATCAAGGAACTATAATAATGTGAGTAGTCACAAACTTGAATTCTTCTATTTTTCATAGTGTTTTCTTGCATATTATATATATATATATATATATATATATATATATATATATATATATATATATATATATATATATATATATATATATATATATTTAATTTATTAGAGAAAGGAATGGATGGAAAGCATGTATTGTGCACTACTACTGCTGCATAGTTTTACTCCTTAAATAACTACTCATATTACGCTACTCTTACTCAAGTAGCTGTGTGTTCACCAGTGTTCTACTTCTAAATATCCCTAATAGTAGCGCTAATGCACTCTGTGTGATTGATGACTCCCTATTTAGGGTGCATCTTGATATAATATGTAATCGTTGGATTCTGAGCAATTACTAGGTTTTTTCACTAGTGACTCCGCCTACCACTGCTCTACCAATCTGTCTGCAGAATATAATCCTCTTCTCCATGAATACGCTGCACCTTTGTCAAGTATGATGGACTGAATACATCGGCTCCAGGCTGAGGACTTAATCATCAGCTTATCGGGTATATAATATACATTTGATACAATGATACGCATCAGACTCAGCAACACCATGCAATCTTTGTATAGTGGCTATCCACAGAAACTCCACTGGTAACATCTGTTCTACTATATATGGGCATGACGTAATTCCACTAGTGGCCCCCACCCATCTGCCAAGTATGGTCACTGAAGCTCAATCTTTGGGTACATTTAAAACTGGTAATTTAAATGAGTGTGATGGACTGTAATTGAGAATTATTATGAAAGGTTTAGAAAACCAACAAGATTAACGAGACACTTATACAACCGTTTCTCTGTATTGAATTTATAAAGCTTCGGGATTGTGAAACACTGTCATAATAATAAACAGGCTCTCCTGCCTGCCATATTAACAGCCAGGCATCCCTGGCTGCCATAATAACAGCCAGGCATCCCTGGCAGTCATAAGAAACAGGCTCTTCTGGCTGCCATAATAACAGCCAGGCTTCCTTGGGTGCCATAATAACAGCCATGCTTCCCTGGCTGCCATAATAAAGGTCATGCTTCCCTGGCTGCCATATTAACAGCCAGCTTCCTGCCATAAAGCGGCTTCCTGCACCATAATAACAGGCTTCGGCTGCAAACAGTTCCCTGGCTGCCATAATACACGATGCTCAGGCTTCTCCCAAGTCAGACTGCCATAATAACAGCCAGACTTCCCTGGCTGCCATAATAACAGCCAGGCTTCTCTGACTGCCATAATAACAGCCAGACTTCCCTGGTTGCCATAACAACAACCAGGTTTCACTGACTGTCATAATAACAGCCAGATTTCATAGGATGCCATAACAACAACCAGGCTTCCCTGGCTGCAAAATATGAGCCAGACTTCGCTGGCTGCCTTAATAACAGCCAGGTTTCCCTGGCTACTATAATAATAACAACCAGGCTTCTCTAACTACCATAACAACCAGGTTTCCCTGGCTACCATAAAAAACAACCAGGCTTCCCTGGCTACCATAACAACAACAAAGCTTCCCTGGCTACCATAGAAACAACCAGGCTTCCTTGCCTGCAAAATTAACAACCAGGCTTCTCTGGCTACCATAACAACCAGGCTTCCCTGGCTGACATACCATCCATGTTTCCCTGGCTACTATAACAACAACCCGGCTTTCCTGGCTACCATAACAACAACCAGGTTTCGTTGGCTATTATAACAACAACAAGGCTTCCCTGGCTACCATAACAACAACCAGGCTTCCCTGGCTACCACGACAATAACAAAGCTTCCCTGGCTACCTTAACAACAATCAGGCTTTCCTGGCTACCATAACAACAACCAGGCTTCCCTGGCTACCACAACAATCAGACTTCCCTGGCTACCATAGCAACAACCAGGCTTCCCTGGCTACCTTAACAACAATCAGACTTCCCTGGCTACCATAACAACAACCAGGCTTCCCTGGCTACCACGACAACAACCAGGCTTCCCTGGCTACCTTAACAACAATCAGGCTTTCCTGGCTACCATAACAACAACCAGGCTTCCCTGGCTACCACAACAACCAGACTTCCCTGGCTATCATAACAACAACAAGGCTTCCCTGGCTACCATAACAACAACCAGGCTTTCCTGGCTACCTTAACAACAATCAGACTTCCCTGGCTATCACGACAACAACCAGGCTTCCCTGGCTACCACAACAACAACAAGACTTCCCTGGCTACCATAAAAACAACCAGGCTTCCCTGGCTACCATAACAACAACCAGGCTTCCCTGGCTGCCATAACAATGGATGGGTAGATAATGATAATAGTGGAGAACAGATTAGTGATGATGTTGCAGGGTATTATGAATGCGGCAGCTGCTCTAAGGACTATGTTAGTCACTGAAGCAGTGACATTTCTGCAGGAAAAAGTTATGAAACGTTTCCACAGTGAAGATACCCGAGTATTGCTCCAGTGTTACTTTCACCAGGCTAAGAGACTGGACACCTTTCATGCAATATCAACCAAGGCAAAGAAATTTAACACGTTTTAATTAATGCTAATGAACAACTTAAATTTTCGTCTCTAAGCAAGCCTCACCAGGCTGATGTGATCAAAGATTCATCTTTCCGAGACTAATAAAGATTAATAAAGTCTGTTGAACCGATAAAACATTTCTACAATAAAGATACCCAGGTGGTGCACTAGTGTCTTATTTATTTTATTTATTAACACATCGCCCGATTCCCACCAAGGCAGGGTGGCCCGAAAAAGAAAAACTTTCATCATCATTCACTCCATCACTGTCTTGCCAGAGGGGTGCTTTACACTACAGTTATAAAACTGCAACATTAACACCCCTCCGTCAGAGTGCAGACACTGTACTTCCCATCACCAGGACTCAAGTCCGGCCTGCCGGTTTCCCTGAATCCCTTCATAAATGTTACTTTGTTCACACTCCAACAGCACGTCAAGTATTAAAAACCATTTGTCTCCATTCACTCCTATCAAATACGCTCACACATGCTTGCTGGAAGTCCAAGCCCCTCGCACACAAAACTTCCTTTACCCCCTCCCTCCAACCTTTCCTAGGCCGACCCCTACCCCGCCTTCCCTCCTCTGCAGATTTATACACTCTCGAAGTTATTCTGTCTCGTTCAATTCTCTCTACATGTCCGAACCACCTCAACAACCCCTCCTCAGCTCTCTGGATAATAGTTTTGGTAATCTCGCACCTCCTCCTAATTTCCAAACTCCGAATTATCTGCATTATATTCACACCACACATTGACCTCAGACATGACATCTCCACTGCCTCCAGCCTTCTCCTCGTTGCAACATTCATCACCCATGCTTCACACCCATATAAGAGTGTTGGTATAACTATACTCTCATACATTCCCTTCTTTACTTCCATGGACAAAGTTCTTTGTCTCCACAGACTCCGAAGTGCTCCACTCACCCTTTTTCCCTCATCAATTCTATGATTCACCTCATCCTTCATAGACCCATCTGCTGACATGTCCACTCCCAAATATCTGAATACATTCACCTCCTCCATACTCTCTCCCTCCAATCTGATATCCAATCTTTCGTCACCTAATCTTTTTGTTATCCTCATCACCTTACTCTTTCCTATATTCACTTTCAATTTTCTTCTTTTACACACCCTACCAAATTCATCCACCAACCTCTGCAACTTCTCTTCAGAATCTCCCAAAAGCACAGTGTCATCAGCAAAAAGCAACTGTGACAACTCCCACTTTGTATTTAATTCTTTATCCTTTAACCCCACACCTCTTGCCAAGACCCTCGCATTCACTTCTCTTACAACCCCATCTATAAATATATTGAACAACCACGGTGACATCACACATCCTTGTCTAAGGCCCACTTTTACTGGGAAATAGTCCCCTTCCCTCCTACACACTCTAACTTGGGCCTCACTATCCTCATAAAAACTCTTCACTGCTTTCAGTAACCTACCTCCTATTCCATACACCTGCAACATCTGCCACATTGCCCCCCTATCCACCCTATCATACGCCTTTTCCAAATCCATAAATGCCACAAAAACCTCTTTACCCTTATCCAAATACTGTTCACCTATATGTTTCACTGTAAACACTTGGTCTACACACCCCTACCTTTCCTAAAGCCCCTTGTTCATCTGCTCTCCTGCTTTCTGTCTTACTCTTAATTCTTTCAATAATAACTCTACCATACACTTTACCAGGTACACTCAACAGACTTATTCCCCTATAATTTTTGCACTCTCTTTTGTCCCCTTTGCCTTTATACAAAGGAACAATACACGCTCTCTGCCAATCCCTAGGTACCTTACCCTCTTCCATACATTTATTAAATAATAGCACCAACCACTCCAAAACTATATCCCCACCTGCTTTTAACATTTCTATCTTTATCCCATCAATCCCAGCTACCTTACTCCCTTTCATTCTACCCACTGCCTCACGAACTTCCCCCACACCCACAACTGGCTCTTCCACACTCCTACAAGATGTTATTCCTCCTTGCCCTATACACGAAATCACAGCTTCCCTGTCTTCATCAACATTTAACAACTCATCAAAATATTCTCTCCATCTTCCCGATACCTCTAACTCTCCATTTAATAACTCTCCTCTCCTATTTTTAACTGTCAAATCCATTTGTTCCCTAGGCTTCCTCAACTTATTAATCTCACTCCAAAACTTTTTCTTATTTTCAACAAAATTTGTTCATAACATCTCACCCACTCTCTCATTTGCTCTCTTTTTACATTGCTTCACCACTCTCTTAACCTCTCTTTTTCTCTCTCCATATACTCTTCCCTCCTTGCATCACTTCTACTTTGTAAAAACCTCTCATATGCTAACTTTTTCTCCCTTACTACTCTCTTTACATCATCATTCCACCAATCGCTCTTCTTCCCTCCCGCACCCACTCGCCTGTAACCACAAACTTCTGCTGAACACTCTAACACTACATTTTTAAATCAACCCCATACATTTACGACCCCATTGCCTACACTCTCACTAGCCCATCTATCCTCCAATAGTTGTTTATATCTTACCCTAACTGCCTCCTCTTTTAGTTTATAAACCTTCACCTCTCTCTTACTTACTGCTTCTATTTTCCTTGTATCCCATCTACCTTTTACTCCCACTGTAGCTATAACTAAAAAGTGATCTGATATATCTGTGGCCCCCTCTATAAACATGTACATCCTGAAGTCTACTCAACAGTCTTTTATCTACCAATACATAGTCCAACAAACTACTGTCATTACGCCCTACATCATATCTTGTATACCTTATTTATCCTCTTTTTCTTAAAATATGTATTACCTATAACTAAACCCCTTTCTATACAAAGTTCAATCAAAGGGCTCCCATTATCATTTACACCTGGCACCCCAAACTTACCTACCACACCCTCTCTACATGTTTCTCCTACTTTAGCATTTAGGTCCCCTACCTCTACACTCCTCTCTTCTCCAGGTGCATACACGCTTATTATGACCCACTTTTCGCATCCGACCCTTATTTTAATCCACATAATCCTTGAATTTACACATTTATATTCCCTCTTCTCCTTCCATAACTGATCCTTCAACATTATTGCTACCCCTTCCTTAGCTCTAACTCTCTCAGATACTTCTGACTTAATCCCATTTATTTCTCCCCACTGAAACTCGCCTACCCCCTTCAGCTTTGTTTCGCTTAGGGCCAGAACATCCAACTTCTTTTCATTCATAACATCAGCAATCATCTCTTTCTTATCATCCGCACTACATCCACGCACATTCAAACATCCCAGTTTTATAAAGTTTTTCTTCTTCTCTTTTTTAGTAAATGTGTACAGGAGAAGGGGTTACTAGCCCATTGCTCCCGGCATTTTAGTCGCCTCATACGACACGCATGGCTTACGGAGGAAAGATTCTTTTCCACTTCCCCATGGACAATAGAGAAAATAAAAAGAACAAGAGCTATTAAGAAAAAGAAGAAAAACCTAGATGTGTGTATGTATATATATGCATGTGCATGCCTGTGTAGTGTGACCTAAAGTGTAAGTAGAAGTAGCTAGATATATCTGTTATCCAGCGTGTTTATGAGACAGAAAAAGACACCAGCAATCCTACCATCATGTAAACAGTTTCAGGTTTCTGTTTCACAGTCACCTTGCAGGACGGTAGTACCTCCCTGGGTGGTTGCTGTCTACCAACCTACTAGTGTCTTATATGACAACTTATATACCTCAGATCTACTGAAATAAGTTCTTGATTGAAAATCAGAGATTTAAAGAAAGAAGCTAAGAAGCGTCAGGCCCGGATGGTCTTAGGTTTCTCCTAGGATTATCCTCTGAACTTACCCTCTAAGAAGATCAGACTCTCACCATTGCTCAGCCTCTTCCCTTTCATTAAACAAAGATGACAAAGACAAACAAGTGCACTGAGACTCCCGTTTCGGCGCATATTGGACTTAGCAGTCATTCACAGTTCAGGAGCAACCTTCTGGTAGATAAGATAGCCAGACTCAGGCAGTACCTTGGGAAGATGGGCCATTATGTTATTAAGCAATTTACCAATCCATCGTCAACACCCTCTGCAGGATCACTCCATGGTTACTGCAATCACACTGTTTTAAGCACGTGTTGTCACAAGTTAAGGAGACAGGAGGGATCCATCGATTTTTACAAATAGTCACGAGAAAATTCTCCCTTATAGACGAATATATCACTATTTATTCTCGGCTTTAGGTATCCTTTTCCAGAACGGTCAGCTGGAGTATTCTGCATTAAAGCGGAAGATGACAATGAATAATCTAAATTGGGAGTCTGGATGGCAACTGTTGCTTCTGCACCCAACAAGAACTGGCAAGACGCAACATAACTCATCCTGCTGCTCACTGTGATCAAGCAGTACATGCCTGGGGTCTGTTCTTCCTTTTCAATCAGTCATCAATAGACCCTGCAAGCATTCATCATTTCATCAAACTAATTAGAGGGAGTGTTATGAGTCTAATCTCAACCATATTCCTGTGATTAGCGGAGACTATAATGAACATTATAATGAAGAAACCCCCAGTTGTCCTATCGTAAATTGTCAAGGTTGTGACTCACGAATGGCCCAACACCGAGAAAATAATGGTTGAAAGCAATCGGTGAGCTATTGGAAGATCTGGATGGTCTTTGGCCGAGGTGGAGGCAGGTGTTTAAACACCAAGAAAAGTCAGTGCTGGAATTAGATACACGTGCAACACCTGGGTATATTTATTTGAAAACGTTCCGCCAACCAATATACGATGACCGCATAATGTGAGGTAATCAGTCCCTCAGCTTTGCAGATCTATACATGGAAGACACTGAAAAATGAGGTAATCAGTCCCTTAGTCAATGCCCTACTCAAATCTAACTCAGTCCACTAAGTCAAGGTAATTGTTTCTAGTTATTACGTTTGTGGTCTTAAGAAATCGTCTACAAGAAGCTCATGGGACAACAGACCTGACATTAACACAAGATAAGTAAGGTGTCTCCATGTTAAGTCTCCAAGATTTTAACTGGAAGACTTTCAGGATGTTTATCTTGAAGCTGATGTTAAGAGGATTTAATGCGCAGGTGGGTTCTGTTTCCTAGTACACTCATCCATTGTTGATTTATGCCCGTTACCTAGACCTATACGTTACCTAGACCTATACGTTACCTAGACCTATACGTTACCTAGACCTATACGTTACCTAGACCTATACGTTACATAGACCGATACACATTAATGCATTCGTGCTTGCTGTAATTTAAAACATTTCAAGCAGTTTGAGGATTTTATGCACTTACGTGATATTTTTTATCTCGTTTATTAAATTATTTCATGCCTTATAAACCAAAGTTTGGGCCCAATAACTGAACCATCAACAATTCTGTATTCTTGGTTTATTGTTACCTACGTGAATAGCTGTAGGATATGCACGATGAATATCTTCGTCACTCCCGTCATTACTACATTTTGAGAGTCTCCTGCAAGGACCTGCAGAGCTCAATCAGTGATTCAGTCTGTTGCCAAGATACAACTCTGTGTTGCAAAGTGCACTGCAGGTGCACTTGCACGAGGCGTACCAATATGACACATGATCATTGTTTTATCCATCACGAGAGGGAAAAGGACCCCCTCTCTCTCTCTCCCCCTACCATCCACCCTCAGAGCTCCCCCCATTAGTGTCTCCCTGCACTAGAAATTAGTTTAAAGAGAATTCATTCTTTTCTCGATTAAGTTGCCTATCCGTAGAGAGTGTGATCATATGAATCCAACTGACAATGAGAAGACATAACTATTTCTCCATAGGACACCCATGGGATCGATAGTGAGTTCCCAACGGACAACGAAAACCTGGCTAGATTTTTACAAACATGGTAAATCACAACAAAAATCACATCAATCAGTCTCACTATTACCGGATCTGAGAGATTTCTTCTAATTAGGTCTCAGGTCGTCATTTGTTCCTCGCTGCTCACTTTTATGTTGAGACGAAGGGACACGGGAATAAAAAGGATGAGAATGAGAAAGTAGGTAACAACAGGGAAAAGAGGCAAGGGGTAGGAATGGACAATAGGGACAATGGATAGGGAAAGTGGGTGGGACAGTCGACAGATAAAAGAGGGAGTGATACTGAAATTTGGTAAGGGAAGGAAGGGTACAGAGTAAAAGTACAGATGGCAAAGGGATAGACTAAGGGATGGGAATAAATGTAGAGACAGGGACAGTTACAAGAGGAAACTGGCATTAAAGATAGGAAGGAGGAAGGGGTAGGAAAAAGTTAACACTGGGTAGTGACAGGAACAGGGATAGAGGGGCATGAGACGGTGGTAACAAGTCAGGAAGCTAGAGATAGATGGGACAGTAAACACACAGCTTATCAATAACCCACAATTCAGTCTTTTTAATTCAACTGCGCATTACCAGCCAATTTATTTCACATGGGTTCAAACCCCACACGTTCCGTGTTTTATTTTTTCTACCAAATTACAGAGATCTACGCGTAAAACTTAGAGCCGAGCCTCTTAACACCCAATGTCGCGGCCAAACACTCACCTCAAGAACAACATACATTAACACACTGGTCGTTCAGAACGAATCAACTTCTCTCATTTCTTAGGATTAATTTTCCACAAGCCCTAATTAATCTTGACTGAGAATCATCGTCACCATGTAAAAAATACAAAAACCGAAGGGGGTTATACGAGCGCTGGGTTGATGAAATGTGGTCAGGTTTGCTTCAAGGAAGGGAGAGAGAAGTTGAATTCTTTGTATGATGATCCCTTCACAAGCATCCAAGTACTTCACTTAGAGAAAGATTTTGAGAGTACTGGGCTCACAAGCTTCTTCAACAGGAGAAAGATCTGTGGAAAGATTAAATGGAAAAAAATGGATTTAATTAACTCTAATATCACTATCAAAAGTCTTGTAGCTCAGTGTTCTGTGCTGAAGTTATTCAGGAGTCAGCAGGAACAGCATCAGGAACAACAACAGCAATACAGAAGTAATTAGGATATCAAGTAACCTAGCGTCAACAGGAATAATAACAACACAAACAATTCAGCATCTGGAGTGACATCAGCAGCAGTAACAAAAACAACAGCAATAAAACCAGAAGTAATAACAAGAAAAATAAACACACCAACACCACCACTACTACTATCATCACCAGCACCACCACCAGCATCACCACCACCAGCATCACCACCACCACCATCACCATCATCAGCACCACCACCAGCACCACAACTACCATCACCATCACCACCAACATCATCACCACCACCACAATCACCATCATCAGCACCACCACCAGCACCACCACCACCATCACCACCACCGACATCATCATCACCACCATCACCACCACCATCATCATGACCACCACCACCATCATCACCACCACTACCATCACCACCACTACCACAATCACCATCACCACCACCATCACCACCACCATCACCACCACCATCGCCATCACCAACACCACCATCACTACCACCATTATCACCACCACCATCACCATTACTACCATCAACGACAACGACAGCAACAACAACAACAACAACAACAACAACAACAAAAACAATAAAACGACAACATCATCATCAACAAAATATATTAAATATTATTGAAAACAATTGGTTAAAATATAAAAGAGGAATTGCCAGGAGATATTAAGAAAACTTAAATGATATTTTAGGAATATTTATCTCAATTTGAGTTTAACTCCAAGGAATGTTCTTCTAACATCCCACATCCTCCTAGCGTCGAGAATGCCCAACTTATTTGCTAACAAGAACGAGAAAATATTGTTATGAATAACAAATTCGTTGTCAATATTACTCTGGCTTTATTTACCAAATAAAACGTAAAAAAAATGAACGTCATTTTATTTTTCATTTTAAAACGTGTAATATCAGTGAATTTGTACTGGACGTGATTAAGAAATACGTGTTGTGCAAATTCTTAATAAAGTGGATTGACCGCCAGATTTAAGTTACGGCGAAATTAGCAATAAGAGCCAATTTTCCAAGCTGTCTGCACTTTCCAAAACTTTCAGGCTCAGTAACTGATGGCCCAGAGTCTGTTGGCGTAGTGACTGCAAGCCTAGTGACTGAAGCCCTAGTGACTGCAGGCCTAGTGACTGAAGGCCTAGTGAGTGAAGCCCTAGTGACTGCAAGCCTAGTGACTGCAGACTTAGTGACTGAAGGCCTAGTGACTGAAGGCCTAGTGACTGAAACCTTAGTGACTGCAGACCTAGTGACTGAAGGCCTAGTGACTGCAGGTCTATTGATTGAAGGACTAGTGACTGAAACCTTAGTGACTGCAGACCTAGTGACTGAAGGCCTAGTGACTGCTAGCCTAGTGACTGAAGGCCTAGTGACTGCAGGCCTATTGATTGAAGGCCTAGTGACTGCAAGCCTAGTGACTGAAGGCCTAGTGATTGCAAACCTAGTGACCGAAGGCCTAGTGATTGCAAGACGTGACTGCAAGCCTAGTGACTGCAAGCCTAGTGACTGAAGGCCTAGTGACTTCAAGCCTAGTGACTGCAGGTCTAGTGGCTGCAGGTCTAGTGACTGCAGGTCTAGTGACTGCAGGTCTAGTGGCTGCAGGTCTAGTGACTGCAAGCCTAGTGACTGCAAGCCTAATGACTACAGGTCTAGTGGCTGCAGGTCTAGTGACTGAAGACCTAGTGACTGCAAGCCTAATGACTGCAAGCCTAATGACTGCAGGTCTAGTGGCTACAGGTCTAGTGGCTGCAGGTCTAGTGACTGCAAGACTAGTGACTGAAGACCTAGTGACTGCAAGCCTAGTAACTGCAAGCCTAGAGACTGCAAGCCTTGTGACTGCAAGCCTTGTGGCTGCCGGTCCATTGGCCCGGTGATTACAACTGAACCAGCCTAAAATAGGGATTAAAGTAAATTCTCAGCATTCATACATTAATTTAAATGTATGAATTGCGCATTGACCATATAATGATGGAATTATTTATAAACTTTGCGTGATTTCCATTACTTTTAATTTTTTTTAGAAGATGCATTACTTTTAATTTTGTAGCCAACATCAGATTCATCCCACCTAACTAGTAAAATATTCAAAATGCAAACATATGAACATTTCTTTGGAAACCAAACAAATTTCCAATACAATGTCCAAGTGTTTGCATTTTGTGCCTCTTTTCCAACAATTTGTCGGAATTACATATAATTTTTACCACTTTCCATATATTTGCAGGCATTATCGTAAGAATTTTTAAAATATTATTTACAGATAATAAAGCCCTGGCAACCCTCTCCAAGAAAATTAGTAAATTAAGCCAAATTCTAATTTGCTTTTACAAAAATTAAAACCGCGACTATTTAACACATTCCATAGCCAAGGGGAAATTGTGCTCAGTGTTTCATAAAGTTCAACTTAGTGGTTTGTGCTCCAAAGCCGCATGAATAACATCCATGTATATCAGCTAATGTTCATCTACAAGTTTTCTCTACACGAGTTTTTGTATTCATCCAGGATGCTTGAGCCTCGCATGATAGTAGGTCATATTTTCAATAAAATAAATATTTGATATCTTCACTATGCCTTGATTTTTTTAAATTTTAAAGTGTTTGACTTAGTTTATGTTTAGACTTGTGCGTCTCTTGAAGTTACGGAATTAAGGCTCCTGGCCCTCTTGATGTCTTCAAGATGTATCTACCGGTTAATCATAAAATTTTATAGTTTTCTGAAATAGTTGAGTTACACCTCCTGGGTCTCTACAGATCTTAAGCTGCAGTTTCTGAACTTCATGTGAATATCTTCACTTTTTTTTTTTTTAAATTAACAATGTTAAAAATAATTGAGTTCCAGTGTCTGGATTTCTTAAGAGTAACTTCAACACTTTGTTCGATTGAACTTAGATTTTAGTTGAGCTTGACGAAGGTGAATACCAGTTTCTGGTACTCAACTTCATAATGCTTCCTTTTATTAAGTCTCATTTTTAGCAGTTCTTATGAGGTTGAATTCTGGCTCCTGAACCTCTCCATGGTGTTGTGTTCTAGCTCCTGTGCCTCTTGAAAATATTGGTCTCATCTGTAGCAGCTGTTGAAAAGGCTGTGAGCTACTACTCCTGCACTACTTTAGGGTGTTGAAGAAAAGCTCTTGGGCCTCTTTAGAGTTTTAGGTTAATATGTCTAAGCCTTATGTGAGTATGGAGGTGCAGCTCATGGGGACTTCTCAGGCTATTATGATGTATTTCCTAGACCTCTGGAGGCTGTTGATTTATAGCACAATAAATTATAGAGAGTGTGAATACCAAGGAAGGGCTATAACTTTCTCAGATCTGCAGCGACCGAAATTCATTTAAAGCAATTCACCCATTTGTAGCGTTTCTTACACTGATTTCTATGAAATTCCACTGTGATGGTAGAAACGAGCATAACTCTCCCAGGGCCTATGAACTGATGGTGCAACTTTCAGGGATTTGGTTTTTTTCCATATGTCTCACCTAAAGACCTAGACTGGGTGGAATGGTTTAGATTTTGGATGAGGATTCATTTCTATTTTCAATATTATTAATTTTATATTCATGGGGAAGCAATACACCCATTACCGCGAATGTGTATTGAAAGAGTAAGAACATCTCAAATATTAGTGTTTTCATGTGTGCACAGCTGTTATAACAGATTTTACAATGGTAACGGTTCAGCGGTAGTCACTGTTCACAGTATCTAAGTTATAGTGTAGTGTAAGTTGTCGTGGGATACACTAGGTTGTCGTGGGACACACTAGGTTGTCGTGGGACACACTAAGTTGTCGTGGGACACACTAGGTTGTCGTGGGACACACTAGGTTGTCGTGGGACACACTAGGTTGTCGTGGGACACACTAGGTTGTCGTGGGACACACTAGGTTGTCGTGGGACACACTAGGTTGTCGTGAGATACACTAGGTTGTCGTGGGACACACTAGGTTGTCGTGGGATACACTAGGTTGTCGTGGGACACACTAGGTTGTCGTGGGATACACTAGGTTGTCGTGGGACACACTAGGTTGTCGTGGGATACACTAGGTTGTCGTGGGACACACTAGGTTGTCGTGGGATACACTAGGTTGTCGTGGGATACACTAGGTTGTCGTGGGATACACTAGGTTGTCGTGGGACACACTAGGTTGTCGTGGGATACACTAGGTTGTCGTGGGATACACTAGGTTGTCGTGGGACACACTAGGTTGTCGTGGGATACACTAGGTTGTCGTGGGACACACTAGGTTGTCGTGGGACACACTAGGTTGTCGTGGGATACACTAGGTTGTCGTGGGATACACTAGGTTGTCGTGGGATACACTAGGTTGTCGTGGGACACACTAGGTTGTCGTGGGATACACTAGGTTGTCGTGGGACACACTAGGTTGTCGTGGGATACACTAGGTTGTCGTGGGATACACTAGGTTGTCGTGGGATACACTAGGTTGTCGTGGGACACACTAGGTTGTCGTGGGATACACTAGGTTGTCGTGGGATACACTAGGTTGTCGTGGGATACACTAGGTTGTCGTGGGATACACTAGGTTGGAATGGTAGTGCCTGGTGATTGCAGTTATTGTCAATCCATAAAAGCACTATAACCTTGTCTGTGAACAATTTGTAAATAATCGTAACAACTTCCCGGTGTTGGTGTATGGACACGCAGTATCTCCTGGTCATGAGTATTGCTCTAGCATGAGTATTAATTAACAGGCGAGAGAGATCTTGAGTTTGTTATCTTGAGGAGATGAACTTCTAATTAGATTCTGATTGGGTTTTTTCTATTCATTTCCTATTTCTTTTTACTCTCTCAATCATATAATACATATTTTAATTTGATCCTTGATCTACTTGACTTGATTTTGCTTGACAACATTCGCCATATGGTTAAATAGCTTTTAACACGAGCCCTTAAAAATATTTGACGACTTACTTTATATTTAATTATGTGAATACAAATTATTGAGTTCATTTTCATCTGGTGTATCCCACAACAACCTAGTGTATCCCACAACAACCTAGTATATCCCACAACAACCTAGTGTATCCCACTACAACCTAGTGTATCCCACAACAACTTACACTACACGATCAATTTATACATTAGACACATATGCAACACTTGGGTATCTTTATTGAGGAAACGTTTCGCCACACAGTGGCTTCATCAGTCCAATACAAAGTAGAAAGGTGTAAGGAGAGTAGGAGTTTGAGGTAATCAGTCCCTCGGCCTGGAGTCAATGTGTTCAGTCCATCAATCTTGTTAGAAGTGCAGCACATGTCCGTAGAGGTGGCTTATATACTGTAATCAGGTGAGGTGAAGCAGGAGGAGGCGGGGTCATAGTGATACCATCCACTATTCGAAGTAGGTCTTCGTCCAAAGGTTGGACAAGTGTTGAAGAATTCGTTTGTGCTGCACTTCTAACAAGATTGATTGACTGAACACATCGACTCCAGGCCGAGGGACTGATTACCTCAAACTCCTACTCTCCTTACACCTTTCTACTTTGTATTGGACTGATGAAGCCACTGTGTGGCGAAACGTTTCCTCAATAAAGATACCCAAGTGTTGCATATGTGTCTAATTTATAACTTGTCGGTTCTTTGAACCATTCATCTACACCACCACCAACACCACGGAGTCTAACATGGATTCATTGCTTCTATGTTAACAAGATCAACACTACTGTAAATACCTAGCTTTGGATCAGATATATATATTTTTTGTTTTCATTTTTCATTTTTCTTAAGATAGGATTATTATAATCATAATTACGTATTTATTATTTAAATTTCATTCTATTAAATAAAGTGTTTATTTTTCTTGTTATTATTGTCTTTTTCTATTATACTTTTCCTAAGAAGATTGGCGACAACCTTCACATTGTTCCGGGGATAATCCTTGCATAACAACTGTTAAAGGACAGATGGGCTAGTGTGAGTATAGGCAATGGGGTAGAAGATGTATGGGGTAAGTTTAAGAAAATAGTGTGAGTGTTCAGCAGAAGTTTGTGGTTACAGGAAAGTGGGTGCGAGAGGGAAGAAGAGCGATTGGTGGAATGATGATGTAAAGAGAGTAGTAAGAGAAAAAAAGTTAGCATATGAGAGGTTTTTACCAAGTAGAAGTGATGCAAGGAGGGAGGAGTATATGGAGAGAAAAAGAGAGGTTAAGAGAGTGGTGAAGCAATGTAAAAACAGAGCAACTGAGAGATGGGTGAGATGTATCTTAATACAGGGATTTCTTCGCTTGCCTATTCCTTGGGCACGACCTACTTCCACACTGGACAAATGTGACACCTCCTACAACTGCTGCACCTCTCCTGTCTACAATATATAAGCTTCCTCTACGCACATATGCTGTATTCTATTCAAGATTGATGGACTGACAACATCGACTCAAGATTGACGGACTGACCACCTCAAACTCCTCCTGTCCTTCACGATTCTCCTTTGTATGGGCTGATGAAGCCACTGTGTGGCGAAACGTTTCCTCAATAAAGATACCCAAGGAAAAATAAACACATAAGCAGTATAATGTGATCCTTTATTGACAACGTTTCGCCCACGCAGTGGGCTTTATCGAGTCACAGACAGATCTACCTGGAAAATGAGTAACAAAGATATATATAGGGTACAGTCAGGTGGAGAATGCTGGGTCAGGTGGAGAAAGCTGCATGTGACAATCTTAAAAGTAGTGTGATAGTTAAAAACATTGTGTGACTTAAAGGACCTGCAGTGTACCATTCTTGAGTTCTAGGTGGGATAGCGTTGAAGAAGTTTCTTGGCAATAGGTTCAGCTATGTTGTAGAAGCCGTTGTTCTGGTTGAAGTTGTTGGATATACAGATAAGTGATGATTCCAGGATTCTTCGGTATTGCGTGTTGTCTTCTCTGGTGATGAGTCTTGCGTTTCTGTAGTTGATTAAATGGTTGTGTAAATTTCGGTGTTGAACACAGGCATTTCTTGAGTCGTCAGATCTGCCTGCGTACTGGTGTTCTGAAATGCGTGTTTGGAGGTCTCTGGATGTTTCGCCAACGTATAATTTGCTGCAGCCATTACAAGGGATTGTGACTATTTTGAAGGATCTACTGATGGTCCCCAGTAAGGGTCGATTTTCTATCTCCTTGTTCCTGACGCTGTGTTGCTGTTGCTTGCTATATTGCTGTTCTGCGAATTGGTCATTTTACTGGTCAATCAGCTGTTCTGATTGTCAGGTTGTTAGAGAAGCTAGCTTATGAGAAGTTGTTTAGTCGGACACTGGTTGAGTCGAGTCTTAGAGTTACCTGGAGCTCAATCATACACACATATATTCTTATTTGTATATATCTGCATTATTGTAATTACTGACATTGTACCTGATGGTACTTCAGAGTCATTTAGATATATGTGCCTTCAGCACAGTTTTATTGTATATGAGAGCAGTGTAGGAGCTAACCTAATTAACCTCCTAATTCATAACTTAATGAATATCCTGATCATATGTACATTTATTTACTTTGAAACCCTAGACTCTCACTTTGATAATAAACCTTTTAAATATATTTCATTGGTTAGTACCCTACCAGTTGTAATCCTCCTGGAGACTATTGAATATATCGGATAACTGGACCAGGATACTGACTTTGTTGCAAAAGCCCAGTAACAGGCTGGATGCTAGAAGGGCTATCCTTTCTAGTGTTCACTGGAGATGTCTATTACTAATAGATATCGTGTCTTTTTGTAACACGAGATGTAATGACAACCAGTGATCGTCATCATGTACAGGATGTAATGACAACCAGTGATCGTCGTCATGTACAGGATGTAATGACAACCAGTGATCGTCATCATGTACAGGATGTAATGACAACCAGTGATCGTCATCATGTACAGGATGTAATGACAACCAGTGATCGTCACCATGTACAGGATGTCATGACAACCAGTGATCGTCACCATGTACAGGATGTAATGACAACCAGTGATCGTCACCATGTACAGGATGTCATGACAACCAGTGATCGTCATCATGTACATGATGTCATGACCATCAGTGATCGTCATCATGTACAGGATGTCATGACAACCAGTGATCGTCATCATGTACAGGATGTCATGACAACCAGTGATCGTCACCATGTACAGGATGTAATGACAACCAGTGATCGTCACCATGTACAGGATGTCATGACAACCAGTGATCGTCACCATGTACAGGATGTAATGACAACCAGTGATCGTCATCATGTACAGGATGTCATGACAACCAGTGATCGTCATCATGTACAGGATGTCATGACAACCAGTGATCGTCACCATGTACATGATGTCATGACCATCAGTGATCGTCACCATGTACAGGATGTCATGACCATCAGTGATCGTCACCATGTACAGGATGTCATGACCATCAGTGATCGTCACCATGTACAGGATGTCATGACCATCAGTGATCGTCACCATGTACAGGATGTCATGACCATCAGTGATCGTCATCATGTACAGGATGTCATGACCATCAGTGATCGTCACCATGTACAGGATGTCATGACAACCAGTGATCGTCACCATGTACATGATGTCATGACCATCAGTGACTAACAGCATCCGCTGGTGGTCACTTGTCGTATGTAACGACCATTGGTGCTCAATATTTCTAAAACGTTTAATGATACCGACAAACGTATCATCACTACGTTAACATTTATCCATCCAGAGTCTATACTAATCGAATACAGAGAGAAAAATTAGAGAAATGTAAAAAAAAGTTTACAGATCAACTGCAGTGTACTCAGATTGTTCCAACTGGTAACTTACGTCACCTGACGACTATGACTCGGACCTGCGTGTTCATCACAGCTGTACTACCAAGACTAATGGTCATAGATTTGAGACAATGAAGCCTCTGCAAGCTTCCTTCTTGATGATTAGTATGGCATCATTCCAAGCATTACTACTTGTGCGAATAACAATGTCATTAATAACATAGTAGGGCATAAAAGAGGTAAGGAGAGATAACAGCTGTTTGCCTGTGAATTCAAATGAGTAAACATAACAGTAACCTCATTCATACGATTTATGTAATACCATAAAAAATATGAACTATCGTCCAGTTTGAACATTGTGACGCCTGCTTGCTTAGTGTTCGTCTCTGTGAGAAACACAGTGTGTTACTCACTTGCAGTCTTCACAGCTATTAACGTAAATGTGTTGAGCTTATAGTCGTAATATATAAAAGAGGAAACAGTGCCAGGGCGTCTGTTACGTTGTTGGCCAGAAATTGATAACTCAATTTCGAAAGGATAATACTGCTACTACTACTTCTACTACCACTACAACTACTAGTACTTATACTACCACTACCATTGTCACTACTACTACTAATGCTAATAATACTTCTACTAATAATTATATTATTATTATTATTTTAGTATTATAATTAATTAATTGATTTCCCAAATTACCAATGCCCTTGTGGCAAGACATGCAGAGGAGAATATTAAGAGATCTTGAGAATTGTTATTGTGAGTCGTCATTTAAGTAATTAAGTAATCTATATTTACGATATTCTCTGTGAAAGTATATTCAAGAACTGGACATCTTGTTTTGAGATTGCTGATATTAAGAGAATAAAATTGTTGAAATAAAATTTCTCACATCTGCTTTGAAAATGTTCACTTTTTTCATAACCTGAATTTCTTTTTCATTGAATCAAGGAAAGTCAGTGTAGGCTGAGATTATGGCTCGCTCGCGCGCGCGTGTGTGTATGTGTGTGTGTGTGTGTACTCACCTAATTGTGGTTGCAGGGGTCGAGACTCAGCTCCTGGCCCCGCCTCTTCGCTGTCCGCTACTGGGTCTCTGCTCTCCCTGCTCCATGAGCTTTATCATACCTTGTCCTAAAACTATGTATGGTTCCTGCCTCCACTATATCTTTCTCTAGACTATTCCACTTCCTGACTACTCTGTGGCTGAAGAAATGCTTCCTAACATCCCTTTGACTCATCTGAGTCTTCAGCTTCCAGTTGTGTCCCCTTGTTTTTGTGTTCCCTCTCTGGAACATCCTGTCACTGACTACCTTGTCAATTCCCCGCAGTATTTTGTATGTCGTTATCATGTCTCCTCTGACCCTTCTTTCCTCCAGTGTTGTTAGTCCTATTTCCCTCAGCCTTTCTTCATAGGACAGACCCCTGAGTTGTGGAACTAACTTTGTCGCAAACCTTTGCACTTTCTCTAGTTTCTTTACGTGCTTGACCAGGTGTGGGTTCCAGACTGGTGCTGCATATTCTAGTATGGGCCTGACGTACACGGTGTACAGTGTCTTGAACGATTCCTTGTTAAGGTAACGGAACGCTAATCTTAGGGTTGCCAGTCGCCCATATGCTGCCCCAGTTATCTGGTTGATGTGTGTGTGTGTGTGTGTGTGTGTGTGTGTGTACTCACCTAATTGTGGTTGCAGGGGTCGAGACTCAGCTCCTAGCCCCGCCTCTTCGCTGTCCGCTACTGGGTCTCTGCTCTCCCTGCTCCATGAGCTTTATCATACCTTGTCTTAAAACTATGTATGGTTCCTGCCTCCACTATATCTTTCTCTAGACTATTCCACTTCCTGACTACTCTGTGGCTGAAGAAATGCTTCCTAACATCACTTTGACTCATCTGAGTCTTCAGCTTCCAGTTGTGTCCCCTTGTGTCTGTGTTCCCTCTCTGGAACATCCTGTCACTATCTTCCTTGTCGATTCCCCGCAGTATTTTGTATGTCGTTATCATGTCTCCTCTAACCCTTCTGTCCTCCAGTGTTGTTAGTCCTATTTCCCTCAACCTTTCTTCATAGGGCAGTCCCCTGAGTTGTGGAACTAGCCTTGTCGCAAACCTTTGCACTTTCTCTAATTTCTTGACGTTCTTGACCAGGTGTGGGTTCCAGACTGTGTGTGTGTGTGTGTGTGTGTGTGTGTGTGTGTGTGCGTTTGTGTGTATACTCGTCTATTTGTGTTTGCAGGGGTCGATTCATAGCTCGTGGCCCCGCCTCTTCACTGATTGCTACTAGGTCCTCTCTCTCCCTGCTCCATGAGCTTTATCATACCTCGTCTTGAAACTATGTATGGTTCCTGCCTCAACTACATCACTTGCCAGTTTATTCCACTTCCTGACAACTCTATGACTGAAGAAATACTTCCTAACGTTCCTTTGACTCATCGGAGTCTTCAATTTCCAATTGTGACCCCTTGTTTCTGTGTTCCATCTCTGGAACATCCTGTCTCTGTCCACCTTGTCAATTCCTCGCAGTATTTTATATACTGTCCTCCAGTGTCGTCAGACAAATTTCCCTTAACCTTTCTTCGTAGGACATTTCCCTTAGCTCTGAAACTAGCCTTGTTGCAAACCTTGTCACCTTTTTCTAATTTCTTGACGTGCTTGACCAGGTATCCAGTTTCAATGAATGTGTTGAAAATTGTTGTTAGTGGCAAAACAGCATCTCTGCTCCCTTTCTAAGGACCTACGGAGAGATGTCCGGTCCCACTGCCTTTGGGGAATAAAGTTCACATAGCTGTTTGTATTTTATCCAGTTCTTGTTGGTGTATCCATTGTTGGTGTAACTCCCTATTCTGACTTCCTGGAGTCATTTCTGTCTCCACTGTAAATACTTCATTAAATCTCATGTTGAGCTCTTCACATACTTCTTGGTAGCTTTTCGTAAACTCCCCACCTTCCATCCTTAGCCTGATTACCTGATCCTTGACTCTTGTTTTCCTCCTCATGTGACTTGACCTTCGATGCTATTCCATTTTCGTATTGTTGCAGAGCCTCTCTTCTTATCTGTGCATATTCCTTTCTGATCCCTTTGTAGTCCTGCCTGGTCCTTATCTGATTGGCTTCTTCTGATCAACTTCACATCATCTGCAAACAGGGACACTTCGGAATTTATTCCTTCCGTCATGTTATTCACAAAAACCAGAAACAGCACCGGTCCCAGGACTGACCCCTGTGGAACCCCGCTCGTCACAGGCGCCCACTCTGACACTTCGCCACGTACCATTACTCGCTGTTGTCTTCCTGACAGGTATTCCCTGATCCATTGCAGTGCCTTCCTTGTTATTCCTGCCTGGTCTTCTAGCTTTTGCATTAATGTCTTGTGTGGAACTGTGTCAAATGCCTTCTTACAGTCCAAGAAAACACAATCTATCCACCCCTCTCTTCTCTTGTTTTACTTCTCTCACCCTGTTATAGAACTCCAGTAGGTTTGTAACACAGGATTTCCCGTCCCTGAAACCGTGCTGGTTGTCGTTGCTAAGCTCATTCGTTTCTAGATGTTCCACTATTCTCCTCCTGATAATCTTCTCCATGACTTTGCATACTATACGTGTCAATGAAACTGGCAGTGTGCTGTGTAATTCTACAGTGTAGAGTGGGGTGGGGGCTGTAAGTGTGGATTGTGGTTTGTGTTGGGATAGTGTGTTTGGTTGTGGGGGTCTGGGGGTGGTTCTGTGTGTGCTTGCACTTGTTGCTCTACCCTGCTATGGTTGTCCTCTACTGACTCTGTCCTTGTGTGTGGAACTATATGAGTGTGGGTTTACTGAGTATGTGAAAAGTAGTGGGTAGGAGTGTGTTAGTGTGGTGCAGTTTGTGTGTTACACGTGGTCTGCAGTGCTCCTCTGACCTGACCTGCTCTGACCCACAATGCCCTACTACCTTATGCTTTCTATGCCTATCCTTCTTACTAGTCTAAAAGACTAGTGTCTGCCCACCCTGATTCTGTTTTGAATTAGCAATTACTATTCGTTATTGAGTACTTATTAACCTATTCTTTTTCATACAAGGAGGATGGACCGTTCAAAAATCAGCTGGCGGTACCTGGAAACCAAAGCTGACTCCCCGAAAACCCCGCATAGGTGAAATACTTGCGATGCAGCCTGCAAATTGTCCAACTCGTTGCGATGTTCTGGCGTATATATATTCCTATTTAATGTGCTTCTTTCACTGGTCACACACTAATTTCACTATATTATATTTCTTGGGTGGCACATATGGCAACTTCGCCTGGGCTACACTAGGCCTGCCCTCTCTGACTTGCACTTATAAAATTGTCGCTCTCCCCACACTTATGTGGCTCAGGGTAACTTGTAAACCACGTCATGGGTTGTTCGCTACCCTGACACACTTAACTCATGCAATAACCTTGGGTATCCCACAGAAACGCTTATATCACAGCACTAAAGTTTTGACTCGCCCACTCGTGGTCCCTATGTGTGTGTGTATGTGTGTGTGTGTGTGACTGTGAGCACACACACTGTCAGATATACACACCATCGACGTATATGCACTTCTTCTCTCACAGGATACACATCAAGAGAGAGAGAGAGACTGCAGGTCCACCTGGTTTATGAGGTAGTAAAGTAGACCATATGTAGTGTAATCTACAATCAGTATATGCATAGTTCCACTTGTGGCAACTTGCACTCTTTTTGTTATATCATATCACTCATTTATATTGTTTATTTTATTAGACTTTTCTTATGCTTGTAACAAATCAGTTGTTTGATACTGTTCTCATTTTATGTAATACAGAGCAGATTCCTTGTGATAGTGAAGCTTTATTGAAACGATGGGATTGTAATGTTTTATCGTACTAAAAAAGTCATTTTTATTACCTCGTACATCAAGAGAGATATAAATTCCTCAGTATATAAAGAAAGTGCGAAGTCTTGAACTACTTGTAATATGCAGCAACTGGTCGCCACGAATGACGTTGCTAGTTACACTAGATAAATATTACGTATAAATACTATCATAGAGATTCACATCAGTTAAAATATATTTGCAGTAACTCCTGCGATATTTTTAAGATCACTTTACCGAATAAATTTCAATATTACTGAAAAAGAGTCGCGGTAACACTGATTCAACATTTCAGTGCAAACGTTTCATGACTGAACTCAGCTCTGTCGCTCCATTTGTTCCTCCAGTTAACCTTTGCCAGATAAAATCCTTTGTCGTGATGTAAATCAGGGGAAATTCTCCAGAAACTGGCAATTCGTCGCTTAAGTTTACAGGAAAACGGAGGGAGGAAAGTTGTTGTCGATGAACTTAACGTCGTTTAGTGATGTTACCGATTTGTTGTGAAGACCCTTAATGTGCTCTTCTTCGCAGGAACATCTATAAACGAGGTTATTCCAGGTTGTCCAGGAACATACGAGTATTATAATAAATGAACATACCTTTCAGTGTCCCGCTAAATGACTGCAATGCGGTTCATATCTTATTCTTCAGCATTTCTCAAGATTTTTTGGGTACACTTTCTCCCTAGGACTCCTTATTTAATTCATTCAACCCAATATGTTGTGGCTATACAAATTTATAAGAATGATGTACCGAATAAGCCAATTCAGTGAGACTGGCTTAAAAAGCAAGTGGTCTTCCTACCGAATAAGCAGAGTGATATTTTGTTTATGAAATTAATCAGCAAAAATCAGTCTCATCATGTTTATTTTTTAATTTAAGAAATAGTAAATAAATTTTAGCTGATCCTTGATATATCTAGAAGAATTAGTCTAACATAAATTACGTTAGGTGAGGGTATTTTAGTTGATGTTTGTAAGTAATTGTTATTGATCAGTAACTTCACTGCACTAGCCAGGGGTCGAACCCATGATGCTTTGGCCCGCCTCATGATGAGCGAAAACACGTGACGCTCTAGTTCACTGAACCACACAATCCTTAAGAGTAGTGCATCCAGTAGGACTGAATGTTGTACTCGCTACCCAAGGACATACGGTGGTGTGGACGCCTCTAAGCTAATTTCATTCTCCTCCCTGTTTGGGTACTAGCTCAACAAGCAGTATATTATATTATTGTAACCACGAACGAGTGGTATTGATCAATAACTACACTGCACTAGCCAGGTGTCAAACCCATGATGCTTTGGCCCGTTCGTGGTCACAATAATATAATATACTGCTTGTTGAGCTAGTACACCAAACAGGAGAATGAAATGGCTTAGAGGCGTCCACACCACCTATGTCCTGGGTACGAGTACACATTCAGTCCCACTGATGCGCTACTCTTAATTAAGGATTGTGTGGTTCAGTGGACAAGAGCGTCATGTGTTTTCGCTCATCATGAGGTGGGCTAAAGCATCATGGGTTCGACCCCTGGCTAGTTCAGTGTAGTTATTGATATATATATATATATATTATTTTTTTCAACAAGTCGGCCGTCTCCCACCGAGGCAGGGTGACCCAAAAAGAAAGAAAATCCCCAAAAGAAAATACTTTCATCATCATTCAACACTTTCACCACACTCATACATAATCACTGTCTTTGCAGAGGTGCTCAGATACGACAGCTGAGAAAAGTCCCTCCCAGCTGTCACTATCTCAGACCCCTCCTTTAAAGTGCAGGCATTGTACTTCCCATTTCCAGGACTCAAGTCCAACTAAATCAATTAACTGGTTTCCCTGAATCCCTTCACAAAATTTTACCCTGCTCACACTCCAACAGATCGTCATGTCCCAAAAAACATTCGTCTCCATTCACTCCTATCAAACACGCTCACACATGCTTGCTGTAAGTCCAAGCCCCTCGCCCACAAAACCTCCTTTACCCCTTCCTCCAACCTTTTCTAGGACGACCCTACCCCGCCTTCCTTCCCTACAGATTTATACGCTCTCCAAGTCATTCTACTTTGATCCATTCTCTCTAAATGACCAAACCACCTCAACAACCCCTCTTCAGCCCTCTGACAAATAATTTTAGTAACTCCACACCTTCTCCTAATTTCCACATTCCGAATTTTCTGCATAATATTTACAACACACATTGCCCTTAGACAGGACATCTCCACTGCCTCCAGCCTCCTCCTCGATGCCGCATTTGCAACCCATGCTTCACACCCATATAAGAGTGTTGGTACCACTATACTTTCGTACATTCCCTTCTTTGCCTCCATGGATAACGTTTTTTGTCTCCACAGATACCTCAATGCACCACTCACCTTTTTTCCTTCATCAATTCTATGGTTAACCTCATCCTTCATAAACCCATCCGCTGACACGTCAACTCCCAAATATCTATAAACATTTACTTCTTCCATAATCCCTCTCTCCAATGTGATATCCAATTTTTCTTTATTTAAATCGTTTGATACCCTCATCACCTTACTCTTATCTATGTTCACTTTTAACTTTCTACCTTTACACACTCTCCCAAACTCGTCCACTAACCTTTGCAACTTTTCTTTAGAATCTCCCATAAGCACAGTATCATCAGCAAAAAGTAACTGTGTCAACTCCCATTTTGCATTTAATTCTCCATAATTTAATCCCACCCCTCTCCCCAACATCCTAGCATTTACTTCTTTTACAACCCCATCTATAAATATATTAAACAACCATGGTGACATTACACATCCCTGTCTAAGACCTACTTTTACCGGGAAGTAATCTCCCTCTCTCCTACACACCCTAACCTGAGCCTCACTATCCTCATAAAAACTCTTTACAGCCTTCAGTAACTTATTACCTATTCCATACACTTGCAACATTTGCCACATTGCTCCCCTATCCACTCTATCATATGCCTTTTCTAAATCCATAAATGCAATAAAAACTTCTCTACCTTTATCTAAATACTGTTCACATATATGCTTCACTGTAAACACTTGATCTACACATCCCCTACCCACTCTAAAGCCTCCTTGCTCATCTGCAATCCTACTCTGTCTTACCTCTAATTCTTTCAATAATAACCCTGCCATACACTTTACCTGGTATACTCAGTAAACTTATTCCCTATAATTTTTACACTCTCTTTTATCCCACTTCCTTATATAAAAGAACTATACATGCTCTCTGCCAATCCCTAGGTACCTTCCCTCTTTCATACATTTATTAAACAAAAATACCAACCACTCCAGCACTATATCCTCCCCTGCTTTTAACATTTCTGTCATGATTCCGTCAATTCCAGCTGCTTTACCCCTTTCATTCTACATAATGCCTCACGCACCTCCCCCACACTACATCCTGCTCTTCTTCACTCCTAAACGATGTTGTACCTCCTGGCCAGTACATGAAATTACCGCCTCCCTCTTTTCATCGACATTTAAAAGTTCCTCAAAATATTCCCGCCATCTACCCAATACCTCCAGCTCCCCATCTACTAACTCCCTACTCTGTTTTTAACTGAAAATCCATTCGTTCCCTAGGCTTTCTTACCTTGTTTATCTCACTCCAAAATTTTTCTTGTTTTCAGCAAAATTTCTTGACAGAGCCTCTCCCATTCTTTCATCCGCTCTTCTTTTGCACTCTCTCACCTTATATATATATATATATATATATATATATATATATATATATATATATATATATATATATATATATATATATATATATATATATATATATATATATATATATATATATATATATTTTATTATTTTTATTAACACATCGGCCGATTCCACCAAGGCAGGGTGGCCCGAAAAGAAAAACTTTCATCATCATTCACTCCATCACTGTCTTGCCAGAAGGGTGCTTTACACTACAGTTATAAAACTGCAACATTAACACCCTCCTTCAGGTGCCGGCACTGTACTTCCCATCTCCAGAACTCAAGTCCGGCCTGCCGGTTTCCTGAATCCCTTCATAAATGTTACTTTGCTCACACTCCAACAGCACGTCAAGTATTAAAACCATATGCCTCCATTCACTCCAATCAAATACGCTCACACATGCTTGCTGGAAGTCCAAGCCCTCGCACACAAAACTTCCTTTACCCCTCCCTCCAACCTTTCCTAGGCCGACCCCTACCCCGCCTTCGATCCACTACAGATTTATACACTCTCGAAGTCACTCTGTCTCGTTCCATTCTCTCTACATGTCCACACCACCTCAACATCCCTCCTCAGCTCTCTGGACAATCGTTTTGGTAATCCGCACCTCCTCCTAATTTCCAAACTCCGAATTCTCTGCATTATATTCACACCACACATTGACCTCAGACATGACATCTCCACTGCCTCCAGCCTTCTCCTCGTTGCAACATTCATCACCCATGCTTCACACCCATATAAGAGCGTTGGTATAACTATACTCTCATACATTCCCTCTTTATTTCCATGGACAAGGTTCTTTGTCTCCACAGACTCGAAGTGCTCCACTCACCCTTTTCCCCTCATCAATTCTATGATTCACCTCATCCTTCATAGACCCATCCGCCGACATGTCCACTCCCAAATATCTGAATACATTCACCTCCTCCATACTCTCTCTCTCCAATCTGATATCCAATCTTTCGTCACCTATTCTTTTTGTTATCCTCATCACCTTACTCTTTCCTATATTCACTTTCAATTTTCTTCTTTTACACACCCTACCAAATTCATCCACCAACCTCTGCAGCTTCTCTTCAGAATCTCCCAAAAGCACAGTGTCATCAGCAAAAAGCAACTGTGACAACTCCCACTTTGTATTTGCTTCTTTATCTTTTAGCCCAACAAGTCTTGCCAAGACCCTCGCATTCACTTCTCTTACAACCCCATCTATAAATATATTGAACAACCACGGTGACATCACACATCCTTGTCTAAGGCCCACTTTTACTGGGAAATAGTCCCCTTCCCTCCTACACACTCTAACCTGAGCCTCACTATCCTCATAAAAACTCTTCACTGCTTTCAGTAACCTTCCTCCTATTTCATACACCTGCAACATCTGCCACATTGCCCCCCTATCTACCCTATCATACGCCTTTTCCAAATCCATAAATGCCACAAAAACATCTTTACCCTTATCCAAATACTGTTCACCTATATGTTTCACTGTAAACACTTGGTCTACACACCCCTACCTTTCCTAAAGCCCCTTGTTCATCTGCTATCCTGCTTTCTGTTTTACTCTTAATTCTTTCAATAATAACTCTACCATACACTTTACCAGGTACACTCAACAGACTTATTCCCCTATAATTTTTGCACTCTCTTTTGTCCCCTTTGCCTTTATACAAAGGAACAATACACGCTCTCTGCCAATCCTTAGGTACCTTACCCTCTTCCATACATTTATTAAATAATAGCACCAACCACTCCAAAATTATATCCCCACCTGCTTTTAACATTTCTATCTTTATCCCATCAATCCCAGCTGCCTTACCCCTTTCATTCTACCCACTGCCTCACGAACTTCCCCTACACCCACAACTGGCTCTTCCACACTCCTACAAGATGTTATTCCTCCTTGCCCTACACACGAAATCACAGCTTCCCTGTCTTCATCAACATTTAACAAATCCTCAAAATATTCTCTCCATCTTCCCGATACCTCTAACTCTCCATTTAATAACTCTCCTCTCCTATTTTTAACTGTCAAATCCATTTGTTCTCTAGGCTTCCTCAACTTATTAATCTCATTCCAAAACTTTTCTTATTTTCAACAAAATTTGCTGATAACATCTCACCCACTCTCTCATCTGCTCTCTTTTTACATTGCTTCACCACTCTTTTAACCTCTCTTTTTCTCTCCATATACTCTTCCCTCCTTGCATCACTTCTACTTTGTAAAAACCTCTCATATGCTAACTTTTTCTCCCTTACTACTCTCTTTACATCATCATTCCACCAATCGCTCCTCTTCCCTCCGCACCCACTCGCCTGTAACCACAAACTTCTGCTGAACACTCTAACACTACATTTTTAAATCTACCCCATACATTTTCGACCCCATTGCCTACACTCTCACTAGCCCATCTATCCTCCAATAGTTGTTTATATCTTACCCTAACTGCCTCCTCTTTTAGTTTATAAACCTTCACCTCTCTTTTACTTACTGATTCTATTTTCCTTGTATCCCATCTACCTTTTACTCCCACTGTAGCTATAACTAAAAAGTGATCTGATATATCTGTAGCCCCTCTATAAACATGTACATCCTGAAGTCTACTCAACAGTCTTTTATCTACCAATACATAGTCCAACAAACTACTGTCATTACGCCCTACATCATATCTTGTATACTTATTTATCCTCTTTTTCTTAAAATATGTATTACCTATAACTAAACCCTTTCTATACAAAGTTCAATCAAAGGGCTCCCATTATCATTTACACCTGGCACCCCAAACTTACCTACTACACCCTCTCTGCATGTTTCTCCCACTTTAGCATTTAGGTTCCCTACCACAATTACTCTTTCATTTGGTTCAAAAGTTCCTATACATTCGCTTAACATCTCCCAAAATCTCTCTCTCCTCTACACTCCTCTCTTCTCCAGGTGCATACACGCTTATTATGACCCACTTTTCGCATCCGACCCTTATTTTAATCCACATAATCCTTGAATTTACACATTTATATTCCCTCTTTTCCTTCCATAACTGATCCTTCAACATTATTGCTACCCTTCCTTAGCTCTAACTCTCTCAGATACTCCTGACTTTATCCCATTTATTTCTCCCCACTGAAACTCGCCTACCCCCTTCAGCTTTGTTTCGCTTAGGGCCAGGACATCCAACTTCTTTTCATTCATAACATCGGCAATCATCTCTTTCTTATCATCCGCACTACATCCACGCACATTCAGACAACCCAATTTTATAAAGTTTTTCTTCTTCTCGTTTTTAGTAGATTTGTACAGGAGAAGGGGTTACTAGCCCATTGCTCCCGGCATCTTAGTCGCCTCATACGACACGCATGGCTTACGGAGGAAAGATTCTTTCCACTTCCCCATGGACAATAGAGAAAATAAAAAGAACAAGAGCTATTAAGAAAAAGAAGAAAAACCTAGATGTGTGTATGTATATATATGCATGTGTATGCCAGTGTAGTGTGACCTAAGGTGTAAGTAGAAGTAGCTAGATATACCTGTTATCCAGCGTGTTTATGAGACAGAAAAAGACACCAGCAATCCTACCATCATGTAAAACAGTTTCAGTTTTCTGTTTCACAGTCACCTGGCAGGACGGTAGTACCTCCCTGGGTGGTTGCTGTCTACCAACCTACTATATATATATATATATATATATATATATATATATATATATATATATATATATATATATATATATATATATATATATATATATATATATATATATATATATATATATATATATGTCGTGCCGATTAGGTAAAACTGGTCAATTAGCAAGAATTCATCTAAAATTAAGTCCTTTCTAAAATTTTCTCTTATACGTTTAAAGATATATTTTTTTCATTTATGTTTTTGTAAAAATTTATAATTTTGTACCAAGAGACACTTTGAAAACCTACCTAACCTTATTACAACAAGCGCAATTTAATTTAGCCTAATACAACTAAATATATTTTAGATACGTTAACAATAATTTAATAATAAACAAACACAATGAAATATTTTTTTTTCATTAGGTTCAGAATGATTTTTGCGAAATTATTGCATAAACAAATTTTCGCTTGTCTTATATGGCAAGAAGAGCGTTGCTATTTAAGCCAAAATCCCACGTTTTACCTAATCGGCACGACATATATATATATATATATATATATATAGAAAGGCGTAGAATTAGGGGGGATATGATTGAGGTGTACAAATGGAAAACAGGAATAAACAAAGGGGATGTAAATAGCGTGCTGAAAATATCCAACCAAGACAGGACTCGCAGCAATGGTTTCAAGTTGGAAAAGTTCAGATTCAGGAAGGATATAGGAAAGCACTGGTTTGGTAATAGAGTTGTGGATGAGTGGAACAAACTCCCGAGTACCGTCATAGATGCTAAGACGTTGTGTAGTTTTAAAAATAGGTTAGATAAATACATGGGTGGGTGTGGATGGGTGTGAGTTTGGATCTGACTAGCTTGTAGTAGGTCAGATGCAGTGCTCCTTCCTTAAGTGAATGTAACCTGACCTGTACTAATTCCTTAAGTGGAAGTGACCTGACCAGGTGGTCGGCTGGACAATTATATGAGTGGGTGCGGTTGGGTGTGAATTGGTCCTGACTAGCTTGTGCTACTAGGTCAGATGCAGTGCTCCTTCCTTAAGTGAATGTAACCTGACCTGGCTGGGTAGGGGCATTGGCTTAAGCCGTTGGAGATTTGGACCTGCCTCGCATGGGCCAGTAGGCCTGCTGCAGTGTTCCTTCTTTCTTATGTTCTTATGTTCTTATATATATATATATATATATATATATATATATATATATATATATATATATATATATATATATATATATATATATATATATATATATATATATGTCGTGCCGATTAGGTAAAACTGGTCAATTAGCAAGAACTCATCTAAAATTAAGTCCTTTCTAAAATTTTCTCTATACGTTTACAGATATAATTTTTTCATTTATGTTAATGTAAGAATTTATAATTTTGAACCAAGAGAAACTTTGAAAACCTACCTAACCTTATTACAACAAGCGCAATTTAATTTAGCCTAACCCAACTAAATATATTTTAGATACGTTAACATTAATTTAATAATAAACAAACACAATGAAATATATTTTTTCGTTATGTTCAGAATGATTTTGGCGAAATTATTGCATACACAATTTTCACTTGTCTTATATGGCAGGTGAGCGTTGCTATTTAAGCCAAAATCGCAAGTTTTACCTAATCGGCACGACATATATATATATATATATATATATATATATATATATATATATATATATATATATATATATATATATATATATATATATATATATATATGTCGTGCGATTAGGTAAAACTTGCGATTTTGGCTTAAATAGCAACGCTCATCTTGCCTTATAAGACAAGTGAAAATTTGATGTATGCAATAATTTCGCCAAAATCATTCTGAAATAACGAAAAAATATATTTCATTGTGTTTGTTTATTATTAAATTAATGTTAACGTATCTAAAATATATTTATTGTTAGTAAATTAAATTGCGCTTGTTTAATAAGGTTAGTAGGTTTTCAAAGTTTCTCTTGTAATATATATATATATATATATATATATATATATATATATATATATATATATATATATATATATATATATGTCGTGCCGATTAGGTAAAACTTGCGATTTTGGCTTAAATAGCAACGCTCATCTTGCCTTATAAGACAAGTGAAAATTTGTGTATGCAATAAGTTCGCCAAAATCATTCTGAACATAACGAAAAAATATATTTCATTGTGCTTGTTTATTATTAAATTAATGTTAACCTATCTAAAATATATTTAGTTGGGTTAGGTTAAATTAAATTGCGCTTGTTGTAATAAGGTTAGGTAGGTTTTCAAAGTTTCTCTTGGTACAAAATTATAAATTTTTACATTAACATAAATGAAAAAAATATATCATTAAACGTATAAAAGAAAATTTTAGAAAGGACTTAATTTTAGATAAGTTCTTGCTAATTGACCAGTTTTACCTAATCGGCACGACATATATATATATATATATATATATATATATATATATATATATATATATATATATATATATATATATTGGGTAGATGGCGGAATATTTTGAGGAACTTTGAATGTCGATGAAAAAAGGGAGGCGGTAATTTCAAGTACTGGCCAGGGAGGTACAACATCGTTTAGGAGTGAAGAAGAGCAGGATGTGAGTTTGGGGGAGGTGCGTGAGGCATTACGTAGAATGAAAGGGGGTAAAGCAGCTGGAACTGACGGGATCATGACAGAAATGTTAAAAGCAGGGGGGATATAGTGTTTGAGTGGTTGGTAATTTTGTTTAATAAATGTATGAAACAGGGGAAGGTACCTAGGGATTGGCAGAAAGCATGTATAGTTCCTTTATATAAAGGGAAGGGGGATAAAAGAGAGTGTAAGAATTATAGGGGAATAAGTTTACTGAGTATACCAGGTAAAGTGTATGGCAGGGTTATTATTGAAACAATTAGAGGTAAGACAGAGAGTAGGATTGCAGATGAGCAAGGAGGCTTTAGAGTGGTTAGGGGATGTGTAGATCAAGTGTTTACAGTGAAGCATATATGTGAACAGTATTTAGATAAAGGTAGAGAAGTTTTTATTGCATTTATGGATTTAGAAAAGGAATATGATAGAGTGGATAGGGGAGCAATGTGGCAAATGTTGCAAGTGTATGGAATAGGTAGTAAGTTAATGAAGGCTGTAAAGAGTTTTTATGAGGATAGTGAGGCTCAGGTTAGGGTGTGTAGGAGAGAGGGAGATTACTTCCCGGTAAAAGTAGATCTTAGACAGGGATGTGTAATGTCACCATGGTTGTTTAATATATTTATATGGGGTTGTAAAAGAAGTAAATGCTAGGGTGTTGGGGAGAGGGGTGGTATTAAATTATGGGGAATTAAATGCAAAATGGGAGTTGACACAGTTACTTTTTGCTGATGATACTGTGCTTATGGGAGATTCTAAAGAAAAGTTACAAAGGTTAGTGGACGAGTTTGGGAGAGTGTGTAAAGGTAGAAAGTTGAAAGTGAACATAGATAAGAGTAAGGTGATGAGGGTATCAAACGATTTAAATAAAGAAAAATTGGATATCACATTGGAGAGAGGGATTATGGAAGAAGTAAATGTTTTCAGATATTTGGGAGTTGACGTGTCAGCGGATGGGTTTATGAAGGATGAGGTTAACCATAGAATTGATGAAGGAAAAAAGGTGAGTGGTGCATTGAGGTATCTGTGGAGACAAAAAACGTTATCCATGGAGGCAAAGAAGGGAATGTACGAAAGTATAGTGGTACCAACACTCTTATACGTGTGTGAAGCATGGGTTGCAAATGCTGCAGCGAGGAGGAAGCTGGAGGCAGTGGAGATGTCCTGTCTAAGGGCAATGTGTGGTGTAAATATTATGCAGAAAATTCGGAATGTGGAAATTAGGAGAAGGTGTGGAGTAACTAAAAGTATTTATCAGAGGGCTGAAGAGGGATTGTTGAGGTTGTTTGGTCATTTAGAGAGAATGGATCAAAGTAGAATGGCTTGGAGAGCGTATAAATCTGTAGGGTAAGGAAGGCGGGGTAGGGGTCGTCTTAGAAAAGGTTGGAGGGAGGGGGTAAAGGAAGTTTTGTGGGCGAGGGGCTTGGACTTCCAGCAAGCATGTGTGAGCGTATTAGGAGTGAATGGAGACGAATGGTTTTTGGGACCTGACGAGCTGTTGGAGTGTGAGCAGGGTAACATTTTGTGAAGGGATTCAAGGAAACCAGTTAATTGATTTAGTTGGACTTGAGTCCTGGAAATGGGAAGTACAATGCCTGCACTTTAAAGGAGGGGTCTGGGATAGTGACAGCTGGGAGGGATTATTCTCAGCTGTCGTATCTGAGCGCCCCTGCAAAGACAGTGATTATGTATGAGTGTAGTGAAAGTGTTGAATGATGATGAAAGTATTTTCTTTTTGGGGATTTTCTTTCTTTTGGGTCACCCTACCTCGGTGGGAGACGGCCGACTTGTTGAATATATATATATATATATATATATATATATATATATATATATATATATATATATATATATATATATATATATATATATATATATATATATATATATATATACCTTCTATCTCTTTAAAAACTCTGCTATGGTATGACTCTCTCTCTAAATATCTTGCTGGTTGTCACTCTTCTAAGGAACCTTCCATGTCATGAGCTGCATTCTTCAGTTTCCAGTGTCACATCGCATTTTTCAGTGTAAAGTGAGGAGACTTTGGTATGATCTGGTAGTCTGCTGTGTCCATCATGTTTCTCACTATGAATAAAAGCCAGAGTAATCTTGACCACAGATTTAGTATTCATGACCAGAGATGCACAGTGTTGGATCCAGGCAGCTGTGGTCGCTGGGGAAGAGCTACTCTATACCAGTGTTGGTTGTACTGATGACATCAAGTGCCTCACTGGCGGTGTCGGTCTGATTAGACGAACTTAAATAATATATGACTGAGTCAAAGATATTTTCTAACTTACACTGTAAAGCGAAATTGTTCAATATTTCTTTTCTGGAGAACAAAACGCTGGTGAACATTTGTCATCTGCTGTGTCGAATGGTGAATATTGTGGTTGATTGAACAAAGTGTTCTGATGCTGAACAGAAATAGAAACAATAGCAGAAGCAGTAACAAAAGTAGCAGTAACAATATTAGTAATAATACTCGTTTTGATAGCAAGCATGAACATTAATTATTAAACGTAAGAGTTGTAACAGATACGGTAGCAACAGTAACAATAATAGCAGTGATAACAGCAGTAACAACAGTAACAGTACTAACAGTAACAATAGTAGCGGTAACAATAATAGTAACAATAGTAGCAGTAACAATACTAGCAGTAACATTATTAACAGTAACAATAGTAGCAGTAACAACAGCAGTAACAATGGTAGCAGTAACAACAGCAGTAACAACGGTAGCAGTAACAGTAGTAGCAGTAACAATAGTATCAGTAACAACAGTAACAGTAGTAACAGTAACAATTGTAGCAGCAACAATAGTAGCAGTAACAATAATAGCAGTAACAGTGGTAGCTGTAACAATAGTAGCAGTAAAAATAGTAGCAGTAACAATAGTAACAGTAACAATATAGCAGTAACAGTAGAAGCAGTAACAGTTGTAAAAGGAACAATAATAGCAGTAACAGAAGTAGCAGTAATAGCAGTAACTCTGTTAGTAGTAGGAGTGACAGTTGATGCAGTAATAGTTGTAGTAAATCTGAAGAATTAACATAAGGAACAGAAACAGTTGTTGTAACAACAGTAGTAGCAACAGATGTAGTAAAAACAGTTGTAGTAGAAGTAGCAATATTAACAGTAAATCAGTGGTGACTTTAGTAGCAGTAACAACAGCAGCTTCTTTAGTAGGAACAGTAACAGTATTAGCAGTAAGACGTACCAGTAACAGTAATACCGAAGAATCCTGGAATCATCACTATCTGTATATCCAACAACTTCAACCAGAACAACGGCTTCTACAACATAGCTGAACCTATTGCCAAGAAACTTCTTCAACGCTATCCCACCTAGAACTCAAGAATGGTACACTGCGGGTCCTTTAAGTCACACAATGTTTTTAACTATCACACTACTTTTAAGACTGTCACATGCAGCTTTCTCCACCTGACCCAGCATTCTCCACCTGACTATACCCTATATATATATCTTCATGTTACTCATTTTCCAGGTAGATCTGTCTATGACTCGATAAAGCCCACTGCGTGGGCGAAACGTTGTCAATAAAGGATCACATTATACTGCTTATGTGTTTATTTTCCAGTAACAGTAGGAGCAGTAACCTTAGTAACATTAACAACAGTGGTTGCAATCGTGTCATTACGATTTCGTGAGTCGTGTGGTTGCTATATTATAAAAAAAAGCTGTATTAGCAAAAACAACAGTAGCATCATTAGAAATACCAGTAACAGTAGCGGCAGTAACTTTAGTAACAGCCTCAGCAAAAGTAATATTAGCAGTACGAGGAGCAGCTCATCAGTAGTAGCATTATCTCAAAGGCACAACGCCGACAAGTGGTAAATAAACCCTTAATTGCACTGAAGTCTTAATTGGAACAAAGTTTTTCCCACGGGTGAACTTTTTCAAGTATATTCCTCTGAAGATACGTTCGTAAGGACATGAAAGCGCTCGGGTTATATTTCCTATTTTCACTGTGGCATTTTTGCATATTTGCAATCACGCGTTTTATTATGATTTCTTCCATACAATAAGAAGGATAAAACATTATAGCTTACATAGAGAATCCAAGGGCAGTTATCAGATGATACAGAGATCTTCAGAGGTCTTCAGGTTCATTCTAGGTTTACTTTGTTCCAGGATAAGGCTGGCTGTGAGAGTCGCCAGTGTGAACATAATTTTATTTTATGGTGTTACTTTGAATGTAGATAACGCTAAACACTTACGTTCTTCACGTCTTCATCTTAAAATAGTAGTCTGACTCTGTCCTACGTCATGATGTTGGAGCAGATGCTTGGGTGTTGTACACAAGTGTTGCTGATGTTGTCCATTCTACAGGTGTACAAGTAGATAAGTAAGTCACATGTGCAGCAGTTGGGTATATTTATATTCCGAAACATTTCGCCTACACAGTAGACTTTTCAGTCGAATACAGAAGAGGCATCAACAGCAGTGACTCGCTGCTTTTGCTGCCAGTGATGTAAAGATGATGTAATCATCATCCTCGAAGAAGTAGTTAATCAATATGGATGATTACATCATCCATGGACTGATTACATCATCCATGGACTGATTACATCATCCATGGACTGATTACATCATCCATGGACTGATTACATCATCCATGGACTGATTACATCATCTCTACCTCTCTACTGCTGCTGTTGCCTCTTCTGTATTCGACTGACGAAGCCTACTGTGTAGGCGAAACGTTTCGGAATGAAAATGACAAATTGTTGCACATGTGTCTTACTTATGTACTTGTGGTCTTGTTGGAGTTTGGGAAGAATCTTATCAGTTTCGCTAATGTAAACTTCACATTAACTACGGCATATGGTGGAAACTCCCTAAAAAAGACCCAAGGATGCAGAAGTCCACAGCATCCCATGAGGAGGATGTGATCAAGTTTACATTGGAATAAACGAAGGTGCTTGGCATTTCCAACAAGCGAACACTATGAAACAAAACTCGGGTATGTTTACATTCGCGACTCCAATAGTGTGCATCATCTCGGAGCAGAGCAAATCTAGCTTGAGTCAGTAGGACTCCTGCAGTGCTCCACAACTATTCGGCTTATGCCCACCTGACCAGCCTCACTGGATGCCCTATATAATCTGCAATTTTACTCGTGCTGTGATTTTGATAAAACTCATTGGTGAGTAAAGCGCTGTATCAAAAATTACTTCATCGTATTTAAATGTCAGTTTACCAGTTACTGCTACAACTGTTACAGAGTAACAGCTGTAGCAGTAACCCTTAAACCAATAACAGCTGTAGCAGTAACAGTTGTAGCAGTATCAGCATCAGGATTAACAGTTATAGCGGTAACAGTATTAGCAATTACAGACATAACAGCAACTGTAGCACCATTAATAGTTCTTGGAATAACACTAGCAGCAGTAACAGTAACAGTAACAGTAGTAGCAGAAAAGTTCAAGCAATTGTTCTTATAACAGTAATAGTAATAGTAGAAGTAGTAATATTAGTAACAGCATTAATCGGAGCAGTAATGGTAGTAACACTAACAACAGCATCACTAAAACTAGTATCACTTGCAGCAGAATTAGTAAAGGTCACAGCAAAAGCAGTGAAATGTTAACATTATGCTTCTAACAGTAACAAGAACAGTAGTAGCAGTAATAGTAACAGTAGTAGAAGTGACAGCATAAGTACGAGCAGTTAAAGAAATAACAGAAACTGTCACAGTACTGGTATTTCACCAATAACAAAAGTAGCATTCACAACAATAGTACCAGAAACATTAACACAAGAAGCAGTATAAGCAGAAGTAATAATAATTTTAGCTGCGTTAGCAGTGAGAGTAATAGCCTAACGTTAGTAGAAGGAGCAATAACAGCAGTAACTTGACAGTAGTAGGAGTAATGAGTAGGAGTCACTAGTAACAGTAGTAGCAGTAACAGTAGTGATTTTAGCAATAATAGTAGAAATAACAGCAGTAGTGGAAACCGTAATATTGTAACAATAACAGTAGTAGCAGTAGGGTAACAGCAGTAACAGTAACATTAACACTAGCAGCATTAACAATAACAATAGTAGTAAGTGCAGTAAACACGAAAAGAAATATTACTATCACTAGAAGCAACAGAAGTAAAAGCTGTAGCAGTAACTGGTGTAGAAGTAACAATATTAGCAATAAGTGCAGCAGTACGTAGTACCTTGACATTAGTTGAAGTACAAGAGAAGCAGCAGTGTTGCGCCTGCGTCTACGTGATAAACTACTTTCACTAAAAGAGAGAGATCTGGACGCTGCTCATGTTGGGGGATTATTCTTGCGTAAAAATGTGCAACAGTAATCGCCATCTTGGTCCGTGTTAATCTCTCTCTCTCGTGTATGTAGCTGGAAGAATTGTTTTGTACCCTTCACTGTCCCAAAGCTAAGTGCGTCGTCTCCCTTGTAGTAATAAGGCGGTTCTTGAAGCGGGGTAGAGTCCCGTGTTGTGTTGTTGACATCCCGGAAAGACTGACACCAGAATGAAAGAGACTACGAAGGATAAACAAAAGAAGTAAAGTGATTTATTAATGACTGACAAAACTGAACTTGAAATTAGCTTGAGGAGAAATAGTTTAAAATCATCTTTAACGTTGTTTCCATATATATGTAGTTAAATGCTAAACATCTTCAGGGATCTTTAGGATAGTAATCAATCTTATACGAAGTGGCAGTTTATTGTCTAAGAGGGATATTATTATTTTCGGAAACCATAAAAGAGGATAGTTATTAATGAGAATTATTTTTCAAAATTTTAATCTCAACACAAAAAAAGTAATAACATTGAAATCAATGAATTGCATCTATTAATTAAAATGTTCAAAGCGTTTTCCTACAAAAAAAAGAGTAGGTAGTAGAGATAAAAAAGTAGCCCTCATCGAGGAAATGTGGGCTTCCGTTAATCTATACTGGTAAAGCCTTCATTAGTGAGTTCTATATTAATAAAAATTAAAAAAAAAATGCTGTTGCTCTTTCTCTGCAATATTTACAGCAATTTTATACTAGGATGTTAGATATACCATGAATAAGTAAATCTGAATTTTTTCTTCAAAAGTAGGAAATTATTATAAACATGTCATTTATAGGCTACTGGCTCAAATTTAATTTTACCTTCAGACATTAAGAGAGTAATGTACTGCATTCTGAATTATAGATTAAGGAAGTAAGACAGTCAACTTCAGATGCCTCCCAGGAAGATACCTTGATGTCAGTTACCTTGATGTCAGATGCCTTGATGTCAGCTACCTTGATGTCAGCTACCTTGATGTCAGCTACCTTGATGTATCTGATATCAAGGTAATGAAACTTAACTGTCTGCTAGTATCCAGTCATAAAATGTTATGTCACTGCTAATGCTTTACCTCCCAAAATATTGATTATAATGAGAAACAGTTGAAGAAATGTTCTTAGGTCTTATAAAAACATTAGAAATATTGGGAAACTCAATCAACATTTTCAGAGGAATGGAAATATATTATAACTAATAAGTAAAAAAAAAAATATTTGTTAAATTATTCACACACACACACACACACACACACACACACACACACACACACACACACACACACACACACACACAAAACCCCCTTAAGTACATCTCAAATTACATTACACTTCAGACATTACAAGAGTATGACTGCATTCGAATGTAAGATCAAGGAATACAGACAGCAAGCTCAGATGCCTCCCGGAAGATACCTGATGTCAGTTACCTTGATGTCAGATGCCTGATGTCAGCACTGTTCAGCTACCTTGATGTCATACTTGATTATCTGATATCAGGTAATGGAAATTAACTGTCTGCTAGTATCCAGTCATAAAACGTTATGTCACTGCTAATGCTTTACTCCCAAAATATTGATTATAGAGCAGTTGAGAAATGTTCTAGGTCTTATAAAAACATTAGAAATATTGGGAAACTCAATCAACATTTCAGAGGAATGGAATATATAACAATAAGTAAAAAATTTGTTAAATTATTCACACACACACACACACACACACACACACACACACACACACACACACAAGTACATAAGTAAGACACATGTGCAACAATTAGTCATTTTCATTCCGAAACGTTTCGCCTACACAGTAGGCTTCGTCAGTCGAATGCAGAAGAGGCAACAGCAGCAGTAGAGAGGTAGAGATGATGTAATCAGTCCATGGATGATGTAATCAGTCCATGGATGATGTAATCAGTCCATGGATGATGTAATCATCCATATTGATTAACTACTTCTTCGAGGATGATGATTACATCATCTTTACATCACTGGCAGCAAAAGCAGCGAGTCACTGCTGTTGATGCCTCTTCTGTATTCGACTGAAAAGTCTACTGTGTAGGCGAAATGTTTCGGAATATAAATATACCCAACTGCTGCACATGTGTCTTACTTATCTACTTGTACACCTGTAGAATGAACAACATCAGCAACGCTTGTGTACAACACCCAAGCATCCGCTCCAACATCATGACGTAGGACAGAGTCAGACTACTATTTTAAGATGAAGACGTAATGAACGTAAGTGTTTAGCGTTATCTACATTCAAAGTAACACC
Organism: Cherax destructor; assembly: GCA_009830355.1. Lineage (NCBI taxonomy): Eukaryota > Metazoa > Arthropoda > Malacostraca > Decapoda > Parastacidae > Cherax > Cherax destructor. The sequence goes on from WNWK01002676.1 coordinate 44,213, forward strand.
ATCAAATAAAATTATGTTCACACTGGCGACTCCCACAGCCAGCCTTATCCTGGAACAAAGTAAACCTAGAATGAACCTGAAGACCTCTGAAGATCTCTGTATCATCTGATAACTGCCCTTGGATTCTCTATGTAAGCTATAATATTTTCTCCTTCTTACTGTATGGAAGAAATCATAATAAAACGCGTGATTGCAAATATGCAAAAATGCCACAGTGAAAATAGGAAATATAACCCGAGCGCTTTCATGTCCTTACGAACGTATCTTCAGAGGAATATACTTGAAAAAGTTCACCCGTTGGATAAACTTTGTTCCAATTAAGACTTCAGTGCAATTAAGGGTTTATTTACCACTTGTCGGCGTTGTGCCTTTGAGATAATGCTACTACTGATGAGCTGCTCCTCGTACTGCTAATATTACTTTTGCTGAGGCTGTTACTAAAGTTACTGCTGCTACTGTTACTGGTATTTCTAATGATGCTACTGTTGTTTTTGCTAATACAGCTTTTCTTTATATTATAGCAACCACACGACTCACGAAATCGTAATGACACGATTGCAAACAAACCATACCACGGGTGGGGTTCGAACCCGCGGTCAGAGAGTCTCAAAACTCCAGACCGTCACGTAAGCCACTGGGCCACCTAGCTTCAATAAGATTAATCCAACTAGGTATATTTCTACACCATAGGAAGGTTAGCATAGGCACCACTGTGTCCACAAATGCAAGTTTTTACAGACGAATCTCCCGCTAGCATGGCCGTGACGAACTCTAGATCAAGTCCCCCTCAAAGCCGTCAACATGACTCACGAAATCGTAATGACACGATTGCAACCACTGTTGTTAATGCTACTAAGGTTACTGCTGCTACTGTTACTGGTACGTCTTACTGCTAATACTGTTACTGTTCCTACTAAAGAAGCTGCTGTTTTTACTGCTACTATTGTTGCTGCTACTATTGTTACTGTTACTACTGTTACTGTTGTTACTGCTACTATTGTTACTGTTACTACTGTTACTGTTGTTACCGCTACTATTGTTACTGCTACTACTGTTACTGCTACCGTTGTTACTGCTGTTGTTACTGCTACTAAAGTCACCACTGATTTACTGTTAATATTGCTACTACTACTACAACTGTTTTTACTACATCTGTTGCTACTACTGTTGTTACAACAACTGTTTCTGTTCCTTATGTTAATTCTTCAGATTTACTACAACTATTACTGCATCAACTGTCACTCATACTACTAATAGATTTACTGCTATTACTGCTACTTCTGTTACTGCTACTATTGTTCCTTTTACAACTGTTACTGTTTCTACTGTTACTGCTATATTGTTACTGTTACTATTGTTACTGCTACTATTTTTACTGCTACTATTGTTACAGCTACCACTGTTACTGCTATTATTGTTACTGCTACTGTTGTTACTGCTACTGTTGTTACTGTTACTACTGTTACTGTTGTTACTGCTACTATTGTTACTGCTACTACTGTTACTGCTACCGTTGTTACTGCTGTTGTTACTGCTAATAAATTCACCACTGATTTACTGTTAATATTGCTACTACTACTACAACTGTTTTTACTACATCTGTTGCTACTACTGTTGTTATAACAACTGTTTCTGTTCCTTATGTTAATTCTTCAGATTTATTACAACTATTACTGCATCAACTGTCACTCATACTACTAACAGAGTTACTGTTATTACTGCTACTTCTGTTACTGCTACTATTGTTCATTTTACAACTGTTACTGCTACTACTGTTACTTCTATATTGTTACTGTTACTATTGTTACTGCTACTATTTTTACTGCTACTATTGTTACAGCTACCACTGTTACTGATATTATTGTTACTGCTACTATTGTTGCTGCTACTATTGTTACTGTTACTACTGTTACTGTTGTTACTGCTACTATTGTTACGGCTACTACTGTTACTGCTACCGTTGTTACTGCTGTTGTTACTGCTACTATTTTTACTGCTACTATTGTTACAGCTACCACTGTTACTGCTATTATTGTTACTGCTACTATTGTTGCTGCTACTATTGTTACTGTTACTACTGTTACTGTTGTTTCTGCTACTATTGTTACTGCTACTACTGTTACTGCAAACGTTGTTACTGCTGTTGTTACTGCTACTATTGTTACTGTTAATACTGTTACTGCTAGTATTGTTACTGCTACTACTGTTACTACTACCGTTGTTACTGCTGTTGTTACTGCTACTATTGTTACTGCTACTACTGTTACTGCTACCGTTGTTACTGCTGTTGTTACTGCTACTATTGTTACTGTTAATACTGTTACTGCTAGTATTGTTACTGCTACTACTGTTACTGCTACCGTTGTTACTGCTGTTGTTACTGTTACTATTGTTACTGTTAATACTGTTACTGCTAGTATTGTTACTGCTACTATTGTTACTGCTACTATTGTTACTATTATTGTTACCGCTACTATTGTTACTGTTAGTACTGTTACTGTTGTTACTGCTGTTATTACTGCTATTATTGTTACTGTTGCTACCGTATCTGTTACAACTGTTACGTTTAATAATTAATGTTCATGAGGCCTCATGGTGGATCAGAGCCTGATCAACCAGGCTGTTACTGCTGGCCGCACGCAGTCCGACGTACGAACCACAGCCCGGCTGGTCAGGTACCGACTTTAGGTGCCTGTCTAGTGCCTGCTTGAAGACAGCCAGGGGTCTATTGGTAATCCCTCTTATGTACGCTGGGAGGCAGTTGAACATTCTTGGGCCCCTGACACTTATTTTGTTGTCTCTCAACTTGATAGTGGCACCCCTGCTTTTCATTGGGGGGATCTTGCATCGTCTGCCGAGTCTTTTGCTTTCGTAGGAAGTGACTCTCGTTTGCAAGTTTGGTACTAATCCATTTATGATTTTCCACGTGTATATAATAATGTATCTCTCCCGCCTGCGTTCTAGGGAGTACAGGTTTAGGAACTTCAAGCGTTCCCAGTAATTGAGGTGGTTTATCGCAGTTATGTGTGCGTGAAGGTTCTCTGCACATTTTCTAGTTCAGCAATTTCACCTGCCTTGAAAGGTGCAGTTAGTGTGCAGCGATATTCCAGCCTAGATAGAACAAGCGACCTGAAAAGTGTCATCATGGGCTTGGCATCCCTGGTTTTGAAGGTTCTCATTATCCATTCTGTCATTTTTCTAGCAGATGCGATTGCTACGCCTCTGCGATTCTTTCGTGCTACTCCTCCCACTTGTTCGTTATACCATCAGCGTTGGTGTACCACACCTTCAGTTTCCTCTCCAACACTGTATTCTGGGAGGTTTGTTGGGGTGGGGAGGGGGGTCCTGGCAGGGTGCAATCTGATTCTACTGCTTATTGTGGGGTGTGTATTTGGCTGCGGGTTGTGTACTCACTCACCTAATTGTACTCACCTAATTGTGGTTGCAGGGGACGAGACTTAGCTCCTGGCCCCGCCTCTTCACTGACTGCTACTAGGTCCTCTCTCTCCCTGCTCCATGAGCTTTATCATATCTCGTCTTAAAGCTATGTATGGTTCCTGCCTCCACTACATCACTTGCTAGACTATTTCACTTCCTGACAACTCTATGACTGAAGAAATACTTCCTAACATCCTTTGACTCGTCACTCGTCTGAGTCTTGTGTGTGTGTGTGTGTACTCACCTATTTGTGGTTGCAGGGGTCGAGTCATAGCTCCTGGCCCCGCCTCTTCACTGATTGCTACTAGGTCCTCTCTCTCCCTGCTCCATGAGCTTTATCAAACCTAGTGTGTATGTGTGTTTATGTGTGTTTGTATGTGTGTGTGTGTGTGTGTGTGTGTGTGTGTGTGCGTGTGTGTGCTTGAGTTTGAGTGCGTTCCGACAAGTCTTTCCTCTACGTAATTAATGAATTGCATTTCATCTAATTCATCTCGGAAATAATTTTTCATTTCACAGCATTTTGCTGCAGTCATTATCAGGACCATTAAATCTAATTACGTCAGTTTATCACCAAATAAATCGTGGCCCGCCATCCATCTGTGTCAGCGCCGCGTCACAACTCTCACTGCTAAGCCTAGAAAAGAATAATTGAAGTATTGGTACTGGAAAATTGTTTTAACTTTTAAGGTTTAGCTTAGGTTAGGTAAGATTTGTCAGGATACAGGACAAGTGTTTTAGTCATATGATGACCCGCCGCTGGAGCTCTTGGTCATCTGAACGAGGCCTTACACTGGCTTACCGTTCCTCCCCTTTAAATATTTTGGTTATGATTGTAACCATTTTATATTTTTTGGCCTAAATAATTAGATATTTCTAGGACCCCAGTGTCACTTTGTCTGACTTTATTTATTTGGGTGGTCCTGGTGGGTAATTTACACATATGTTACTATGTATGATAGTATGATAATTTATGTAACTGTAATTATGTGCACCAGTACCTAAATAAACTTACATACTAACTGTGAACAGTAGTGCAATAGTAATATAGAATTTTAGGTTTATGCAATAACCAATAGTTTGCAATGTTAGTAATAGAAGAATAGCTAGCAATATTGGTAATAGTAATAGTAACACTAACAATAAGCAATATTAGCAATAGTGATTCAATAGTAATAATTAGTCATAAGAGAAATGTACTGAAGGTAATATTATAGCAGTTAATAAAAACTCATAATATAGTGGTGGATTAATTCACCAAACACACACACTCAGGACGACGCGTCATGCATCAGGACGACGTGTCGCTCAGTCATGCATCAGGACGACGTGTCGCTCAGTCATGCATCAGGACGACGCGTCGCTCAGTCATGCATCAGGACGACGCGTCGCTGAGTCATGCATCAGGACGACGCGTCGCTGAGTCATGCATCAGGACGACGCGTCGCTGAGTCATGCATCAGGACGACGCGTCGCTCAGTCATGCATCAGGAAGACGCGTCGCTCAGTCATGCATCAGGACGACGCGTCGCTCAGTCATGCATCAGGACGACGCGTCGCTCAGTCATGCATCAGGACGACGCGTCGCTCAGTCATGCATCAGGACGACGCGTCGCTCAGACATGCATCATTGTCAAATCCCATCGTAACTGAGAGAGTAAGAGACAGGGAAGGCCAGAAGACAGATGAAAGGAGGAAGAGGAACACGAGAATAGTAGCAATAACAGTAGTAGTAGTAGTAGTAGTATTAGTATTAGTAGTAGTAGTAGTATTAGTAGCAGTAGTAGTAGTAGTAGTGGTGGTGGTGGCATTAACAGTAACAGTCCTAATACTAATAATACTACAACTACTGCTACAACCACCACTACTACGCAGAGTCCTAATCCTACCACAACCACTTCAACTACCAAGACTATTATAGTATTCCTTACTCCCGCCATTATGCCTTCTGGTCTTCCCTGCCTCTTAATCTCTCAGTCTAAGACTGACCTCAACCCCATCTTAATTGTGGCTTGTTTATAAATAATATAGTAAATATAACATTAATATCATAAAGTATTAATAGTTATATAATAGTACATATAAAAGAAGATAATAAACACACACACACACACACACACACACACACAGGCAGGGATAACAGGGAAGGTACTCCAATGGATCTGGCAATACCTGTCAAGAAGACAGCAGAGAGTCATGGTTCGTGGCGAGGTGTCAGAGTGGGCGCCTGTGACGAATGAGGTTCCACAGGGGTCAGTCCTAGGACCGGTGCTGTTTCTGGTATTTGTGAACGACATGACGGAAGGAATAGACTCCGAAGTGTCCCTGTTTGCAGATGATGTGAAGTTGATGAGAATTCAATCGGACGAGGACCAGGCAGAATTACAAAGGGATCTGGACAGGCTGAAGGACTGGTCCAGAAATTGGCTTCTGGAGTTCAACCCCACCAAGTGCAAAGTCATGAAGATTGGTGAAGGGCAAAGAAGATCGCAGACGGAGTACAGTCTAGGGGGCCAGAGACTACAAACCTCACTCCAGGAAAAAGATATTGGGGTGAGTATAACACCAGGCACATCTCCTGAGGCGCACATCACCCAAATAACTGCTGCAGCATACGGGTGCCTGGCAAACCTGAGAATTGCGTTCCGATACTTCAGTAAGGAATCGTTCAAGACTCTGTACACCGTGTACGTCAGGCCCATACTGGAGTATACAGCACCAGTTTGGAACCCACACCTGGTCAAGCACGTCAAAAAATTAGAGAAAGTCCAAAGGTTTGCAACAAGGCTAGTTCCAGAGCTAAGGGGAATGTCATATGAAGAAATTAAGGGAAATCGGCCTGACGACACTGGAGGACAGGAGGGTTAGGAAAGACATGATAACGACATACAAAATACTTAGAGGAATAGATAAGGTGGACAGAGACAGGATGTTCCAGAGATGGGACACAGAAACCAGGGGTTCACAATTGGAAGTTGAAGACTCAGACGAGTCAAAGGGATGTTAGGAAGTATTTCTTCAGTCATAGAGTTGTCAGGAAGTGGAATAGTCTAGCAAGTGATGTAGTGGAGGCAGGAACCATATATAGCTTTAAGACGAGGTATGATAAAGCTCATGGAGCAGGGAGAGAGAGGACTTAGTAGCGGTCAGTGAAGAGGCGGGGCCAGGAGCTAAGTCTCGACCCCTGCAACCACAATTAGGTGAGTACAATTAGGTGAGTACACAGGGCAACTACCTGAGGTATGGAAGACAGCAAATGTAGTTCCAATTTTTAAAAAAGGAGACAGGAACGTAGCACTAAACTACAGACCAGTGTCACTGACATGTATAGTATGCAAGGTCATGGAGAATTGGCTCCTGGAGTTCAACCCCACCAAGTGCCAATTCATGAAGATTGAGGAAGGGCAAAGAAGACCGAAGACGGAGTACAGTCTAGGGGGCCAGAGACTACAAACCTCAATCAAGGAAAAAATCATTTGGTGAGTATAACACCAGGCACATCTCCTGAGGCGCACATCAACCAAATAACTGCTGCAGCATATGGGCGCCTAGCTAACCTAAGAACAGCATTCCGACATCTTAATAAAGATTCGTTCAGGACCCTGTACACTGTGTACGTTAGGCCCATACTGGAGTATGCAGCACCAGTTTGGAACCCACATCTAGCCAAGCACGTAAAGAAGCTAGAGAAAGTGCAAAGGGGTATGCCTACGAGGAGAGGTTAAGGGAAATCGACCTGACGATACTGGAGGACAGGAGAGATAGGGGGGACATGATAACGAGATATAAGATACTGAGAGGAATAGACAAGGTGGACAGAATGTTCCAGAGATGGGACACAGCAACAAGGGAATACAGTTGGAAGTTGAAGACTCAAATGAATCAAAGGGATGTTAGGAAGTATTTCTTCAGTCATAGAGTGGTCGGGAAGTGGAATAGCTTGGGAAGCGATGTAGTGGAGGCAGGTTCCATACATAGCTTTAAGGAGAGGTATGATAAAGCTCATGGAGCAGGGAGCGTGACCCAGTAGCGGCCAGTGAAGAGGCGGGGCCAGGAGCTATGACTCGACCCCTGCAACCACAACTAGGTGAGTTCAACTAGGTGAGTACACACACATACACACACACACACATACACTCACACACACACACACACACACATACACTCACACACACACACACACACACACACATACACTCACACACACACACACAGCTCCCTGAGGTATGGAAGACAGCAAATGTAGTCCCAATTTTTAAAAAAGGAGATAGACACGCAGCACTGAACTACAGACCAGTGTCATTGACAAGCATGGTATGCAAAGTCAGGGAGAATATTTTCAGAAGGGTGGTGGAGCACCTAGAAAGGAACCAGCTTATCAACGACAACCAGCACGGATTCAGGGACGGGAAATCCTGCGTCACAAACCTACTGGAGTTATATGACAAAGTGACAGCAGTAAGACAAGAGAGAGAGAGAGAGAGAGAGAGAGAGAGAGAGAGAGAGAGAGAGAGAGAGAGAGAGAGAGAGAGAGAGAGAGAGAGGTAAGTAGATTGCATTTGCTTAGCCTGCAAAAAGGCTTTTTCACAGTTCCACACAAGAGATTAGTACCAAAGCTGGAGGACCAGGCAGGTATAACAGGGAAGAAACTGCAGTGGATCAGAGAATACCAGACAAGAAGGCAGCAGAGAGTCATGGTATGTGACGAGGTGTCGGAGTGGGCGCCTGTGGCGACCGGGATTCCACAGGGGTCAGTCCTAAGGCCGGTGCTGTTTCTGGTATATGTGAATGACATAACAGAAGGACTAGACTCAGAAGTGTCTCTGTTTGCAGACGATGTGAAATTAATGAGGAGAATTTAAGCGGAGGAAGACCAAGCAGGACTACAGGCTGCTGGCCTGGTCTACCAACTGGCTCCTGGAGTTCAGACCATCCAAGTGCAAAGCCATGAAGATCGGGGAAGGACAAAGAAGACCGGAGATAGAATGCAGTCAAAGGAGCGAAGTACTACAAACCTTTCTCAAGGAAAAAGATCTTGGGGGTGAGTATAATACTGAACATATCTGATGAAGCGCACACCAACCAAATAACTGCTGCAGCATACGGGCGTCTGGCAAACCTAAGAATAGCGTTCCGATACCTCGGTAAGGAATCGTTCAAGACTCTGTACACCATATACGTCAGGCACATAGTGGAGTATGCAGCACCAGTTTGGAATCCACACCTAAGAATAAACCATACCACGGGTGGAGTTCGAACCCGCGGTCAGAGAGTCTCAAAACTCCAGAACGTCTCAGTAAGGAGTCCTTCAGGACACTGTACACCGTGTACGTCAGGCCTATATTGGAGTATGCGGCACCGGATTGGAACCCACACCTGGGCAAGCACGTCAGGAAATTAGAGAGAGTACAAAGGTTTGCAACGAGACTTGTCCCGGAGCTAAGGGGCATGTCCTATGAGGAGAGGTTAAAGGACACTGGAGGACAGGAGGGACAGGGAGATCATGATAACAATATATAAAATACTGAGAGGAATCAACAAGTTGGACAGAGATAAGATGTTCCAGAGATGGGACACAGCGACATGAGGTGAAAATTGAAAGTTGAAGACTAAGATGAATCACAGAGATTTTTTCGGAGGTATTTCTTCAGTCACAGAGTTGTCAGGAAGTGGAATAGTCTGGAAAGTGAGGTGGTGGAGGCAGGATCCATACATAGCTTTAAGAAGAGGTTTGATAAAACTCATGGAGCAGGGAGAGAATGACCTAGTAGCGACCAGTGAAGAAGTGGGGCCAGGAACTATGACTCGACCCCTGCAACCACTATTAGGTGAATACACACACACACACACACACACAAGAAGAACAATCATGTATAACAGGAAGGACATTGGAATGGATCAGGGAATACCTCACAGGGAGGCAACAACGGGTCATGGTGCGTGATGAGGTATCAGAGTGGGCGCCTGTGACGAGCAGTGTACCGCAGGGGTCAGTCCTAGGACCAGTGTTATTCTTGGTATATGTAAATGACATGACGGACGGGATAGACTCAGAAGTGTCTCTGTTCGCAGATGATGTGACATTAATGAGGAGAATCACATCGGAAGAGGACCAAGCAGGACTTCAAACAGACCTGGACAAGCTTGACATCTGGTCTAGCAACTGGCTTCTCGAATTCAACCCTACCAAATGCAAAGTCATGAAGATCGGAGAAGGGCAAAGAAGACCGCTGACAGAGTACAGGCTAGGCGGACATATGGGCGACTGGCAAACCTAAGATTAGCGTTCCGTTACCTTAACAAGGAATCGTTCAAGACACTGTACACCGTGTACGTCAGGCCCATACTAGAATATGCAGCACCAGTCTGGAACCCACACCTGGTCAAGCACGTAAATAAACTAGAGAAAGTGCAAAGGTTTGCGACAAGGTTAGTTCCACAACTCAGGGGTCTGTCCTATGAAGAAAGGTTGAGGGAAATAGGACTAACAACACTGGAGGAAAGAAGGGTCAGAGGAGACATGATAACGACATACAAAATACTGCGGGGAATTGACAAGGTAGACAGTGACAGGATGTTCCAGAGAGGGAACACAGAAACAAGGGACACAAATGGAAGCTGAAGACTCAGATGAGTCAAAGGGATGTTAGGAAGCATTTCTTCAGTCACAGAGTTGTCGGGAAGTGGAATAGTTTAGGAAGCGATGTAGTGGAGGCAGGCTCTATACATAGCTTTAAGCAGAGGTATGATAAAGCTCATGACGCAGGGAGAGTGACCCAGTAGCGGCCAGTGAAGAGGCAGGGCTAGGAGCTTTGACTCGACCCCTTCAACCACAACTAGGTGAGTACAACTATGTGAGTACACACACACACACACACACACACACACACACACACACGCCCCGATGGCATGGTGGCTAGCGCTCTTGCTTTACGCACGGAGGGTCCGGGTTCAATTCCCGGCGGGGCCGAAACATTTCGAAGTGTTTCGTTACACACACACACACATATACAACAGGCCTAGTGTCTAATCGACATGTGCCTAGGACAAAATGGTAACTAACACACACACACACACACACACACACACACACACACACACACATATATATATATATATGCAAAACAACCACTATGAAAAAATAGAAGAATTCCAAGCGCTTTCGTGACTACTCACATTATCAAGGAGCTATAAAAGGAAACGTGAGAAGAAGGCTTATAAAGGGGCAGAATACACCTCACAGTCACATCACACTAACAAAGACAACACCTCACAGTAGCGTAACATCTCACGACTCTGTGAAGAGGAACATAAGAAAGGACCTGAAACTCTTCCCAAGAATTAAGATTAGTCCAATTTATCATTAAATTCTTCCCAAATTTTATTAATTATAAATGAATCCAATTTATATAAACCAAAAGAAATATTCATATTATTTTCAAAACTGCTTTTAATGAAACATGATTCTATTATATTCCTCTCAACCATGGACTTGCTTGATACAACCTTCTCCGCATTTTAAAATCATTGATGGTTGTCTTCACATAATAAATAGAGCATTAGATCTTGTCCAGTTCTAATGCTATATTTATGTTGTTTAATCTTAGTTCAAGACTTTTACCAGTTTGACCATAATAAACTTTATCGCATATTTTACAGGGAATCTTATAGACACATCTCGTCAGCATTTTGGGAATTTTTATCAAAAGTCTTTTATGTATCAAGATTTTAAATACAACTTTGATATTAAAATTCTTAAGAAAGGAAGGCATATCAACAGTTTTCATGGTAAGGAGAACCAACATATTTTTGGTTGAATAAGGTTGGTTGTCCCTTACCATGAAAACTTGGTTGATATGCCTTCTTTCTTAAGAATTTTAATATCAAAGTTGTATTTAAAATCTTGATACAGACTGATAAAAATTCCAAAATGCTGACGGATTGTCTATAAGATTCCCTGTAAATATGCGATAAAGTTTATTATGGTCAAACTGTAAAGTCTTGAACTAAGATTAAAACAACATAAATATAGCATTGAACTGACAGATTCTAATGCTCTATTTATTCATGTGAAGACTTTAACCATCAATTGATTTTAAAATGCGGAGAAGGTGTATCAAGCAAGTCCATGGTTGAGAGAATATAATAGAATCATGTTCATTAAAGCAGTTTTGAAAATAATAGAATATTTCTTTGGTTTATATAAATTGGATTCATTTATAATTAATAAAATTTGGGAAGAATTTAATGATAAATTGGACTAATCTAATTCTTGGGAAGAGTTTCAGGTCCTTTCTAGTTCCTCTTCACAGAGTCGTGAGATGTTACCTACTGTGAGTGTTGTCTTGTTGTGTGATGTGACTTGAGTGTATTCCCCTTTATAAGCCTTCTTGTCATGTTTCCTTTATAGTTCCTTGATAATGTGAGTATAAACCTTGAATATTCTATTTTTTCTTTAATGTTTTTTGCATATTTTGATATCACCTGTTTATTTTGATCTTTTGCTATATATATATATATATATATATATATATATTATATATATATATATATATATATATATATATATATATATATATATATATATTAATTCGCGATTAGGTAAAACTGGATTTTGGCTTAAATAGCACGCTCACCTGCCATATAAGACAAGTGAAAACTTGGTATGCATAATTTCGCAATCATTCTGAACTAAAGAAAAATATATTCATTGGTTTGTTTATTATTAAATTATTGTTAACGTATCTAAAATATATTTAGTTGTTAGCTAAATTAAATTGCCTTGTTGTAAAGGTTAGATGGGTTTCTCTTGGTAAAAATTATAATCTACATTAACATAAATGAAAAATATTTTTAACGATAAGAGAAAATTTTAGAAGGACTTAATTTTAGATGAGTTCTGCATTGACTGTTTACTTAATCGGCAGACATATATAATATATATATATATATATATATATATATATATATATATATATATATATATAATATATGTCGTCCGATTAGGTAAAAATGGTCAATTAGCAAGAACTCATCTAAAATTAAGTCATTTCTAAAATTTCTCTTATACGTTTAAAGATATATTTTTCATTGTTAATGTAAGAATTTATAATTTTGTACCAAAGAAACTTTACCTACCTAACTATTACAACAAACGCAATTTAATTTAGCTAACCATAAATATATTTTAGATACGTTAACATTAATTTAATAATAAACAAACAAATGAAATATATTTTCGTTATGTTCAGAATGATTTTGAGAATAGCATACAATTTCACTTGTCTTATATGGCAAGAAGACTTGCTAATTTGCACACCCAGTTTTACCTAATCGGCACGACATATATATATATATATATATATATATATATATATATATATATATATATATATATATATATATATATATGTCGTGCCGATTAGGTAAAACTGGTCAATTAGCAAGAACTCATTTAAAATTAAGTCCTTTCTAAAAATTTCTCTTATACGTTTAAAGATATTTTTTTTTCATTTATGTTAATGTAAAAATTTATAATTTTGTACCAAGAGAAACTTTGAAAACCTACCTAACCTTATTACAACAAGCGCAATTTAATTTAGCCTAACCCAACTAAATATATTTTAGATACGTTAACATTAATTAATTAATAAACAAACACAATGAAATATATTTTTTTCGTTATGTTCAGAATGATTTTGGCGAAATTATTGCATACACAAATTTTCACTTGTCTTATATGGCAAGGTGAGCGTTGCTATTTAAGCCAAAATCGCAAGTTTTACCTAATCGGCACGACATATATATAAATATATATGTATATATATATATACATATGTAGAACAGAGTGATCAAAAATCGTGTTTAGACATCAAGTGTTTTTGTGACTTTGTTGAACGATTATTTATACATGCAACTTTATAAATAAATATTGACAATAAATTCATAATAGATAAAGTTGACAATGTATTGTTAAAGTTGAGAGAGAGAGAGAGAGAGAGAAGAGAGAGAGAGAGAGAGAGAGACACAGACAGACAGACAGACAGACAGACAGACAGAGGGAGAGATGCTGCTGGATGAAGTAAAGAAAATGAGGTTAGGAGAAGAGAATTAAGGGAGGGAAAGAATGGAAGGATGTTGGATAAGAGGTAATGAAGGGAGTAGAATTGTGGGAGACAAGGAGAGAAAGAGAGAGCGTTGAACAAGAGAAAATCAAGGGATGAGAGATTTTTTAGAGGAAAGAGGAAATGTGTTAGACTAGATGATGAAACTTACGATATAAATCTTTGAAAAATCTGATATCAATTAACAAGTTTTTTCTGAGGATGAAGAATAAAATATAAAAAGAAAAGTATATGAGTAATTTTTTATGATCTTCCTCAAGAAGAAAGCCAAAGAAAATAAAGGAAGGAGGATAATAAATCAAGGAAATAGGGAGACTTGTTGGCATAGGAAAAAGAGAAAATGTGAATGGGATTGCAATATTATTTGCAATACTATGAAGATGTTGTCATGGGTTGAAGTAACCGGTTAAATATTTACGTTACTACAGGTGTCTCGTGAGAGAACACTGATATACAAGAAAACTATTCAAAAGCGTCGAGCAGAAAAGTCATCTAACACTGTTACAGAATTCTGGAAGAGAGTGTGATCTAAAAGTGACTGAGAATACCAGAAGGATGTAAGGAACAATGGAGTTCCCAACTCACTAACAATCTCCTTCCAAGGAAAATAGGGGCAGACAGCGACGAAATCTTTAATTTATAACCACTTCTCCCTGGGTAGTTCTCCTTCCCTACTCTTCCACTCACCCCATTTCCTCCTCTATTGGCTCCTTGTCCACCCACAGCTCAACCCAACCTCTTCCTCTTGAACCCTCACACAACTACCACAGCTCAACCCAACCTCTTCCTCCTGAACCCTCACACAACTGACACAGCTCAAACCAAACTCTTCCTCTTGAACCCTCACACAACTGCCACAGCTCAACCCAACCTCTTCCTCTTGAACCCTCACACAACTACCACAGCTCAACCCAACCTCTTCCTCTTGAACCCTCACACAACTACCACAGCTCAACCCAACCTCTTCCTCCTGAACCCTCACACAACTGCCACAGCTCAACCCAACCTCTTCCTCTTGAACCCTCACACAACTACCACAGCTCAACCCAACCTCTTCCTCTTGAACCCTCACACAACTACCACAGCTCAACCCAACCTCTTCCTCCTGAACCCTCACACAACTGCCACAGCTCAACCCAACCTCTTCCTCCTGAACCCTCACACAACTACCACAACATAAGTACTACCACTCAACATAAGTACTACAACACAGCATAAGTACTACAACTCAGCATAAGTACTACAACATAGCATAAGTACTACCACTCAGCATAAGTATTCCAACACAGCATAAGTACTACAACACAGCATAAGTACTACCACACAGCATAAGTACTACAACACAGCATAAGTACTACAACACAGCATAAGTACTACCACACAGCATAAGTACTACAACACAGCATAAGTACTACAACTCAGCATAAGTACTACAACACAGCATAAGTACTACCACACAGCATAAGTACTACCACACAGCATAAGTACTACAACACAGCATAAGTACTACAACTCAGCATAAGTACTACAACACAGCATAAGTACTACCACTCAGCATAAGTACTACCACACAGCATAAGTACTACCAATCAGCATAAGTACTACCACACAGCATAAGTACTACCACACAGCATAAGTACTACAACACAGCATAAGTACTACCACACAGCATAAGTACTACAACACAGCATAAGTACTACAACACAGCATAAGTACTACCACACAGCATAAGTACTACAACACAGCATAAGTACTACAACTCAGCATAAGTACTACAACACAGCATAAGTACTACCACACAGCATAAGTACTACCAATCAGCATAAGTACTACCACACAGCATAAGTACTACCACTCAACATAAGTACTACAACACAGCATAAGTACTACAACTCAGCATAAGTACTACAACATAGCATAAGTACTACCACACAGCATAAGTACTACCACACAGCATAAGTACTACCACACAGCATAAGTACTACCACACAACATAAGTACTACCACACAGCATAAGTACTACCACACAGCATAAGTACTACAACACAGCATAAGTACTACCACACAGCATAAGTACTACAACACAGCATAAGTACTACAACACAGCATAAGTACTACCACACAGCATAAGTACTACAACACAGCATAAGTACTACAACTCAGCATAAGTACTACAACACAGCATAAGTACTACCACACAGCATAAGTACTACCAATCAGCATAAGTACTACCACACAGCATAAGTACTACCACTCAACATAAGTACTACAACACAGCATAAGTACTACAACTCAGCATAAGTACTACAACACAGCATAAGTACTACCACACAGCATAAGTACTACCACACAGCATAAGTACTACACACAGCATAAGTACTACACCAGCATAAGTACTACACACAGCATAAGTACTACCACTCAGCATAAGTACTACCACACAGCATAAGTACTACCAATCAGCATAAGTACTACCACACAGCATAAGTAGTACCACACAGCATAAGTAGCTACAACACAGCATAAGTACTACCACACAGCATAAGTCTACACACAGCATAAGTACTACAACACAGCATAAGTACTACCACACAGCATAAGTACTACAACACAGGGATAAGTACTACACACAGCATAAGTATACCACACTAAGTATAAGTGTACTACAACACAGCATAAGTACTACCACACAGGACAATAAGTACTACCACAATCAGCATAAGTACTACAACACAGCATAAGTACTACCACACAGCATAAGTACTACACACAGCATAAGTACTACCACCAGCATAAGTATACCACACAGCATAAGTACTACAACACAGCATAAGTACTACCACACAGCATAAGTCTACTACCACACAGCATAAGTACTACCACACAGCATAAGTACTACCACACAGCATAAGTACTACCACACAGCATAAGTACTACCACACAGCATAAGTACTACCACACAGCATAAGTACTACCACACAGCATAAGTACTACCACACAGCATAAGTACTACCACACAACATAAGTACTACCACATAAGTACTACCACACAACATAAGTACTACCACACAACATAAGTACTACCACACAACATAAGTACTACCACACAACATAAGTCTCCAAGTACTACCACAACATAAGTACTACCACACAACATAAGTCTACCACACAACATAAGTCTACCACACAACATAAGTACTACCACACAACATAAGTACTACCACACAACATAAGTACTACCACATAAGTACTACCACACAACATAAGTACTACCACATAAGTACTACCACACAACATAAGTACTACCACACAACATAAGTACTACCACACAACATAAGTACTACCACACAACATAAGTACTACCACACAACATAAGTACTACCACACAACATAAGTACTACCACACAACATAAGTACTACAACATAAGTACTACCACACAACATAAGTACTACCACACAACATAAGTACTACCACACAACATAAGTACTACCACACAACATAAGTACTACCACACAACATAAGTACTACCACACAACATAAGTACTACCACACAAGTACTACCACACAACATAAGTACTACCACACAACATAAGTACTACCACACAACATAAGTACTACCACAACATAAGTACTACCACACAACATAAGTACTACCACACTACACCCTCACTAAAACAGCCCCCTTACAAAAATCACAACATCCTTTCCAACGCAAAATACAATAAGTTGTCTTGCGTCCTCTCATTGTATCAATACTTACAAAACTTACATTACATCACCTTTCCATATAGTTATTCTAACCTAACTTAAGTATTATCTATCCTCAGCTTTCTTATGATATTACCATCACTTTTCTCTTACCCTGCGTACTACACCACCTCTAATAACTATAATAATAATAATTATAATAATAATAATAATAATGCCTACTACTTAACTATCACCTTCGCCTATTAAAATTTCCTCATAAAAATCTGCAAAAATCTTCCTAGTACTCTCCACCACAACAACCCCACCACAACCCACCTCCTTGAAGCTCTCTACCACATCCCACCTCCCTGTATCTCTCCACCACGACGCCCCTGCCAAACCCTACCACAACCACATTAATACACATCTACCATACCTTACTACCACTACTACCACCATCACCACCACAAATACCGTCACATCAAACCCTCCCAATAACGCTCCATGATCACACCTACACACTACCACATCACACCACCACATCATCAAAACATACCATTAAAAAAAACTGCATTAAAATCTACTTCACTTCAACAGTGGCACTTATCCGTATTGCATCTATGCCTGTATCACCATTTGTGGTCGTTTCAGACTCCCTTAGTGCTTTACAGGCTATCCGTAAAATTGATACACCTCACCCCCTAGTTCTTCGTATCCACCTTTGGTTACGCCGTATCTTTAGCAAGCATAAAGATATTGTCTTTTGTTGGGTCCCTGGTCATGTTGACGTACAGGGCAATGAACAGGCAGACACTGCTGCGCGGTCAGCAGTACATGACCTTCCAGTTTCATATAGAGGTGTTCCTTTCACGGACTATTTTGCGGTCATTGCTACCCACCTTCGCACCCGTTGGCAACAACGCTGGTCTGACCTGCTGAATAACAAACTTCATTCTATTAAACCGGTTATAGGTTTCTGGCCTTCTTCTTGTCACCAATGTCGGGGTTGGGAGAATACTCTCTCCCGTCTTCGCATCGGCCACACTCGTCTTACTCACAGGTATCTCATGGAGAGGATCCCTGCCCCTCTCTGTGAGCATTGTCAGGTTCCAGTGTCTGTTCGACATATTCTGCTGGACTGCCCCCTCTATCAACGAGCACGCAGAATTTACCTCCAACGACGTCTTCGCTCTGCAGATGGACCCTCCTTTAATCCTAACTCTCTTGTTGACTTTTTGACAGAAACTGACTTACTACACAAACTCTGAAGATTATACCTCTAGCACCTCCCTCAGTCCCTTCTACCTCGATCTCTTGCTACCCTCCATCCCTGCACTATCCACCGTCATCTTGCACTCCATACCCTACTAATCGTCCATCTCCCTCTTACAACCCACTCTCCCTGCATCCTACAATAACCTGCAGCGCTGTATAACCCCTGTGGTTTAGCGCTTTTATTTGATTATAATAATAATAATTCACTTCAACACCAGCTCAAAGCCTCCCTGCCTCACCTCAAAGCTCCACCTAAAACGTCCTTCCTCACCCACACCACCACCACAACAAGTACACCATCGACCTTCAAGTAGCGATTATCAATAATCAATGGACATGAGTCTTCCAGAGAATCAATGTTCACGACAGAGCACTCTTTCACCTCTTCTCTTCCCTGGTTATCCAACTTATTGCATTCCTGTCATTCTAGGATGACGGTGGATTCTGTCCACTCCTGGAATATGGTGGCTCCTGACTCTAAGTAATATAGTGATTCCAGATATTTTTTTTTTCACGAGGTGATGGGAAAAAGGGGTTCCAGGTCCTCAGCAGAAATAAGTTATTTTACGATCAGATTTACGAGGACTTTCTCTCTCACAAACATGTATTACATAGCACAAATAACCCGCACATAGCAGAGAGTGAAGCTTATCACGACGTTTCGGTCCGACCTGGACCATTTTACAAAGTCACACAAGTCAGACCGAAACGTCGTTGTAGGCTGCTCCCTCCTAGGTGCGGGACATTTGTGTATTGTTCCAGTCACGGTATTGTTCAAGTCACGGTATTGTGACTTTTTGTTATTTTTGTATTATATAACACAAGATGGCGCACGGCGGTATGAACAACTTTGTAGTATAAATTTAGTAAGACACACGTGCTATAATACAACCCACCTAACACCACAGTCACATACAAGTACATACCTATTGCTAAATCTATTTTACCATACGCACATTACTGCATAGTTATTATCACTCGTTAGCCCCACATGTAAACATTTGTCATATATCTACTGTCATACACACATATAGAAACATGTGCTGTCATACACGCAAATAGCCACTTATGCTGCCTCACTCATATTGCCACAGATCATTCACACATATTTCCACATGTGCTGTCGTTCGCACGGCTTGCTCCATGTTGCCATACATAACAAACAAAGCTACTACCAAACACCCGTTGCCTGAAGCCCAATAACACAGTGCTTCTGGAGACTCAGAAGGGAAGTTGGTGAGTGGGTATAAAGGCGTGTGGAAGAGAAAGAAGTTGAACTCGAAAAAAAAAAAAAATGGAAGTAAGGGGATTTACGTGGAATTAAATATCAGAAGTCTGATTGAAATGAAGATCTCTGGAGAAAATGAAAATATTTAAATATATACTTTGAAGTGGCTGTACAATGAGTATTCTGAAAAGGGGTTAGTCTAGTCTAGAGTCCCAAACACTCACAAATGGAGAGATTAAATTCTTTCTACTGTGATAGCTATGAATACATTGAATTTCAAATTCACCAAGTATTATTTCGTCCCTCTTCTATGAGATGAAAACAACTCTTTTGACTTGGATAAACATGTCATTTGGAAACGTTTCCTTGCAACTACTCTGTTCACCTAGCAGTAAGTACGTAACCTGGTGTTTGGTGATTGTTGTGGGTGGCATCCTGGGGGAGAGGAGAGCAGTGTATATTAAGCAGACATGGTGGCTTTGATGGGTTACACTAGGGTCTTTAAGGTTTCATATCACCATCATAAAAAATAAATAGTCGTGTAATGAGCAGTACTGACGTTGAGTCCTAATTCACCAATACTCCAGAAAAATGAGGTTATTGATCTCGGTTTTGATGGTTTATCTACGGATACGGTTTTAATTGAAGATTCAAACCAAAAAGAATGTTTAAAAATTTATTCAGTAGCTAATGATTCTGATATACGAAAACTGATGGAATGACAATAGAGTTTCCTCAAGCTATTGTAGTTTTTTCTACGTCACTATGAGAGGATCTTGTTAGATGACTGTCTGGAGGAACTTAAACCATTACTATAAGTAATGATAGGTTATAACATCTTGAAGTGTCAATGATGTACATTTTATTGACGTCAGTGATGAAAATTTTATTGAAGAATATTTTATCATAACCTCGAAGTCATGGTAAATCTAGATTGTTATTATCGCTAAACAAGCAACATCCTTTAAAAGGTTCTTGAAAGGTAGCCTTAAACATGACTCACGAAATCGTAATGACACGATTGCAAGTAAACCATACCACGGGTGGGGTTTGAACCCGCGGTCAGAGAGTCTCAGAACTCAAGACCGGCCCAGTGGCTTACGCGACGGCCTAGAGTTCTGAGACTCTCTGACCGCGGGTTCGAACCCCACCCGTGGTTGGTTAGCCTTAAATATGTCAGCTTCTCGTCTACTGTGGTGGATATTCGGTTGATAATAAAAACTATAAATAGTTGTTGTTATTTATTGGGTTCTTCTTGTTCTTCTTTTGATGATGAAATTTGTTTTATATTCCAGATTAGAAGTTTACTAATCAAGGTCATTTAGCCATGGTCATCCGAGTTACATGATTCGGAAACAATGTTCTAAATTGCTACTAACTTGTTAAATCCAGATTAAATTTAATGTGATTTTATTATCTGTCTAAAGATAATCATTTCAAGCTTCAGGATCCTGCAGCGTCTCCTCTCTGTTCAAATGTAGTGACAGACAGACAGACTCAGGTAAGGAGAGAGCGGGTGAGTGGGGACAGACAGACTCAGGTAAGGAGAGAGCGGGTGAGTGGGGACAGACAGACAGACTCAGGTAAGGAGAGAGCGGGTGAGTGGGGACAGACGAAGAACAGCACGGGAGGGAAGTGTCTACAGTCGTAGAAACAAAGCCAGGGTTTACCCCGGCGGAGCGTCGTTGGCAAGAGACGAGGACAACACAGGCGAGGTTAACACAGCAGTAGGTAGCCGGTGATTATGATGACAAGAAGGCGCTGACGCTCCAGAGGGTATTTCAGCAGTCAGTGGAAGACCTGATCTGGAAACTTATGATATGGTTGAGGATCCGTTCTTGAGTCTCCTGAAGGTTTCTTCAAGTAGGTAGTATAGGAAAGTACGACGCGTGAAGTCCACTGCCTATGTGTGAAGTGTTGAGTATCATGTGACAAATGGGTATCAATTCACATATTCTGATTTTAACATCAGGTAGTTATATAGGAAGCTCTTTCCAAAACTTAAAAAAAAAAGTGTAAATACATAGGAGTGCCTAAAAGAGTCTAATATTTCTGACAAAGCCATTACATTTTGATCAGGTTTTAATCAGAGAATAACAATCACAAAATAGTTTCAGGTAGAATTTTAATGTTATTCCTAGGGAACAAAACAAATTGGATTTAAATATTCGAGAGAGAGCTTTTATATATCAGGTAAATAAGGCTTGGAATTAAAGACAATAAATCGGCAAGTAATTTGTTTGCTTTGAAATAATTGCAATACAATATTTAGTTTTGTTCTGGATTTCTTTTGAAAAAGATTATTACTTAGTTGGTGCTGTGATAGTAACCTCCCTGGGTGTTGTGATAGTAACCTCCCTGGGTGCTGTGATAGTAACCTCCCTGGGTGCTGTGATTGTAACCTCCCTGGGTGCTGTGATAATAACCTCCCTGGGTGCTGTGATAGTAACCTCCCTGGGTACTGTGATAGTAACCTCCCTGGGTGCTGTGATAGTAACCTCCCTGGGTGCTGTGATAGTAACCTCCCTGGGTGCTGTGATAGTAACCTCCCTGGGTGCTGTGATAGTAACCTCCCTGGGTGCTGTGATAGTAACCTCCCTGGAGGAATAAATGGAACAGCAATGTCTCATGACTGGCATGTCTCGACCCCTACTGGGTAGTGATTGTGGAAGGAACACTGTGTCATGGTGTTTTATACTGGGTAGTGATTGTGGAAGGAACACTGTGTCATGATGTTTTATGCCTGTAGTGATTGTGGAAGGAACACTGTCATGGTGTTTCATTCTGGGTAGTGATACAACTAACTGGTTAGGACTGATACAACTAACTGGTTACGACTGATACAACTAACTGGTTAGGACTGACACAACTAACTGGTTAGGACTGATACAACTAACTGGTTAGGACTGATACAACTAACTGGTTAGGACTGATACAACTAACTGGTTAGGACTGATACAACTAACTGGTTAGGACTGATACAACTAACTGGTTAGGACTGATACAACTAACTGCAAATCAACCTTTTTGTAACGTCGTCTTCCCCAAGTGGAGAAACTGCAAACGCCGTCCACCTCAGACGATGAACATTATTTTTAAAGTTTATCGAAAATTATAAATTCATCTATATGAGGAAGAGAGTGACCCAAAAAAACAGCAGATTTACGTTTCTTTATTTACCATTTGCACTGCAGGAATAACATACAAATTGAAACAAAATTTAAACTATTAAAGAAAAATACAAAATTAAAAAATAAAATGAGAGGCATCATTATTAATTAATATTTTTTTGTGGTTCAGTGACTTGTCTGTTGTAGTACATAGTTTCCAGTCAGCTGAAACTGCGTCGTCAAACTCTCAAATACTAATAAAAATCAAGAGTATACACAGTGTCTTGCACCGCCTACCTTGACCATCCATCTTAAAGACTGTTGGACTGATTACATCGACTCCAGGCTGTGGGACTGATTACCTCAAACTCCTTCAGATCTTCACCATTCTTCTTTGTATTGGACTGATGAAGCCACCGTCTGGGAAAACATTTCCATAATAAAGATACGCAAGTGTAGCACATGTGTCTAGTTTATCAACTTGTAGGTTCTCTGAACCATTCATCTACTATCTCAAGTCATCTTTACGAAGTGTATTAGTAGTTACCAGTCCCGTAGGCTACTATATATTGGATAGCCTAAGGAGACCTAAAACTGCGATTCACCCACATTGCATTTCAGCCATTTGAGCAGCAAATAGCCTTATGATTTCACGTATGACAGAACTGTACACATGTTGGATTCAGGTAAAAACATTCAATTTATATAGCATTCATATAGATTTTCAAGTTACATATAGCCCTCACGTAAGTAGAAAATCAATGTGAATAAGAAACACGAAAAAATAACCCTTTAATTTATTAGTCACTAACACGACTAAAGCTTCAGTTTCGGGGAATATCACCGATTACTATTAAGTGCGTGACACTTGAACGATGCTTGTGTCAAAGGTTCACTATTTAAAGGTAATGCTGTTCACATTACTAGAAACAGAAGCCTTTCTGAGATCCTGTTCAAGGCAGAAATTTGTTACTGAATCGAACATAATACAGTATGGTTTGAGATGTCAGCTGCATTTACTGATACATTTCTGGAGATTTTGCTTTGGCTTCCACCTCCAGCCTGTTTGATTACATTATTACAAATTTTTAAGTGTACTTTTTTCATGTAGTACATTTTAATAATGAAACAATAATAAAATTAAAATATAAAATATATTTTAGTATATTAAATTCAATAAACAAAGCTCATTAATTAGATACTCGCTAATATCTCAGCTTCAAAGATTAACTTTCGGACTTCAACAGCTGTAAATCAATGGAGTTTTTCACTGTAATCACAATCAGTGGCAAAGGCAAGTTCAGTTGAAGAAGTTGTCAACCCATCCAACCCATGATGAAGTTGTCAACCCATTCAACCCATCATGGATCATCGTGGAACGAAAATACGTTCTCATAAATCTCATGTTTGAAAAGCTCGGTTCTGCGCTGATAATGACAATGATACAATAAATCTCAGCGCCACCAAAAGATTTGATAATGATGCTGTTAAATTGTTTGAGCAAATGAATTGCAATATTTTCATTTGAAAATGACTGCGTCCGAAATGGTTTTTGTATTTTAACTCATGGTATGTATATCGATGCTGAAGATGTCTTCTTGATCACTATCAATCTATGCTGCCCACTAAATTACAGTGTCTTAAATCAGTTTTACGTGGAATCTCCTCTGTAACCGACCCTGTCTCTCTACAGATTGTAAATAATGATTTGGAACAAGTAATTACTGGAAAAATGAGTTATTAAACTATGCGGACATTCTGAAAATATTCCTTTCTACGTATATATATATATATATATATATATATATATATATATATATATATATATATATATATATATATATATATAATATATATATATATATATATTATATATATATATATATATATATATATATATATATATATATATATATATATATATATATATATATATATATATATATATATATATATATATATTATATATATATATATATATATATATATATATATATATATATATATGTAGATATAGTTGTTTTGGCCCTGCCTCGTGGTGAGCGTAAATCACATGACGCCTTAACCCACTGAACCACACAATCCTACAAGAACCAAGCACCCAGCCAAGCTAGGTGTGTTACTCTTGGTTTGAGGACATACGGTGGTGTGTGTGCCTCTAAGCTAATTTCATTCTTATCCCCGTTTGGTGTACTCGCCTCCACAAGCAGTATATATGTTATTGTGACCACGAACGAGTGGTATTGAATCAATAACAACACTGCGACTTGCCGAGGATTCGAACCCATGTAGTTTTGGCCCTGCATCCACACCACCATATGTTCTCGGATGACGGGTACAACATCTAGCTTGGCTGGATGCGTCATTCTTGAGAATTGTGTGGTCCCGTGGACTAGAGCCTCATTAGTCTTTCGCCCACCATTAGGCGAGCCGAAACAGCATGGTTTCGACTCCTTGGACAGTCGCAGTGTTGTTATTGGCTTCAACTAGCCAAGGAGTCGAACCCATGCTGCTTTGGCCAGCCTCATGGTGAGGGAAAACACATGACGCTCTAGTCCACGGGACCACACAATTCTCAAGAATGACGCATCCAGCCAAGCTAGATGTTGTAACCGTCATCCGAGAACATACGGTGGTGTGGACGCCTCTGAGCTAATTTCATTCTACTCCCTGTTTGGTGTACTAACTCAACAAGCAGTATATTATATTATTATTATACCCACGAAATAAGAACAAGAACTAGTAAGAAAATGGAAGAAAACCCAGAGGGATGTATGTATATATGCTTGTACATGCATGCGTAGTGTGACCTAAGTGTAAGTAGAAGTAGCAAGACGTACGTGTTTATGAGACAGCAATCCTACCATCATGTAAACCAATTACAAACTTCCGTTTTACAATCACATGGCTCAACGGTAGTACCTTCCTGGGTGATTGCTGTCTACCAACCTACTACCTAGGATATGTATACTGGCTTTCTCAGTTTCGTATGTTAGCGTGATCTGTCAATGTTCCAAGTAGGACGGAAACGTCGTCAAAAGCTTGTTTCACCTATGTGTAAATTATTTGTGCATTTTCTTTCCATAAAGTTTAGTGCTTTAAAAAAGTAGCTTGCTTCATCTATGAAAATATTACATCTGTTTCGTCATGAGGATGGAATAACTTTTAAGAGCCTCTAACTACTGACCTTACATTTGTGATGCCAGTTATCTCTCTGGCACTGACATTTCAGTAAGCTCTACAGCTTTACTTAATCAACAGTGAGTGAGAGGATCAATTGTTTTCATGAATAACCAGTGATAATGTGATCTCATCAGTAGGGTTTATAGCTGAAACAATGTTCCATTCCTTCCTTCTCATACTACTGTTCTCTTCACAATATTGTAAAATTTTACCTTGCTTCTCTTCATTTAGTTTTCGCCAATAGATTGGCTGCACAGAGCAAGCTGGGTGAGCGGTTAGGCACTGGAGACTCGCACCACCTTCAGTAATGAAAGAACCTCACGGGTTTAACGTTTGATGAAATACATTCCACTTTTCAAAGGCTGTCAGTGATCATACCGACTATGAATGCATGAGTTGTACCAGCAATAAAACCTTTCACTGTGTTCCCAACATCACTGTCTTTGTACAATGAAACAAAGGATTATTGTTACACATCGCATCCCCCTC
Organism: Cherax destructor; assembly: GCA_009830355.1. NCBI lineage: Eukaryota > Metazoa > Arthropoda > Malacostraca > Decapoda > Parastacidae > Cherax > Cherax destructor. The sequence goes on from WNWK01002676.1 coordinate 70,748, forward strand.
CTGTTACTGCAACCTGGATATTAATGCTTCCCTCACTGAGCTTCGAGAAAAAAGCTGATCCCCGAATTTTTGGACCCAAAGCCGCGCTTTATTAGTATCAAAGTCCATTGTGGAAGCTGTATGCAAAGTTTATTTATTTTTTACTTCACTATTATAGATGAAGTGTGTTTCACGGGTTGTATTGTTGGGCAGATTGTGGGGTCGAGAATATTTCTCCCTCTTCGCTGTAGAGATTTTTCCCATGCGTAATTATATATTTTGCTGTTGAAATTTTTATGATACTACTTAAGTTATTTACCGTAGGTCATTTTCGCCACGTTATGCGTGTCCTCACATCATGTGTACCTCCCACTCCACTTGTTGTAGTTGGAGCAGTAGCGTAGCTAGGGAAAGTGCCAGTAGTGCCACTACCCTGGCCGACACTATCCACGGGGGTGGGAAAGAAAAAAAATACACAGTTGTATTAAGTTTTTTTTATTGGCTACACATTATACAGCACTATAAATACATGAGAGTAGGATCAGTTTTCCTCAATACAAATTGTAAAATATATATATTGCCCCAGATCCCGCACTCAACTGAATATTATGACAATGTTTACCTTTGTTGTGCACAATAGTTAAGTCTCACTGTAGCAAGAAACTTTGAGATGGCTGGAATGTGTATGCGGGGCATGAAGGGAGTACTGCTTCTTCTACATGTACATAGTAGATGTAGAAGAGGCAGTAGTTATGGTAGTGGTATTAGTAGTGATGGTTGTAGAGTTATCAGCCCTGCGCATGGCTCTTCATTTCCTGCATGGTTGCTACAAAGGTGAATTAGTTGAATACCATCTACAACAGTAAATTTCAAAATTAACTAAAAAATATATGATGGAACGACATTCTTGAACGTATTTTTGTGAAATTTGAATCTCTTGCTCGGAAGAATTTTCCTTTTCGATGACTGAAAATTACTTGTCAGTGATACCATCCCAGGAAATGTTCTGGCTTTGCTGAAATTATAGACAGTTTGGAGGCAGTTTCTGGAAAATCTGGCTGCTTCTCATTGTTTTCTTCAGACATTCAAAATGAACTGATTAGTCTGTTTGGAGCAAGAATACAGAATTCATCAGTCTAAATGACCAAGTATTATTACATCATATTTGATGCTGCTTCATACAGTGTACACGGAGCACAGTGTACACGGAGCAGATGTAGCAAACCTTCAGATTTGTTGAGATTCAGCATGACTCTGTAGTAATCAAGGAAGTTTTCTTTGGCCTCATTGCACCTGATGCGACAGCAACCGAGGTAATCACAAAGGAAATAACAAAGCTAGTGCAAGATTAACTGAATTTAGAAGACTGCAGCGGCAAGACATAGATAATCAAGTATAACAATGTTTGGCGTGAATTCCAATGCTCAGAGTCCATTGACAATGTCGGTCCCTTGTAACAACCACTCGCTTAATTTAGATGGTGTTTATGTTGCTCCCGAAGATGTCTAGTCAGACACTTTTTTTGGGGGGTAATGTGGAAAATCTGTCTTGCTTCTCTTCATGTTCACCTAACCGACGTAGTGTTCTGAAAGACTTCATTATTATTATTACAATGAAGCACCATTCTGATACTAGACTGAGCACTAAAGCTGCTACAGCAAATGTCGTTTCATGTCATCTTGGAAAAGTTATTGCTGTCCTTGAAAAATTGCTTGATACACGTAAGAATGCAGCTCTAATTTATAGAGCAATGTTCTTCTTTCTTTTACCCGTCGGATTCAGAAATGTCTTCAGGTTAAAATTAACTATAAATTTCCATCTACCTCTAAAAAATTAATGGTTATAAGGATAGCTTAAATTTTTAGAGGGGTGGTCCGGTAAGCCAGCGGAAAACCTCGGTCAGATTACCCAAACTTCCAGGGAAGCGTCAGGAAACACTTGTCCTGTTTCCTGACTAACTTTACCTAACCTAACCTAACTCAAATTCAACTTGAAACATTGATTGTCCAAATCGGTAACTGGGAAAATGACCTTTGTGCGAGACCCATTGTTGATGCTGAAAAATTCTACAATGACTGGTGCCTGGCAGTTAATCAGGGAAACAGGAGAAAAAAGATCTGTTCGTGCTGAAAATACATTATCTTTGGAACTGAGCACTTACGAATAAATGCACCGTTCTCCAAGATAAATTCTGAAAAAAATTGGTGTTGAAATTTCTGATCGCTTTTCATAGTGGCGCTGATTACAGTCTTTTTTTTTTTTTTTTTTTTTTTTTTTGTAAATAAGTACAAGTTATCTCGTAAACATAGCATGATAGAGGACAAAATGGGGGAATCTGCGTCTAAAAACCTACAGCACTTCAAAAATTATATCGGATGATATTTCTTTGACTTCTGTAATAGTTAAACTGGGAGACGCCACTACCCCATTCATAGGTCACGTGTGTGAGCCCACTCGTAGGTCACGTGTGTGAGCCCATTCATTGGTCACATGTGTGAGCCCACTCATAGGTCACGTGTGTGAGCCCACTCATAGGTCACGTGTGAGCCTACTCATAGCTCTCGTGTGTGAGCCCACTCATAGGTCTCGTGTGTGAGCCCACGCATAGGTCTCGTGTGTGAGCCCACTCGTAGGTCTCGTGTGTGAGCCCACTCATAGGTCTCGTGTGTGAGCCCACTCATAGGTCTCGTGTGTGAGCCCACTCATAGGTCTCGTTTGTGAGCCCACTCATAGGTCACGTGTGTGAGCCTACTCATAGGTCTCGTGTGTGAGCCCACTCATAGGTCACGTTTGAGCCTACTCATAGGTCTCGTGTGTGAACCCACTCATAGGTCTTGTGTGTGAGCCCACTCATAGGTCTCGTGTGTGAGCCCACTCATAGGTCACGTGTGAGCCTACTCATAGGTCTCGTTTGTGAGCCCACTCATAGGTCTCGTGTGTGAGCCCACTCATAGGTCTCGTGTGTGAGCCCACTCATAGGTCTCGTGTGTGAGCCCACTCATAGGTCACGTGTGTGAGCCCACTCATAGGTCACGTGTGTGAGCCCACTCATAGGTCTTGTGTGTGAGCCCACTCATAGCCCGAGTGTGTGTGAGCCCATACATAGCTTTATCCTACTCATAATTCGAGTTTTTATCCCTTATCATAACCTTACCCACTCATAATCGTATGAGCACACTCATAACATCACCATCCTCATAGACCGAACGTATGGGATCACTCATAACTTATCCCTTTGTTATAAGTCGAGTGAGAGTCCAATATTATTCTTTCTTCACTTACGATAAGAATGGGTGAACCTATTCGTAACCCAACCCCACTCTTAGTGTGAGCTCATCCACGTCCTTGACCCACTCATAGATGGAGAGTGTGATCCCATTCCTAACAACTTATAACAACTTCAGCCCTTTTATAAGATGTGAGTGTGAGAACATAATCTGTCTTCTCAACTTTTTCCCTAAATTCTGCAAATATTTTCGGAGATTAGATCAGCAAGACACTCGTTCGTGTCTGTACAACACATTCTGACTAACAAATCGACGTAAAAAATGCAAATGCTATTATCCCACGTCAGACAAAAAAAAAGAGTAGTATTTGTCCATACACATAAAAAGAAATACATTAATACACACACAGGCGGGTCTCGTACATAACATTCGTACTACTTCCCAAAAATAAACAACGTTGGTTTTATATTAAGAGGTGTAAAATTTAAGTTGAGCCACACGCACTCGGGTGGGTATTAGTAGTGGATCCTGCAGTACCAGGAGAAGCCAGTGTAATGACGACACTAAATGTAAGACGCTGTGAGCCAGGCTCTAGCTCTGCTGCAGTTGTCGGGGCTTTGGAATACCAATAGGGGGTGAATAAGCAGCGAGAGTGGCGTCCAGGCTCGGCCAGTGCCAGGTAACGTGATAGTGGCAGCCATGATGCATAATGTAATACAAGAACGCTCTGAGTGGTCAGCGTGTATTACTGCATAAATTGAGTATTCAGTGTATACTATATTTACTGAATATTCAGTGTATACTATATTTATTGAGTATTCAGTGTATACTATTGCATGTACTGAGTGTTCAGCATGTATTGTTGTATACACAGTGTGTACTTCTGTATATGTTGAGTGTTCAGAATGTATTATTGTATACACAGTGTGTACTACTTTATATATTGAGTGTTCAGAATGTATTATTGCATAGACAGTGCAACCTGTGTGTATTACCTTGAGTGGTTAGTGTACATTACTGAACACTAAATGGTCATAGTGTTATACTGAACACTTGTTGGTCAGTGTGTATTTTCGGACACCGAGTGATCAATGTGTATTACTGAGCACTGGTTAGTGTGTAAACTGGGAATTGAATGGTCAATGCGTATTACTGAACACCGAGTGGTCAGTGTGTATTACTGAACACCGAGTGGTCAGTGTGTATTACTGAACACCGATCGGTCAGTGTGTATTACTGAACACCGAGTGGTCAGTGTGTATTACTGAACACCTAGTGGTCAGTGTGTATTATTGAACACCGAGTGGTCATTGTGTATTACTGAACACCGAGTGGTCAGTGTGTATTACTGAACACTGAGCGATCAATGTACATTCATGTTCGCTCTTCGTAGCAAAAGTGTACAATACTGACCTCGCTATGAGGCTAGTGTATAATGAGAGAGATTACGTAGGGAAAGTAAACAATTATCTAATCTAATTGAAAGTGTACAATTATCTAATCTCTAACTTTTAAATCTCTAACTGTGTACATACGTGACAGTCAAACTGAACACATGTTTTCCCTGCCCCAATAATCAATAACGTTTCTTCTTGGAAAATTTCAGTTCCAGACCATTCCCTGGATTGGAATCGTCAAAAGAGTTAGTTATGTTTATCAGAACAAGGATGACCCTTTTCGTGTTACAAAGAGGAAAAATGCAAAAAGCGATAAACGTCAGCTTTCTATCCACTGGACTACCAGTGGATAGAGACGTGAGTACTTTGTTCACTTCACACAGGGCTGGGCATGGGAACGCAGGATCGAGTCCTGGCCAAGCCACAGTTTTCTTAATGATTCAAAATCACTTGTTTCGTGATTTCATTGATATATATATATATATATATATATATATATATATATATATATATATATATATATATATATATATATATATATATATATATATATATATATATATGCAAAACAACCACGGAGGGAGTAGAATAATAGTTCTAAGCCTTTCGTTTTGCAATCAACACATCATCAGGTGCTTGCAAAGTTGCAGAAAAGAAGAGAATGTCAAATACGATCCCAGAGGACGTTTTCACCGGAGTGAGAAAAAGAGAGAGAGAGAGAGAAGGGAACAGGAAATATATATATATATATTTTATATATATATATATATATATATATATATATATATATATATATATATATATATATATATATATATATATATATATATATATATATATATATATATATATATATATATATATAGCACGACAACCACTATGAAAATAGAAGAATTCCAAGCGCATTCGTGACTACTACATTATCAAGGAACTATATAGTTCCTTGATAATGTAGTAGTCGAACGCTTGGAATTCTTCTATTTTTCATAGTGGTTGTCGTGCATATATTGATATCACCTGTTTACTGTGATCTTTTTGTATATATATATATATATATATATATATATATATATATATATATATATATATATATATATATATATATATATATATATATATATATATATATATTCATATATAGGTAGGTACCACCTCTAGAACTTGCTGGGGACGCTCATCCTCAGAGAAGACAATAAACGTACCTCAGGGAAAACTCGAGGTTCTCCCCGGAGCTGTTTGAATATTTTCTTCTCCTACCACCCCTATATATAATATATGAATGCTTTATTAATAGACAGAATACATTGATAGAAAACACAAACATGAACATGAATACAATGGTACAATATGTCTTCTCTTATATGGGTGTGAAGCATGGGTGGTGAATATATATATATATATATATATATATATATATATATATATATATATATATATATATATATATATATATATATATATATATATATATATATATATATATATATATATATATAATATATATATATATATATATATATATATATATATATATATGTATATATATATATATATATATATTCTTTCTTTCTTTCAACACGTCGGCCGTTTCCCACCAAGGCGGGTGGCCCAAAAGGAAAACGAAAGTTTCTCCTTTTACAATTAGTAATATACACAGAAGAAGGGTTACTAGCCCCTTGCTCCCGGCATTTTAATCGCCTCATACGACACGCATGGCTTACGGAGGAAGAATTCTGTTCCACTTCCCCATATATATATATATATATATATATATATATATATATATATATATATATATATATATATATATATTATATATATATATATATATATATATATATATATATATATATATATATATATATATATATATATATATTATTTTTTTTTTTTTTTTTTTTTTCAACAAGTCGGCCGTCGCCCACCGAGGCAGGGTGACCCCAAAAGAAAGAAAATCCCCAAAAAGAAAAAACTTTCATCATCATTCAACACTTTCACCACACTCATACATAATCACTGTCTTTGCAGAGGAGCTCAGATACAACAGCTGAGAAAAGTCCCTCCCAGCTGTCACTATCTCAGACCCCTCCTTTAAAGTGCAGGCATTGTACTTCCCATTTCCAGGACTCAAGTCCAACTAAATCAATTAACTGGTTTCCCTGAATCCCTTCACACAATGTTACCCTGCTCACACTCCAACAGATCGTCATGTCCCAAAAACCATTCGTCTCCATTCACTCCTATCTAACACGCTCACACATGCTTGCTGGAAGTCCAAGCCCCTCGCCCACAAAACCTCCTTTACCCCTTCCCTCCAACCTTTTCTAGGACGACCCCTACCCCGCCTTCCTTTCCCTACAGATTTATACGCTCTCCAAGTCATTCTACTTTGATCCATTCTCTCTAAATGACCAAACCACCTCAACAACCCCTCTTCAGCCCTCTGACAAATACTTTTAGTAACTCCACACCTTCTCCTAATTTCCACATTCCGAATTTTCTGCATAATATTTACACCACACATTGCCCTTAGACAGGACATCTCCACTGCCTCCAGCCTCCTCCTCGCTGCAGCATTTGCAACCCATGCTTCACACCCATATAAGAGTGTTGGTACCACTATACTTTCGTACATTCCCTTCTTTGCCTCCATGGATAACGTTTTTGTCTCCACAGATACCTCAATGCACCACTCACCTTTTTTCCTTCATCAATTCTATGGTTAACCTCATCCTTCATAAACCCATCTGCTGACACATCAACTCCCAAATATCTGAAAACATTTACTTCTTCCATAATCCCTCTCTCCAATGTGATATCAAATTTTTCTTTATTTAAATCGTTTGATACCCTCATCACCTTACTCTTATCTATGTTCACTTTTAACTTTCTACCTTTACACACTCTCCCAAACTCGTCCACTAACCTTTGCAACTTTTCTTTAGAATCTCCCATAAGCACAGTATCATCAGCAAAAGTAACTGTGTCAACTCCCATTTTGCATTTAATTCTCCATAATTTAATCCCACCCCTCTCCCCAACACCCTAGCATTTACTTCTTTTACAACCCCATCTATAAATATATTAAACAACCATGGTGACATTACACAACCCTGTCTAAGACCTACTTTTACCGGGAAGTAATCTCCCTCTCTCCTACACACCCTAACCTGAGCCTCACTATCCTCATAAAAACTCTTTACAGCCTTCAGTAACTTACTACCTATTCCATACACTTGCAACATTTGCCACATTGCTCCCCTATCCACTCTATCATATGCCTTTTCTAAATCCATAAATGCAATAAAAACTTCTCTACCTTTATCTAAATACTGTTCACATATATGCTTCACTGTAAACACTTGATCTACACATCCCCTACCCACTCTAAAGCCTCCTTGCTCATCTGCAATCCTACTCTCTGTCTTACCTCTAATTCTTTCAATAATAACCCTGCCATACACTTTACCTGGTATACTCAGTATATATATATATATATATATATATATATATATATATATATATAGCTATATACTATATAGTACAATATATATATATATATATATATATATATATATATATATATATATATTATATTTCAACAAGTCCTTGTCCACCGAGGCAGGTGACCAAAAGAAAAAATTCACTAAAGAAAATACTTTCAGCATCGTTCAAACTTTCACTCACTATTACATAATCACTGTCTTGCAGAGACTCAGATACTACAGATTAAAATAGTCTCCAAACTGTCACTATCCCAGACCCCTCCTTTAAAGTGCTAGTATTGTACTTCCCATTTCTAGGACTCAAGTTCGGCTAAATCTATAATAACCAGTTTCCCTGAATCCCTTCACTAAATATTATCCTGCTCACACTCCAACAGCTCGTCAGGTCCCAAAAATCATTCGTCTTCATTAACTCCTATCTAACACGCTCACACACGCTTGCTGGAAGTCCAAGCCCCTCGCCCACCAAACCTCCTTTACCATCTCCCTCCAACCTTTTCGAGGACGACCCCTATCCCACATTCCTTCTCTTACAGATTTATACACTCTCCAAGTCATTCTATTTATATACATTCTCTCTAAATGACCAAACCACCTCAACAACCCCTGTTCAGCCCTCTGACTAATTCTTTTAGTAACTCCACACCTCCTCCTAATTTCCACACTCCGAATTCTCTGCATAATATTTACACCACACATTGCCCTTAAACAGGACACTGAAGAGTTTATACTAGGATAGTGAGGCTCAGGTTAGAGTATGTAGGAGAGAAGGAGATTATTTCCCATTAAAAGTAGGGTAAGTGGTCACTTAGGAGTCTGTGGAGACAAAGGACTTTGTCCGTGGAAGCTAAGAGGGCAATGTTTGACAGTATAGTTATACAACACTCTTATATGGGTGTGAAGCATGGGTGGTGAATGTTGCAACAAGGAGAAGGCTGGAGGCAGTGGAGATGTCATGTCTGAGATCAATGTGTGGTGTGAATATAATGCAGTGAATTCTTAGTGTGGAAATTAGGAGGTGGTGCGGGATTACCAAGACTTGTTAAGGTGGTTTGGACATGTAGAGAGGAAGGAACAATGTAGAATGACTTCGAGAGTGTATAAATCTGTAGTGGAGGGAAGGCGGCGTAGGGGTCGACTTAGGAAAGGTTGGAGGGAGGGGGTAAAGGAGGTTTTGCTTGGACTTCCAGCAAGCATGCGTGAGTGTATTTGATATGAGTGAATGGAGACAAATGGTTTTTAATACTTGACGTGCTGTTGGAGTGGAAGCAAAGTAACATTTATGAATAGATTCAGGACTTGACTCCTGGAGATGGGAAGTACAGTGCCTGCACTCTGAAGGAGGGTTGTTAATGTTGCAGTTTTATAACTGTAGTGTAAGCATGCCTCTGGAAAGACAGTGATGGAGTGAATGATGATGAAAGTTTTTTTTTCGGGTCACCCTGCCTTGGTGGGAAACGGCCGATGTGTTAATAATATATACAGTGGACCCCCGAGTTTCGGTCACCTCGGAAATCGTACAATTATGTAAGTGTAATATTGTAAGTGCTTTTGTAAGTGTATTTTTGGGGGTCTGAAATGGACTAACCTTCTTGACATTATTCCTTAAGGAGTAAATTCTTTCGGTAATGGCACTTGAGCAGCCTTCTGGAATGAATTATGACTGAAACTCGAGGGTCCACTGTATATATATATATATATATATATATATATATATATATATATATATATATATATATATATATATATATATATATATATATATATTTTATATATGTATATATATATATATATATATATATATATATATATATATATATATATATATATATATATATATATATATATATATATATATATATATATATACACGTATGTCGTGCCGATTAGGTAAAACTGGTCAATTAGCAAGAACTCATCTAAAATTAAGTCCTTTCTAAAATTTTCTCTTATACGTTTAAAGATATATTTTTTCATTTATGTTAATGTAAAAATTTATAATTTTGTACCAAGAGAAACTTTGAAAACCTACCTAACCTTATTATAACAAGCGCAATTTAATTTAGCCTAACCCAACTAAATACATTTTAGATACGTTAACAATAATTTAATAATAAACAAACACAATGAAATATATTTTTTTCTTTAGGTTCAGAATGATTTTTGCGAAATTATTGCATAAACAAATTTTCACTTGTCTTATATGGCAAGAAGAGCGTTGCTATTTAAGCCAAATTCGCAAGTTTTACCTAATCGGCACGACATATATATATATATATATATATATATATATATATATATATATATATATATATATATATATATATATATATATATATATATATATATATATATATATATATATCCTTCTAACAAGACAAAATATTCTGCATGTTATTATTATTTCACGTTACAAAACATAGCAAGCCCATAGTTATTTTTCGGCACCGTAATTCTGGTAAAATATTTTACGTAAAGCGTTGACTAATCTTTACATTTTTAACTTGTTAAAAGAGAAAAATTTCAGCTTCAGAATAAATAGCCAACCATTTTTATTAACAAGTCATTCTCTAATTTATTACCTTCAATATTGTTCCCTTTCATGTCATGTTATTCGTTCAACTCTGTTGCCGGTCTTTACCATTGTTTACACATGACACATTCTGTCTATTTCGTATATTTTTTCCAATATATATTTAAATAAACAATTAGAATGTAGAATAGTTATTGTAAATAACGTTCAGTTTTATCTTCTCTGATAATTCAATGCTGTATTACAAGAATATTGAATATTTAACTTGAATGACTATAGTTTAAGCTTTTAAAAATCAGAAGCGTGTGCAAGCCCCATCTTCGACGCCACTTTAGGCAGCAACACTTGTCAAGCTTACACAACTCATTATTTTTAATTTAAAGCGATATATATATTTGGTTAAGCAACATAAACATGGGGTTTACGTATTGTTTAGAGACGAGAAGCTGAAATTGTAGCGTGAACATCTTGGCTCTATTCCCGCCTGTTGCAGCCTCCATTAAACCCTCGTTCTCCATCACCTGGCCTAAGTTTCTTGCTCCGAAAATGCTTGTAAAGGATTTGCTGCTCCTTCCTTACTGTGTGTTGTGACTGCGGTGTCCGTGTCTTGTTATATTAGCGCTTCTTTTGTATTTCCCGCTAATTCCCACAACATTTACTATGTAGCTCAGCTAAGGATGGAGTGTTAAGGGTACAACACTAAGGTTTGATTCCTGGGGAGAGAAAGTTTGCTTTTAACTGCCAATGATCACTTGTTTGTACACTGATTCTTCTGCATTCCATCATTGGCAGAGTCTGGAAGGACTCCATTGAAAATAAGCAGCTCTGACTAGCTTTCTTTTCTTGTCCTGGTAATCTTCTGTGATTAATGGCGTCCTTCATCTCGTTACTGAGAGTAGCTCTTTAGGGTGACTCATCAGAGCCTGTCAATAAGAACAGCTTCAACAATAAGACACATGTGTCCTTGTTACTAAGTGCAGTTTTCAAGTGACCCCACACGTCACCCTGACACACAAAGCAACTCTTCCTTATTAAATTATTGTTATTACTGAATATATTTGAGTTAGGCAACCACCCTACAAAAGCGAAAGATGTGAAATTTAAGTACATCAACATCTTCTAAATTTGGCGAATTTAAACAGTCAAGATTAATTTTGTTTTACATGGCCATGTGTCACTAATTTTACCTCAGAAACCATAAGAATTTGTAGAGACAGACTGCCCCGTTGTGCTTCCATTACCCCAGCTGTAGGACCATCAACAATGGCACCTTCTTGCTCTACACATTGGCCCCTGAAGTCTGCAGCTTGGAATCTCTTTCCAATTGTAGGCACAATTGTGTACGTGATTTAGATGAAGCAAAGCTTGAGGATGATGTTCACGAACATTCGTAAGAACTTTTTTTGTTATCCCAGAAGCTTAGTTATAGACTGCTTGGGTAACATAAAGGTTTGTTGCACAGATAACCCGAACATGGGAGAGAGGCGCTTACGACGACATTTCGGTCCAAGTCGGACCGAAACGTCGTGGCAAGCTTCTCTCTCCCATGTGCGGGTTATTTATGTATTGTTCCAGTCACGGTATTGTGCCTTTTTGAGTTGCTTGACCACTGAATACCAATACTGTCGTAGATCACCTCAATCTTATTGCCGATCAGGATGTTGAAGTCAGTCTGGCTGCTTATGCTATGGACATCGAAGTCAGATATCCGGCTGCAATGTCAGCCTGCACTGCTATATCGGTGGTGGACCGTAATGATCCCCAGCATTGTCGGTGGGAAGCATCAGCGGTTCAATGCTGACACTTCTCTTCTGTTTTTTCTCGGTACGAGGCATTGATCTGAAGGACTGGATTTTTATGATTTCGACCAGAACTGCAGCACCGTTGACTCTGTGTGATGTCCTGCCGTCGCTTACAGTTTCGTCTGATAAGAGGTCGGCGATTTTTTTTTTTTGTGGAGGGGGGGGGGAGTATTACCCAAAAATAAATTTGCGTACAGCGAAATTATCCACCAGACAAAAAATTATTGGTCTGAAAAAAATATAACTTTCATAATTTACCTCACTTATTAAATAATAATTTTTCGCACCACAGAGCACAAAACTCGCGGTAGTTAGTGAGTAATTGCTGCTAACAAGAACAAACTGAATGATCCATTTGTGGCGCGTTACGTCAACCTTCGTAAAACTTCCGAATTTTGGAGGATTCCGGATTTTGGAATTTCGGATATCCGACTCTAGCCTATCAATGTTATTCCAGGTTTAGATGATGTATTGTGCGGTTTCTTGGCAAAGCAACATCACCATCTGAGCATTCTGACCGCATCTGTTTGTTTATCCTGAGAGTATGTGACGCTATGAAGGTATGTGTACCAGCACATTTTTTTGTCTTTGTCTTGCTATAAGTGTTGACGTAAACAACTATAGTCTCATGAGCAGTGCTGCCATATCAATGCTCTCCTCAGTCATAATCTACAATTCTTTTCCGAGTACATCATATGTTTTTGCTATCTCATGCATAGAAAGGATGTCTGAATATAAGAGGAGTTTTACCTTGTCTCCCAGAAAAAAGAAATGTGATGTTCCTAAAAAAAATTGGAGTTCAGCTAACAGCGGACGTGCGTCTCTGTGACACCGAGTGACACTAAGACACTAAGAGCATTCTTACCCAACATCAGTTTCTGAAGTGGTTCCATGGCAGGATTACCAACAACACTGTGTCACTTTTCATCACTACACTGTTGGCTGTGGCAGTATCTGTATCATTTATGTTTGAAGAGAAATGGTTCAGAATCTCGAAACAATGGATAAAGACACCAATGCAGTATAATGCAATCGTTTGTTAGCAACGTTTCGCCCACACAGTAGGCTAAACTAATCTACCTGGGAAGAGAGTTTCCAAGTATCCACCACTGCCTCCACTACATTCAAGGATGTCATCGGTAAGGGATACAACCAAATCCCAACCACGGCAGTTGTATACAAAATCCCTTACAACGAATGTGACCAAATATACATGGGAGACATCAAGAGACCTTCACTCACACGTTTCTGAACACCAGTATACCAGCAGAACTGACCACTTAAGTAACGACTGTGTTTCACTCAGAATTTCCCACAACCATATGATCAATTACAATGGCTTACGGCCTATTTTGAAAGAAGACACTTCAAACAAAACAAAAGCATCTTAGCTCAGTTGTGACCTGTACTTTGAGTGGTGACCTGTACTTAGCTCTGTGAAGACGTGTCTTGTTTGCTCTCTGTGAATCTGAACAAGATGTCCTCTCTTGAGCTACTCTACCAGCAGCTGAAGGAAGAACTGAGGGTAGCTAAGCTTGAGATACAGCGACTGACTGAGGAAAACAAGAGGATTCGTAGTAATCCTCCTGTTGAGAATCCTCAAGCCAAGAAAGGAACCTGGATAGTGGCTGGAACGCATGGGACAAAGTTAAAGATCAAGAGGATGGATGGAGAGGTAGAATCAACGAAGATCCAGGAAACTGTTGTGGAAACATCGAACCGATTCTCTGTGTTACCCGATGAATGTGAGTCGACTACTGGGAACATCACGACGAACGACACCAAGGAAGGTAAGAACATTGTTCTTGTTGGGGATAGCCAGGTTAGGTACATGGATAGAGCATTCTGCTTGAAAGATAGAAGTAGGAGACAGAGGGTTTGCTTTCCTGGGGCTGGGATGGAGGATATTGTTAGCTGTCTGGACGACATCATGAGAGGTAATGGGAGCAATCCTATTAGCTGTTTCAGTGTTGGAGGCAACGATGTTGGCAGACGTAGGAGTAAGGTATAGATCAGCAATAGACATAATTAGGAAGAAGGGTGGGAACCCTGTCATATGTGGTATTTTGCCAAGGAGAGAAGTTGGAAATGAATGGTTGTCCAGGGCAATTGGTGTCAATTGCTGGCTGGACAAATACTGTAAGGAAAATGCAGTAACATTCATTGACAACTGGGACCTCTTCGATGGCAGAAATGGCATGTATGCCAGGGATGGGGTTCACTTATCTAGGTCTGGGGTGGGGGCACTGGCAACTGCAGCGGAGGGAGCTCTTAGGGCTTTAAACTAGAAAAAGTTAGTGGTATGGGTTTTTGGAGAAAAGCAGTGAAGTCCCAGAGTAGTAATATTATGAGTTCTAGGGGAACAAGTAAGAGGCAGAATAAGGTGGATACTGGAAAGCCAGTGGCACTAGATAACAAGGACAGTAATAGGTATAGCGGGGAAACAGAAATGAGCAGGAAGGGTAAAGAGAAAGGAGGGTATTTAAATATATATTATAGTAATTGTTGTAGAGCTAGGAATAAGATGGACAAGTTGAGATTAGTTGCTAGTGCAGGTAACATTGATGTATTTGCCATAAGTGAAAAATGGTTTAATTCGAAAAATCAGGACATTCCAGCTAAATATCACATTCAGGGTTTTAAATTGTTCCAAGTAGACATAAGTATCGGGAAGGGGGTGGGGTGGCACTCTATGTCCGTGATCATTTAAATTGTTGCATAAAAACGGGTATAAAGTCTGAAATAATACATACAGATTCTGTCTGGATAGTATTTTCAGAAGGGTGTGAAAAATTGATTTTAGGCTTGATATACCGTCCTCCAAACTTAGATAGGGAACAAGGGAGATTATTTTGGGAGGAAACTGTTAAGGCCACAAGGCATGATAACGTAGTAATTCTAGGGGGACTTTAAATTTAGTCTGATTGAATGGAATTTCTTGACAGGGAATTTAGAATCTAACTACTTTTGAAAAGTAGTTCAGGATTGTTTTTTGAAGCAGTTTGTAGCAGAACCTACAAGGGGAAATATCCTACTTGACTTGGTTCTGGCAAACAAGGAAACCCTTGTTAATAATTTAGAAATTACAGAGGAACTCGGCACAAGCGACCACAAATCAATTACCTTTAGCATTGATTTTCGCTTAGCAGATTACAATGGGCTTAGGGAATACTTATCATCTGTGGACTGGGGTAACGAAGAGAGCTATCAATATGACAGCTTTCTTAACACTATACACGCTGCCCAAAGAACATTTATCCTGTATAAAGAAATTAGATCAAGTAGAAATGACCCAAAATGGATGAATAATAGGCTCAAATATCTTTTAGGGCAGAAGAAAGGAATTTATAGACGCATAAAAAGAGGTGAGGGTCATCTTATCAATCAGTATATTGACATTAAAAGGGACGTTAAAAAGGGGATAAGAAAAGCTAAATGGAACTATGAAATTAAAGTTGCAAAGGGTTTCAAAAACTAACCCCAAATGTTTTTTCCAGGTCTATAGAACAAAAGTTAGAGATAAGATAGGTCCCCTTAAAAATAACTCTGGGCATCTTACTGACAAGGAGAATGATATGTGCTCTATTTTTAATAATTATTTTGTCTCGGTTTTCACACAGGAAGACACTAATAATATCCCAGTAATTAATTTGTATAGTGGCCCTGAAGAAGATAAATTATGTAATATCACAGTCACTAGCAAAATGGTTATGAAACAAGTAGACCGACTGAAACAAAATAAATCGCCGGGTCCTGATGAACTTTTTGCAAGGGTTCTTAAGGAATGTAAAATGAAACTCTGTGAACCATTAACTAACATTTTTAATTTATCTCTTCAAACAGGTGTAGTGTCTGATATGTGGAAGATGGCTAATGTAATTCCTATTTTTAAAGCAGGGGACAAGTCGCTACCGTCAAATTACCGCCCAATAAGCCTGACCTCAATTGTAGGCAAATTATTAAAGTCAATTATAGCTGATATTACAAGAAGCCATCTAGATAACCATAATTTGATTAATGATAATCAGCCTATCTAATTTATTAACCTTCTTTAGTAAAGCTTTTGAGGCTGTTGATCACGATAAAGAATTCGATATTGTATATTTAGATTTTAGTAAGGCTTTTGATAGAGTACCGCACCAGAGACTGTTAAAGAAAGTGGCAGCTCATGGCATTGGGGAAAAAGTGCTGTTATGGATCGAGTCATGGCTCACCAATAGGAAGCAGAGAGTGTGCATAAATGGGGTTAAATCCGAGTGGGGATCTGTAACAAGTGGTGTTCCACAGGGATCAGTCTTGGGCCCGTTATTGTTTATATCATATATCAATGACCTTGATGAGGGAATTACTAGTGATATGAGCAAATTCGCCGATGACACGAAGATAGGTAGGATAATTGATTCAAATGTAGATGTCAAGGAACTTCAGGAGGATTTAGACAGACTCATTTCCTGGTCAGAAAAGTGGCAGACGCAGTTCAATGTAGATAAATGCAAGGTTCTGAAGCTTGGGAGTGTCCATAACCCAAGCACTTATAAGTTAAATAACGTAGAACTTAGCCATACAGATTGCGAGAAGGACTTGGGGGTTATGGTAAGCAGCAACCTTAAAGCAAGACAGCAATGCCTAAGCGTACGTAATAAGGCAAACAGATTACTGGGATTTATATCAAGAAGTGTAAGCAACAGAAGTCCAGAGGTTATATTACAGCTTTATACATCGTTAGTAAGGCCTCACCTAGATTACGCAGCTCATTTCTGGTCTCCATATTACAGAATGGATATTAATTCGTTAGAAAACATTCAGCGTAGAATGACTAAATTAATACATAGCATTAGAAATCTTCCGTATGAAGAAAGATTGAAGACCCTAAAATTGCATTCACTTGTAAGACGAAGAATGAGGGGAGACATGATCGAGGTATACAAATGGAAAATGGATATTAACAAAGGGGATATAACTAAGGTCTTGAGGATATCTCTCCAAGAGAGAACCCGCAATAATGGATTCAAATTAGATAAGTTTAGATTTAGAAAGGATATAGGAAAGTATTGGTTTGGAAATAGGGTAGTTGATGAGTGGAACAGTCTGCCTAGTAGGGTTATTGAAGCAAGGACCTTGGGTAGTTTCAAATTTAGGTTGGATAAATTCATGAGTGAGAGGGGTTGGATTTGAGTGGGAATTGCACATGAGTAAATAGAATTATCAAAGCTTATTTCTAAGGTAGCATTGAAGATTGGGTTGAACAAATATCTTGTTAGTGGGATGGAATGTGAAGGACTTGCCTAGTATGGGCCAACAGGCCTGCTGCAGTGTTCTTCCTTTCTTATGTTCTTATGTTAAAACAGTAACAAAGAATTACAGACCGATAGATTTTATGTCCCATATTATAAAAGTTTTTGAAGGAGTGCTACAAAGCATGATCGCCACCCACTTCGACTCCCAACAATTGTACAATCCAGGACAACATGGGTTTAGAGCAGGTTGCTCCTGCCTCTCACAACTACTGGACCACTATGACATGGTTTTGGATACACTGGAGTACAAACAGATTGCAGATGTAGTATACACAGACTTTCCTTCGAGAAGTGCGATCATGCTTTAATAGTGCACACAATGCTTGTTAAAGAAATAACTGGAAAAGTGGGTAGATGGATCTATAATTCTGTAAACAGAATTAAGTCGGAGGCTGCCACAGTGAAAAAGCTCTGATACACAAGGTGCAGTATTCTCCCTGTGGAAAATTTTGGAGTTTTCTAAATTCAGCTTGTGTAAATTTGAATAATACAATAATTGTGTAATAAAATATGATGCTGATTTGACTATTTCAAGATATTTTAAGTAAGGGGGGTGTGGAACAGCCAGTAGGGTCGCCGGGAGAGACGCCATATTGAATTTAAGGTGTGCACACTGGTTGTCACAATCGTCTAATAATCCGGCATCATAGAGGCCATAATGGGGTGTTTCGGCCTGGATTTGTAATAGGAACCCATGTTGAAGAATTGGGACAGGAAATTTGCAGGACTTCATGAATTGCATATGGATTGCGGAAAATAAATCCGGATATTACTCACAGGAAAGTGCACCATACTCTTTGCGTTTAGATCTCAGCTGGCCAGTGTAGCGTCTAGGTGTTAGGCAGGTGATGTGGTGTGATCCATCTACAGTAATTAAATGGTAAGTGTTAATACCAATTATATTTGTTGTTCCCAGCAAGCTTAATCCTATACAATCCACACAACTTTAATTACAAGAGTAGCTGGTTTCAATATTATAATTATTAATTTAATGTCAGGTCTAGCTTTTTGTGAGAGTGGTGAGGAAGTGGGCAGTCGAAGGAGTAGCAGTTCAGTGACCTTCTGTGACTAAGTCCCACTTACCTCACTCAAATTACTTACAGGTAATAATTTAGGTGATGCCTTGTAAGCCTCCTGCAAGTGATTTGCTCATAATAATAATAATAATAATAATAATAATAATAATAATAATAATAATTTTTCACACTCCCCCATCCTGTTCCTCATCCTCGTATCATTCACAGAGATGTCAACCATAGCACCGTGTCTACTTTTGCAAACCATACTAGAATCATCTGCATGAGGCTGTCATCCACTGAGGACACGGAAAATTTGCAAGCGGATATAAACCAAGTTTTCCAATGGGCCATGAAAAACAATATGATATTCAGGAGGACAATTTTCAACTACTCCGTTATAAAAAAACTGAACCATTTATCTACAAGCGGAAAAATAGTGGGAGGGAATTGGAAGGGTTAATGTCAAAGGATCTGAACTTCTAAAATCAAAACGGTGTTATTATTACATCTGCGAGGAAAAATGATAGGAGAACTTTCAAAACAAGAGATGTCATGCCAGTGATGATCCTATTTAAGTCACCTGTTTTTTTCTAGGCTGAAACACTGCCATACACTAATAGCCCTATTCAAGGCAGGTGAAACTGCAGATCCAAAGAATTTACGGAGAACTATCCCTGTATGTATAAGTTCAGTCAAGCACCTTAATTACTGGGAATGTTTGGAGTTTCTTGAATTGTACTCCCTGGAATGCAGGCGAGAGAGATACAAAATAATCTACACCTGAAAAATCTTAGAGGGACTGGTCCCAAATTTGCATACACAAATCACTACCTACGGAAGCAAAAGACTAGGTAGATGGTGTAACATACCCTCAATGAAAAGCAGGGGGCCATGAATATACTAAGAGAAAACACAATAAGTGTCCGGGGCCCAAGGCTGTTCAACAGTCTCCCACAATGCATAAGAAGAATTACCAACAGACCCCCTGGTTGTCTTCAAGAGGGAACTGAACAGGTAGCTAAAGTCAGTGCCCGATCAGCCAGGCTGTGGTTTGTACATTGGACCGAGTGCTGCTAGGAGTAACAGCCTGGATGATCAGGCCCTAATCCACCAAGAGAACTTGTCAAGGACTAGGTCGCGGGGGCGTTGACCCTCGGAACGACCTCCAGGTAGACTCCAGGTAGTCCAAATTATGATTAGATTGAAATACCTCTGATAGTGTACCTGAATTGTACTGGTGGACTCTTTCATTATATTCATCACTAACAACAACAACAACACTGGCTGGAAAGAAGTTTGGGTGTGAATGAAGAAAGTGTATTTCTCAGGGACATAAGTTAAGCTACCGCCATGCTTTACAGTAACTCGACATAATTGTCTGCTTTATACCTTCATAGAAAGTCGCTCAGTTTTAGGGCAGAAACGTTCCAACTTAAAAGCTGAACTAAAAATTATTGAAAAAAAAACTGATAGTAACCGTACAAGCATCGAAAATTACAGAACAGAATGTTTTGAAACCGTGGCATCCCAGTTCTGAGGCCGTGGCATCCCAGTTCTGAGACTGTGGCATCCCAGTTCTGAGACTGTGGCATCCCAGTCCTGAGACTGTGGCATCCCAGTCTTGAGAATGTGGCATCCCAGTCCTGAGACTGTGGCATCCCAGTTCTGAGACTGTGGGATCCCAGTCCTGAGACTGTGGCATTCCAGTCCTGAGACTGTGGCATCCCAGTCCTGAGACTGTGGCATCCCAGTTCTGAGACTGTGGCATCCCAGTCCTGAGACTGTGGCATCCCAGTTCTGAGACTGTGCCATCCCAGTCCTGAGACTGTGGCATCCCAGTTCTGAGACTGTGCCATCCCAGTCCTGAGACTGTGGCATCCCAGTCCTGAGACTGTGGCATCCCAGTCCTGAGACTGTGGCATCCCAGTCCTGAGACTGTGGCATCCCAGTCCTGAGACTGTGGCATCCCAGTCCTGAGGCCGTGGCATCCCAGTCCTGAGACTGTGGCATCCCAGTCCTGAGACTGAGGCATCCCAGTCCTGAGACTGTGGCATCCCAGTCCTGAGACTGTGGCATCCCAGTCCTAAGACAGTGCCATCCCAGTCCTGAGACTGTGGCAGCATCCCAGTCCTGAGACTGTGACATCCCAGTCCTGAGACTTTGGCATCCCAGTCCTGAGACTGTGGCATCCCAGTCCTAAGACAGTGCCATCCCAGTCCTGAGACTGTTGCGGCATCCCAGTCCTGAGACTGTGGCATACCAGTCCTGAGACTGTGGCATCCCAGTCCTGAGACTGTGGCATCCCAGTCCTGAGACTGTGGCATCCCAGTTCTGAGACTGTGCCATCCCGGTCCTGAGACTGTGGCATCCCAGTCCTGAGACTGTGGCATCCCAGTTCTGAGACTGTGGCATCCCAGTCCTGAGACTGTGGCATCCCAGTTCTGAGACTGTGCCATCCCAGTCCTGAGACTGTGGCATCCCAGTTCTGAGACTGTGGCATCCCAGTCCTGAGACTGTGGCATCCCAGTCCTGATACTGTGGCATCCCAATTCTGAGACTGTGGCATCCCAGTCCTGAGACTGTGGCATCCTAGTCCTGAGACTGTGGCATCCCAGTCCTGAGACTGTGGCATCCCAGTCCTGAGACTGTGGCATCCCAGTTCTGAGACTGTGGCATCCCAGTTCTGAGACTGTGCCATCCCAGTCCTGAGACTGTGGCATCCCAGTCCTGAGACTGTGGCATCCCAGTCCTGAGACTGTGGCATCCCAGTCCTGAGACTGTGGCATCCCAGTTCTGAGACTGTGGCACCTCAGTCCTGAGACTGTGGCATCCCAGTCCTGAGAATGTGGCATCCCAGTTCTGAGACTGTGGCACCCCAGTCCTGAGACTGTGGCATCCCAGTCCTGAGACTGTGGCATCCCAGTTCTGAGACTGTGGCATCCCAGTCCTGAGACTGTGGCATCCCGGTCCTGAGACTGTGGCATCCCAGTCCTGAGACTGTGACATCCCGGTCCTGAGACTGTGGCATCCCAGTTTTGAAACTTTTAACTGTGTAAAAAAAGCAGTGGAAACATTAACAGTATTTTCGTCTTCATTTTCATGTGAATTTTTGCTTTCAGCAATTAAGTTATGATGGGTAAGGTGTGTTAGGTTATGATGGGTAAGGTGTGTTAGGTTATGATGGGTAAGGTGTGTTAGGTTATGATGGGTAAGGTGTGTTAGGTTATGATGGGTAAGGTGTGTTAGGTTATGATGGGTAAGGTGTGTTAGGTTATGATGGGTAAGGTGTGTTAGGTTATGATGGGTAAGGTGTGTTAGGTTATGATGGGTAAGGTGTGTTAGGTTATGATGTATGGTAGTAAGGTGTGTTAGGTTATGATGGGTAAGGTGTGTTAGGTTATGATGGGTAAGGTGTGTTAGGTTATGATGGGTAAGGTGTGTTAGGTTATGATGGGTAAGGTGTGTTAGGTTATGATGGGTAAGGTGTGTTAGGTTATGATGGGTAAGGTGTGTTAGGTTATGATGGGTAAGGTGTGTTAGGTTATGATGGGTAAGGTGTGTTAGGTTATGATGGGTAAGGTGTGTTAGGTTATGATGGGTAAGGTGTGTTAGGTTATGATGGGTAAGGTGTGTTAGGTTATGATGTGGTAAGGTGTGTTAGGTTATGATGGGTAAGGTGTGTTAGGTTATGATGGGTAAGGTGTGTTAGGTTATGATGGGTAAGGTGTGTTAGGTTATGATGGGTAAGGTGTGTTAGGTTATGATGGGTAAGGTGTGTTAGGTTATGATGGGTAAGGTGTGTTAGGTTATGATGGGTAAGGTGTGTTAGGTTATGATGGGTAAGGTGTGTTAGGTTATGATGGGTAAGGTGTGTTAGGTTATGATGGGTAAGGTGTGTTAGGTTATGATGGGTAAGGTGTGTTAGGTTATGATGGGTAAGGTGTGTTAGGTTATGATGGGTAAGGTGTGTTAGGTTATATGGTAGTGTTAGGTTAGTGGTAAGGTGTGTTAGGTTATGATGGGTAAGGTGTGTTAGGTTATGATGGGTAAGGTGTGTTAGGTTATGATGGGTAAGGTGTGTTAGGTTATGATGGGTAAGGTGTGTTAGGAAACAGGACAAGTCTTCAGTGTGAACTTTGTCAAGTCTAAATGACCTTACTGAGGAAACTAGTGCTGCTTCATATATACACATCTCACAACAACCACGATCAAGCCTGATCTAAAATATTTGTTATGGTTGGCGCAGCAGTAAAACTATTACTGAAAATAAACTATGCTTATTTTCGTTTTCTATGTATTTTTTTGGGGGAGGGGGGTTATGAGTCAAAACGTGCCGTTTTATTGTCACATTTCTTATTTTGCTGATGAGATTTAGTACTATTTATAAATTATGCTATTTTTTCAATTGTCTTTTTAAAAAAAAATAATATGAATAATGATTTGAAAAGGCTTTCCAAAGCGCTTTCATATGTTTCAATATTTTTGTTAACTGTCAAACACTGAACACAACGAACGAAGCACTGGACTTCTTCTTTCTCTGACGTAAATGTTTTTTGTAACTGTCACTAATATCTTGTTTTTATTTTTTATTTTTTATTAACACATCGGCAGTCTCCCACCAAGGCAGAGTGCCCCGAAAAAGAAAAACTTTCATCATCATTCACTCCATCACTGTCTTGCCAGAGGCATGCTTACACTACAGTTATAAAACTGAAACATTAACACCCCTCCTTCAGAGTGCCGGCACTGTACTTCCCATCTCCAGGACTCAAGTCCGGCCTGCCGGTTTCCCGGAATCCCTTCATAAATGTTACCTATCTAACACGCTCACGCACGCTTGCTGGAGGTCCAAGCCCCTCGCACACAAAACCTCCTTTACCCCCTCCCTCCAACCTTTCCTAGGCCGACCCCTACCCCGCCTTCCCTCTGCTACAGATTTATACACACTCGATGTCATTCTATTTCCTTCTATCCTCTTGGTTTAACCTCTGGTAAATTACTAGTTATGAAAACTTGTAAATTCTGAAGCTTTTCCAGCTAAGAAATAAAGAAGAGTTATTGGTAGCATAAACAGACTTCTATCAATGCTTTCACTTATTTCGTTCTCTTTTTCATGAAAAAAAATGTAAAATACCAGTCTGATGATGATGATGATAATAATAATAATAATAATAATAATAATAATAATAATAATAATAATAATAATAATAATAATAATAATAATAATATAATAATAATAATAATAATAATAATAATAATAATAATAATAATAATAATAAGAAGAAGAAGAAGAAGAAGAAGAAGAAGAAGAAGAAGAAAAAGAAGAAGATGATGATGATGATGATAAACAACAACAACAACAACAACAACAACAAAAAGGAGAAAAAGAAGAAAGAAGAAGAAACAGAAGAAGAAAAAGGTGATGATGAAGAAGAAGGTAAATCCACTACTCAACATTCCCTCTGGCACGCCAGAGAGTTTTGCAGAAAATTATCGCCAATTTGGCCACACGCTCTGAAAAGAGGCCCGCCACTACCAGCCTATATTATTTGATTTTTTTTTCATGATTGCCATTGTTACATTACTTGTTATTGTATCATAGAAATCCTCAGGCATTTTCCATCGAAATTCCTCCAGTTGTCTGGTAACAATACGTAGTGCTCTATCTACATTTGTCTGGTAACAATACGTAGTGCTCTATCTACATGTGTCTGGTAACAATACGTAGTGCTCTATCTACATTTGTCTGGTAACAATACGTAGTGCTCTATCTACATGTGTCTGGTAACAATACGTAGTGCTCTATCTACATTTGTCTGGTAACAATACGTAGTGCTCTATCTACATGTGTCTGGTAACAATACGTAGTGCTCTATCTACATTTGTCTGGTAACAATACGTAGTGCTCTATCTACATGTGTCTGGTAACAATACGTAGTGCTATATCTACATGTGTCTGGTAACAATACGTAGTGCTCTATCTACATTTGTCTGGTAACAATACGTAGTGCTCTATCTACATGTGTCTGGTAACAATACGTAATTCTCTATCTACAAGTGTCTGGTAACAATACGTAGTGCTCTATCTACATGTGTCTGGTAACAATACGTAGTGCTCTATCTACAAGTGTCTGGTAACAATACGTAGTGCTCTATCTACATGTGTCTGGTAACAATACGTAGTGCTCTATCTACATGTGTCTGGTAACAATACGTAGTGCTCTATCTACAAGTGTCTGGTAACAATACGTAGTGCTCTATCTACATGTGACTGGTAACAATACGTAGTGCTCTATCTACATGTGTCTGGTAACAATACGTAGTGCTCTATCTACAAGTGTCTGGTAACAATACGTAGTGCTCTATCTCCATGTGTCTGGTAACAATACGTAGTGCTCTATCTACAAGTGTCTGGTAACAATACGTTGTGCTCTATCTACATTTGTCTGGTAACAATACGTAGTGCTCTAACTACATGTGTCTGGTAACAATACGTAGTGCTCTATCTACATTTGTCTGGTAACAATACGTAGTGCTATATCTACATGTGTCTGGTAACAATACGTAGTGCTCTATCTACATTTGTCTGGTAACAATACGTAGTGCTCTATCTACATGTGTCTGGTAACAATACGTAGTGCTCTATCTACATGTGTCTGGTAACAATACGTAGTGCTCTATCTACAAGTGTCTGGTAACAATACGTAGTGCTCTATCTACATGTGTCTGGTAACAATACGTAGTGCTCTATCTTCATGTGTCTGGTAACAATATGTAGTGCTCTATCTACATGTGTCTGGTAACAATACGTAGTGCTCTATCTACAAGTGTCTGGTAACAATACGTAGTGCTCTATCTACATGTGTCTGGTAACAATACGTAGTGTTCTATCTACATGTGTCTGGTAACAATACGTAGTGCTCTATCTACATTTGTCTGGTAACAATACGTAGTTTTCTATCTACATGTGTCTGGTAACAATACGTAGTGCTCTATCTACATTGGTCTGGTAACAATACGTAGTGCTCTACCTACATGTGTCTGGTAACAATACGTAGTGTTCTATCTACATGTGTCTGGTAACAATACGTAGTGTTCTATCTACATTTGTCTGGTAACAATACATAGTGCTCTATCTACACGTGTCTGGTAACAATACGTAGTGCTCTATCTACAAGTGTCTGGTAACAATACGTAGTGCTCTATCTACATGTGTCTGGTAACAATACGTAGTGTTCTATCTACAAGTGTCTGGTAACAATACGTAGTGCTCTATCTACACGGTCTGGTAACAATACGTAGTGTTCTATCTACATGTGTCTGGTAACAATACGTAGTGCTCTATCTACATGTGTCTGGTAACAATACGTAGTGTTCTATCTACATGTGTCTGGTAACAATACATAGTGCTCTATCTACATGTGTCTGGTAACAATACGTAGTGCTCTATCTACATGTGTCTGGTAACAATACGTAGTGCTCTATCTACATGTGTCTGGTAACAATACGTAGTGCTCTATCTACAAGTGTCTGGTAACAATACGTAGTGCTCTATCTACATGTGTCTGGTAACAATAAGTAGTGTTCTATCTACATGTGTCTGGTAACAATACGTAGTGCTCTATCTACATGTGTCTGGTAACAATACGTAGTGCTCTATCTACATGTGTCTGGTAACAATACGTAGTGCTATATCTACATGTGTCTGGTAACAATACGTAGTGCTATATCTACATGTGTCTGGTAACAATACGTAGTGCTCTATCTACATGTGTCTGGTAACAATACGTAGTGCTCTATCTACATGTGTCTGGTAACAATACATAGTGCTCTATCTACATGTGTCTGGTAACAATACTTAGTGCTCTATCTACATGTGTCTGGTAACAATACATAGTGCTCTATCTACATGTGTCTGGTAACAATACATAGTGCTCTATCTACATGTGTCTGGTAACAATACGTAGTGCTCTATCTACATGGACACATTGATGAGACCATCTGGGTGCTGTTGAGGGCACATTGATGAGACCATCTGGGTGATGTTGAGGGCACATTGATGAGACCATCTGGGTGATGTTGAGGGCACATTGATGAGACCATCTGGGTGATGTTGAGGGCACATTGATGATACCATCTGGGTGCTGTTGAGGGCACATTGATGAGACCATCTGGGTGCTGTTGAGGGCACATTGGTGAGACCATCTGGGTGCTGTTGAGGGCGCCAGGTTGGGGCTGGAGACCATCTGGGTGCTGTTGAGGGCACATTGGTGAGACCATCTGGGTGCTGTTGAGGGCACATTGGTGAGACCATCTGGGTGCTGTTGAGGGCACATTGGTGAGACCATCTGGGTGCTGTTGAGGGCACATTGGGTGTATTTTCATAGCAAGTTTCCCTCATAGGTCTTTCCTTTTAACTTATCCACAGGTATTCATGCTTTTGCTTCTTATTTGAGATTTTTTTTTTTTTGGCATATTGACCTATCTCACACTCCTAAAGTTTATGTATCTTCAAGTAGCTGCCACGTCTTTAGAGTTTCAGGCTTTACTGTGATTCCTATAATTACAGCTTTGCCATGTCCGTACAGCAGGGAGGTGACCTCTATTATTAACAAATCATTCCATAATTCGTTCCAAAATTCGGGAACCTCTGAAGAAATGCTCAACCACTTTTCCGGTGAAGCATTCCAGCTTTTTAGTTCATATGCTTTTTACTTTGCATAATTTACATACCTGGGTTCAAAGAAGTATGGCAGCATGATATTATAATCTTAGGGGTGAAGACACCAATCGCCTTCTTGTTTCACCTTTATATACAGTATAGCGTCAACTGACTTCGCAGCGCGACTAATACTTGCCAAGTATTCCAGTAAAATAATGAGGTCATAATGGAACTTTAGCTTAATTCACATAACTCGTATTCATTGGAAACTTTCTTCTCATTATCCTTTTCAACATACCTCTAAATACAGATGCCAACATCTCTTAAGCCAGTTTATGCTCTCAGTGAGCTCATCCATGAGCATATTCACTCTACCTAACATGGCAATCAGATCTGCACGAATTCTTGGATATGCCCACCGTATTTCATTGCAATCTTCTGGAGTTGTTGATCACCTGTACAAAAAATGAAGGGGGGAACATTTTACAAAGTCTCATGAGTTAATTTCTTTGCTCTGCTGATACCAGTCTTGATGGAGTCAGGATGCACTGGTGACATATCAGTCTTGATGGAGTCAGGATGCACTGGTGACATACCAGTCTTGATGGAGTCAGGATGCACTGGTGAAATACCAGTCTTGATGGAGTCAGGATGCACTGGTGACATACCAGTCTTGATGGAGTCAGGATGCCTGTGAATCACCAGTCTTGATGGAGTCAGGATGCATGTGACATACCAGTCTTGATGGAGTCAGGATGCACTGGTGACATACCAGTCTTGATGGAGTCAGGATGCACTGGTGACATACAGTCTTGATGGAGTCAGGATGCACTGTACATACCAGTCTTGATGGAGTCAGGATGCACTGGTGACATACCAGTCTTGATGGAGTCAGGATGCACTGGTGACATACCAGTCTTGATGGAGTCAGGATGCACTGGTGACATACCAGTCTTGATGGAGTCAGGATGCACTGGTGACATATCAGTCTTGATGGAGTCAGGATGCACTGGTGACATACCAGTCTTGATGGAGTCAGGATGCACTGGTGAAATACCAGTCTTGATGGAGTCAGGATGCACTGGTGACATACCAGTCTTGATGGAGTCAGGATGCACTGGTGACATACCAGTCTTGATATAGTCAGGATGCACTGGTGACATACCAGTCTTGATGGAGTCAGGATGCACTGGTGACATATCAGTCTTGATGGAGTCAGGATGCACTGGTGACATACCAGTCTTGATGGAGTCAGGATGCACTGGTGACATACCAGTCTTGATGGAGTCAGGATGCACTGGTAACATACCAGTCTTGATGGAGTCAGGATGCACTGGTGACATACCAGTCTTGATGGAGTCAGGATGCACTGGTGACATACCAGTCTTGATGGAGTCAGGATGCACTGGTGACATACCAGTCTTGATGGAGTCAGGATGCACTGGTGACATACCAGTCTTGATGGAGTCAGGATGCACTGGTGACATACCAGTCTTGATGGAGTCAGGATGCACTGGTGACATACCAGTCTTGATGGAGTCAGGATGCACTGGTGACATATCAGTTAACGATAGACTGTTTTTAAGTTTTGAGTTGAAAGGATTTTCTCTCGTTTATGATACTAACGTGCATGCTTTCCGCTGAACTCCGGACAAAATTCACACTTAACATTATGGTCCAGGAATTATATTGACATTTCTCGCTTTCTAGAACCATTCTTCCTGTTAATTTCATGTTCATAATTAATTTACTCTTTCATTTTTTTTTTTTTTACATCGTCATGTACTCTGCTCTTAGTGGAATATTGTATCATTTGGCTCTCCCGTAGTTCGATCGCTAGCGCATTCTGCTCACACACTGAGGTCCGGAGTTCGAATCTCCGGTAGTGCTGGACAACATTAGGGACGTGTTTCCATAAGACACCTGCTGTCCATGTTCACCCATCAGTATAAACAAATTGGTACCTGGGTGTTAGTCGACAGGTTTGGGTCGCATCCTGGGACAAAACTGACCTAATTTTCCCGAAATGCTCAGCATAACAAGCGGCTTTCTGTATAGTAATATGTCATTGATGTCAACTAGACCTGTATACCTTGTACATGTACTTGTAGAAATAAAGATATTATTATTATTGTTATTATTATTAATTCGTGAAAATTTCTTAGGAAATAAGATGACAATATTCTTTGGTGGATAAAATGTCATCATCAGCATCATCTACCACAAACTATAATAATCCCAGTCTAAGTCTTTGGAAAATGTTGTCATATCTGCATTTCTTGTCTGCTGCTGTAGCCATGGAGAGACATCAACGGCACAATCTAGAAGTAAAGGGCAACAAGAGAGCGCGATGCAGTCGTCACAGCGATGCAGTCGTCACAGCGATGCAGTCGTCACAGCGATGCAGTCGTCACAGCGATGCAGTCGTCACAGTGACTTACATATCGCTCCCTACACAAGACATCAAGAAGGTAATAAACTGATTGAAAGGGATATACAAAAAATAATAAGCTAACTTATGAACATAAAGTTATACATAAAAAAAAAATTATTTCCTTTTGTAAAATCAGTTATCAATAAGGCGTCGCTTAAAGGTATTTTGTTTGCCATTTTCATTTCTTTTAAAAATACTAAATGCTGTCAGGGTTCCAGTAAAGATATTTTTAAAAGTGTTGGTTTTGTTTTTTTTTCACTTCAAAAAAATTAAAAGACACCAAAACAGTTTAGCCCAAACAAATAAAAGTGCAAATAGCATCCGGACGACTTCTTAGAACAACTCAATACTCACTCTCCTATACCAAGACTATAACTCTTCTCTCATTGACTTCCGTCCTACAAAATAATATGTTGCGAATTCAACGACGGGTCGTTTTTCACGGCCCTGACGACTTTTACAGGTGTATTTACCCCAGTTAATCAATGTCTTCCATCAGCACATGTTGCCAACTTGAGACGTCCAGCAAACTGTCTGAGTCTTGTGTATCTTGAAGGTGTGTTGTGACTTGACCAGTGTTGTGACTTGACCAGTGTTGTGACTTGACCAGTGTTGTGACTTGACCAGTGTTGTGACTTGACCAGTGTTGTGACTTGACCAGTGTTGTGACTTGACCAGTGTTGTGACTTGACCAGTGTGGTGACTTGACCAGTGTTGTGACTTGACCAGTGTTGTGACTTGACCAGTGTTGTGACTTGACCAGTGTTGTGACTTGACCAGTGTTGTGACTTGTCCAGTGTTGTGACTTGACCAGTGTGGTGACTTGACCAGTGTTGTGACTTGACCAGTGTTGTGACTTGACCAGTGTTGTGACTTGACCAGTGTTGTGACTTGACCAGTGTTGTGACTTGACCAGTGTTGTGACTTGACCAGTGTTGTGACTTGACCAGTGTTGTGACTTGACCAGTGTTGTGACTTGACCAGTGTTGTGACTTGACCAGTGTTGTGACTTGACCAGTGTGATGACTTGACCAGTGTTGTGACTTGACCAGTGTTGTGACTTGACCAGTGTTGTGACTTGATCAGTGTTGTGACTTGACCAGTGTTGTGACTTGACCAGTGTTGTGACTTGACCAGTGTTGTGACTTGATCAGTGTTGTGACTTGACCAGTGTTGTGACTTGACCAGTGTTGAGACTTGACCAGTGTTGTGACTTGACCAGTGTTGTGACTTGACCAGTGTAGTGACTTGACCAGTGTTGTGACTTGACCAGTGTTGTGACTTGACCAGTGTTGTGACTTGACCAGTGTTGTGACTTGATCAGTGTTGTGACTTGACCAGTGTTGTGACTTGACCAGTGTTGTGACTTGACCAGTGTAGTGACTTGACCAGTGTTGTGACCTGACCAGTGTTATGACTTGTTCAGTATTATGACTTGACTAGTGTTGTGACCTGACCAATGTTGTGACCTGACCAGTGTTGTGATTTGACCAGTGCTGTGACCTGACCTGTGTTGTATCATGACGAAACTTCACAAGGTATCATGTAGATGCCGGAAGTGATGTTTCTGGTTATGGATTTCGTTTTAACCAAGTCCTTCATGATGTTGGAGAGTATGTTTTTTTCTGATATTGGCTTTTATTAAGTATTTGGGTAAGTTATTGCTTGTGTTGTTGAGTGGTGGAACTATTTAACTGTTGTGGTTGGCTTATTGCCCGGCACTGTGAAGTATTTCCTTAACTTGTCGCCTGCGGTCAGTAGTGTAAAGTTGTGGACGGCGAAGTTTAAGAATGTTTTATAGATGCTATCACATTCTTCGTCGAGGACTAGGCATGGTGAATATATCTCATGAGTTTCCTAAAGAAAACAGTAACACTCCCACTGTTTGTTCTGTTGTCGTGACGTGAGAGGTACTGCGGTTGATCATGTTTATTAGTGAGTTTGTGATGCACTTTGAGGGAGAGTTTCTCTCCACTTCTCCCGATCATATCGTTCAAAAAATGGGCATCTGTTTTTGAGAAATATAATAGAATCAAGTTTCATAAAAAGTAGTTTTTAAATTAATGTGAATATGGCTGTAGGATTATACAAATTGGATTCATTTATAATTAACGGAATTTGGGAAAAAATTAAGATATATTCGACATGTTAAAATCATAAAGCTTGGGTAGAACATAAGCTGTGTCTGACAGGTCCTTGACCACATACCTACATCATAATAAAGGGTCAGATGTTGTATGTTAACCACGGGGTGTAATTTCGTCCTTATATACTTTCTGCTGAGATTTTGTTTTTACACTTCCTTGATAATGTGAAAAATCACGAAAGCGCTTGGAATTTCACTATATTTATACAATGATTGTTTTGCACACACACACACACACACACAAACACACACACACACACACACACACACAAATGACATGACGGACGGGATAGACTCAGAAGTGTCTCTGTTCGCAGATGATGTGAAATTAATGAGGAGAATCACATCGGAAGAGGACCAAGCAGGACTTCAAACAGACCTGGACAAGCTCGACATCTGGTTTAGCAACTGGCTTCTCGAATTCAATCCCACCAAATGCAAAGTCATGAAGATCGGAGAAGGGCAAAGAAGACCGCTGACAGAGTACAGGCTAGGCGGACAAAGGCTACAAACCTCGGCAAAGGAGAAAGACCTTGGAGTGAGTATAACGCCAAGCACGTCTCCGGAGGCACACATCAACCAGATAACTGCGGCAGCGTTAAGGTAGCGTTCCGTTACCTTAACAAGGAATCGTTCAAGACACTGTACACCGTGTACGTCAGGCCCATACTAGAATATGCAGCACCAGTCTGGAACCCACACCTGGTCAAGCACGTAAAGAAACTAGAGAAAGTGCAAAGGTTTGCGACAAGGTTAGTTCCACAACTCAGGGGTCTGTCTTATGAAGAAAGGTTGAGGGAAATAGGACTAACAACACTGGAGGAAAGAAGGGTCAGAGGAGACATGATAACGACATACAAAATACTGCGGGGAATTGACAGGATGTTCCAGAGAGGGAACACAGAAACAAGGGGACACAACTGGAAGCTGAAGACTCAGATGAGTCAAAGGGATGTTAGGAAGCATTTCTTCAGCCACAGAGTAGTCAGGAAGTGGAATAGTCTAGAGAAAGATATAGTGGAGGCAGGAACCATACATAGTTTTAAGACAAGGTATGATAAAGCTCCTTGAGCAGGGAGAGCAGAGACCCAGTAGCGGACAGCGAAGAGGCGGGGCCAGGAGCTGAGTCTCGACCCCTGCAACCACAATTAGGTGAGTACACACACACACACACACACACACACACACACACACACAGACACACACACACACACACATACACATATATATATATATATATATATATATATCTGGAGAGGGTTTCGGAGGTCAACGCCCCCGCGGCACGGTCTGAGACCAGGCCTCCTGGTGGATCAGGGTCTGATGAACCAGGCTGTTACTGCTGGCCGCACGCAAAACTGATGTACGAACCACAGCCCGGCTGGTCAGGTACTGACTTTAAGTGCCTGTCCAGTGCCATTTTGAAGACAGCCAGGGATCTTATGTATGTTGTCGTGCCGAATAGGTAAAACCTGCGATTTTGGCTTAAATAACAACTCTCTCCTTACCGAATAAGACAAGCGGAAATTTGTGTATGCAATAATTTCGCAAAAATCATTTTGAACCCAACGAAGAAATAATATTTCATTGTGTTTGTTTATTATTAAATTATTGTAAACTTATCTAGAATATACTTAGTTGGATTAGGTTAAATTAAATTGCGATTGTTATAATAAGGTTAGGTAAGTTTTCTAAGCTTTTTTCGATAAAATATTATTGACTTTTACACTAACATAAATGAAAAAATATATCTTTAAACGTATAAGAGAAAATTTTAGAAAGGACTTTATTTTAAATGAGTTCTTGTTAATATACCAATTTTACCTATTCGGCACGGTATACATGTGTCGTGTGGAATAAGCCGAACTAACGAATTTTGAAACGCAAGTGTCATTTCTGCCGAATAAACAGAGAAAATTCGTTTGTGCACTGAAACAGCGAAAATCAGTATAAACCTAACGAGAAAATAGAAATAGATTATGTATTTTAATATTTGATATTTGATATATTTAGTAGAATTTAGCTAAAATAAATTTTGTCATGATGAGATAGGTTAGGTGCGGTTTGTATGTTAGGTTTGGTGCAAAACTTATAAAAGTTCAAAATTTTCAATTAAAAAATTATATCTGTCAATATACAAAAAAAAATTTGGAAAAAAAATAATTATTGGGGATGGGGGCAGTTCAGCCTAATTTCCCAATTTGTCTTATTAGGCACCATCTCATGAACTTTCAAAATGCTAATCTTGTCATGATGGAGTCTGAATTATTTAACAGGCGCTGCTTTCAATCCCCTCTCATCACTATCAACACCATCGCTCAAAACAGAAGCAATCTTATGATTTATGAAATACCTTCTGAGGCACAACACTGCCAACCTCACCCAGTTCTGCCCTCCAACCCCCTCCACCACCTCACCCAGGTCTGCCCTCCTACCCCCTCCACCACCTCACCCAGGTCTGCCCTCCAACCCCCTCCACCACCTCACCCAGGTCTGCCCTCCAACCCCCTCCACCACCTCACCCAGGTCTGCCCTCCAACCCCCTCCACCACCTCACCTCACCCACAATATTGAATTGTGTTTTCTCTTCTCATTATTGTATTCATCTTAGAAGAGAGAGAGAGAGAGGAGAGAGAGAGAGAGAGAGAGAGAGAGAGAGAGAGAGAGAGAGAGAGAGAGAGAGAGAGAGAGAGAGAGAGAGAGAGGGGAGAGAGTTCAAAGTTAAATAATGTCAATACCACACTATCATCCAATTATAATTATCGTCTTTAATATTCTTCGTCAGAGAGAATGACTAATAATTACATCATTTAACTGGAATACTTACTCTCGGGCTCTTAACTCAAGCAGTGTGTACTAATATAACATACATAAATCGATAACTCTTCTCCCAATCATCGCCTTTGATACAACACTAAATGTGCCGACACAGGTCTTCATTCATAAGTATTTAGTGGTTACTTTAGACGAGGTGTTACCGCAAGTCTCCATCGGCGCATCTTCCGTGTGGCTCAGTAATAAACAGCAAGGAACTATACAAATTCAAGGCTATAATGGTAAGACTGTAGAACTATATACAAAGGTGAAGAGGACCGTAATCTTGTAGAATCTTGAAGAAGGATTGATTACCTCGT
Source organism: Cherax destructor (assembly GCA_009830355.1). Taxonomy (NCBI): domain Eukaryota; kingdom Metazoa; phylum Arthropoda; class Malacostraca; order Decapoda; family Parastacidae; genus Cherax; species Cherax destructor. The sequence goes on from WNWK01002676.1 coordinate 105,884, forward strand.
CTTTTGTATATAGTTCTACAGTCTTCCCATTATATCCTTGAATTTGTATTGATGAAGCCACTGGATGGAGAAATGTCTAGAAATAAAGATACCCAGATGTTGTACATGTGTCTAATTCTTCATCTTGTCATTAGTGCATACTATTAATGTACAACTAAAAACTAAGACAGAAATGCAACGACAGCGGCCAGATGGTGGACACAATAGTCAAGTAGCTACAAGAGTCCAGATGAGCAACGCAAAGATATTGATAACAGAAGAGAGTAGTGGGGATGAACCAGCAAGGCTACACCTGGTTTTCACAAATGTCAATGTGTCGTTACGGACATTGAAAATGAGAGGTGTCTTCAGTCCATGCGATCACACATTACCAAGATTACCTTTCATTACCTTGTCCAAGTGAACCTGTAGATTAACATAACACAAGATGAAAAGGAGGAACTTGTCTTCCAAAGATTATATTATACAGGTATACGAGAATTCCTGAAGAATATTCAGTAAGAAAGGAAACCAGAAGGAAAGGCAATGACTGTAGCTGGAAATCGCCGGAAGGAAGAGAAGAAATTTATACTCTCAATCAGAAGAAGCAATTGCAAAAACAGTCATCCCATGATTCACAGAGAGGTGCAGAGAGGAAACAGGCAAAGGTACAAGAGAGTGAAAAAGAAGAACAGATGAAAACAAGGAAATGATCATAAGAGCATCGGTGAGAATAACAAAATACTGAGATCCAAGACTGAAACAAATTTTCTGTACAGCCAAATCATAAGGAAAATAACAGTAAATATCCAGGTATTATTACTAAAAAAAAAAGTTATTTCACAAACGATGATCAGGAAGTCTGCTTAGAAATGAATGAAAGATCCAAGGAGAAATTCTCGGAAGAAATAGAGGTAATAACTGAGAGTCAGATATGAAGAATACTCCAAAGATTACTGCTCACAAAACACACAACAGGAGAAAGGGTTATAGATGAATGGTTCAGAGAACCGACAACTTGATAATTAGACACGTGTGCAACACTTGGGTAATTTTATTGAGGAAACGTTTCACCACGCAGTGGTTTCATCAGTCCTATACAAAGAAGAATCGTGAAGATCAGGAGTTTGAGGTAATCAGTCCCTCAGCCTGGAGTCGATGTAATCAGTCCATCAATCTTGAAAAGAATACAGCATATGCTGTATTCTTTTCTATGACACGCTAAAAGAATACAGCCAAGAGAGATAAAGAGAAAAGATATGAGTAAACTGCATATTTTTTAATTATAAGAAGACCTTTGATACAGTCCCCCACAAGAGACTGGGACTAAAGCTAGAGGAGTAGGCAGGAATAAAGGAGAATGAACAGCAATGGATCAAAGAATGCCTAACAAGAAGGAAACAATGAATAGTTGTCCTGGAAGGTTATTAAAATGGGGAAGGGTGACGAGTGGGGTTCTAAAAGAGACAGTACTGAGACCAGTATTACTTCTTATATAAGTAAATGACTTAATGGAAGAAATAGAATCAGAATTATCTCCCTCTTTTCAGGTGATTTGGAAACTAATACTGAGAAGAAAACAAACATAAGAAGACCAGGAAAGACTACAAACGGACCTGGACAACCTGCATGGTTGGTTTGACTAGTGATTATTAGAGTTTGATCCCTGAAAATGTAATGCTTTAAATTTTTGGAAGAATTAAAAAAAAACTGAAACTACGAAGAGAAGTTAAGGAACCGAAACTACGAAGAGAAGTTAAGGAACCGAAACTACGAAGATAAGTTAAGGAACCGAAACTACGAAGAGAAGTTAAGGAACCGAAACTACGAAGAGAAGTTAAGGAACCGAAACTACGAAGAGAAGTTAAGGAACCGAAACTACGAAGAGAAGTTAAGGAACCGAAACTGACGACACCAGAGGAGACATAATAATAGTTAAGGAACCGAAATTGACGACACCAGAGTAGACAAAATAAAATACAAATTACTTTTCGTCTGTTTTCTAAATCAGGAAACATGCAGTGGAGGGCACAGCGGCACAGCGGCACAGCGGCACAGCGGCACAGAGTAGAGTATTGGGAATGTCACGAAGTTTTTTCTTCATGCTCAGTGTGCTCGGGAGGAATGACTGGAAGAAGCAGCGGAGTCAGGCTCCATACAGAGCCTAGTGTACATGTATATGACAGGACCCAGGGAACAAGAAGGGACTGACTGCAGGTTAAGGGACAGAGACACGACCTAAGACTCGGCCCCTGTAACCACATATAGGTAAGCAAACATAAGTAAAAATAAACATGGACACACGGGCATACAAACACACACACACACACACCACGTTAAAGAGGCGGGGTCAGGAGCTGTGATTCGACCCATGCAACCACAATTAGGTGAATACACACACACACGCACGCACGCACACAACCACAGTGAAGAGCCGGGACCAGAAGCTGTAACTCGACCACTGCAACCACAATTAGGTGAGCACACACACACACTGGGATGTTAGGAAGTATTTTTTCAGTCGTAGAGTTGTCAGGAAGTGGAACAGTCTGGAGAGTGATGTAGTGGAGGCAGGTACCATACATAGCTCTAAGAAGTGTAATTAGGCTCATGGAGCAGGGAGAGAGTGGGCCTACTGGCGACCAGTAAGGAGGCGGGGCCAGGAGCTATGAATCGACCATTGCAACCACATTTAGGTGAGTACAATTAGGTGAGTACACACACAAAAAAAGAGGAAGATGGGCCTGGGAATGAAGAATGGATGGAAGAGCTAGTGCAAAGATGAACCAATAGTGGAACAGGAAACCAGGCAAGCTTACCGTGAGAATGGAGAAAAGGATGGACGCAGAGAAGAAGAAGTGGGAGTTGCGAGCTGAAGTTGCAGAAGCTAAGATACGGGTCCAAGAAGATGAGGTAAGCATGCTGAAGCGAGATATAGGGACAATATCCAGAGGGGTCATAGCATCTGGAGCAAGTACACCAATATTAAACAAGGGGTCCATAGGAAAGAAAGGAGACAAATCTTACACTGAGTCCCTAGCAGGCCACCTGGAAAAGTCGAGGAATGAAGGGGTCATGCTTTTGGGCACAGTGACAGCAGTATATGGGGGAGGGCTAGGCAGAGGAGACAGGCCACCAGGAGGTACAGGAAATAAACGAGACCCAGAGATGCGGAGGGAAAAGCAATGGTTAGAGAAGAGGAAGAGGTCAGTCTTTATCCACGGGTTTCAGGAAAGTGAGGGGAGAATGTATGAAGAAAGACAGCAGAAAGAAAAACAAGAGATTGAAAATATCATCAAACAAACAGGAGAGAAGGACATGTCTGTGCTAATAAAGTTTCAATGAATAGGGGGTACTCGAAGGAGAGAAATCAGCCAGTCATACTGATTTTCAAGACAGAAACGGTGTCAGACAGGATCCTGCAGGAGAAACCATGGATAAAGGAATGAATAACATACCAGGTGTTCCTAGACCGAAAGTGGCAAGAAAGAGAGATAAAGCTAGAGCCAGTAGAGAACAACCAGAGTCGAGTAGAGCAGAGTACAAAAAAAAATCACAGAACCACCCTCAGAACCCAGCAACAAAACACATTAGCTCAATACAAACCACACCCCACACTCACAACCCCCACTCCACAATATGCAGTAGAATCCCATAGCACCCTGCCAGGTCAACAACCCCCCCCCCCACAAACCACCCAGAATACAGTGTTGGAAAGGAAACTGAAAGTATGGTACACCAACGCTGATGGAATTATGAATAAGTGGGAGGAGTGGCACGAAAGAATCAGGAATAATAACAAACTCTATCTTTCCAACTGGATATCAGATCCTGAGGAAAGACAGAGGGAACGGGGGAAGGGGGGAAAGAGTGGCACTGCTCATCATAAACAAATGGGATTTTGAGAAGCTGGAGAAAGGAGACAGAGGAGAAGCAAGGGACTACATAATAGTAACACTTCAGAACTTAGGTCCCAAGGTGGTGATTGCAGTGATGTATAACCCACCACAAATATAGCAGGAGACCAAGACAAGAATATGATGAGAGTAACAACGAGATGGTTGACACACTGGTTGAAGTGGCCAGAAGGGCCCGTGTGGGTGGGGCAAAGCTACTGGTTGTGGGTGACATCAATCACAAAGAAATCGACTGGGAAAACCTGGAGCCACATGGGGGCCCAGAAACGTGGATAACTAATATGTTGGAAGTGGCACTTTAAAACCTAATGCACCAACATGTTAGGGACAGTACCAGAGAGAAGGGAGAGGATGAACCAGCAGGACTAGACCTAATATTCACCTTGAGTAGTGCAGATATTGAGGACATCACATATGAAAGGCCCCTCGGAGCTAATGATGATGTGGTTCTAAGCTTCGAATACATAGTAGAGTTAGAAATGGAGAGGGAAGCAGGAAGTGCAGGACGAATGAAGCCAAACTACAAAAGAGGGGACAACATAGTCATGAGGAACTTTCTGTATGAGTTTCATTGGGACACAGAACTAGCAGAGAAATCAGTAAATGAGATGATGGAATATGTGAAAACAATATGCAAGGAACTGGAGGAGAGGTTTGTTCCCAAGGGCAATAGACATAATGGGAAGGTCAGGACGAGCCCTTGGTTCACCCAAAAGTGAAGAGAGGCAAAAACTAAGTGCGCTATAAAATGGAGGAAGTATAGAAGGCAAAGGACCCAGGACAATAAGGAGAATAGTCGAAGAGCAAAAATTAATACACACATGTAAGGAGGGAGGCCCAACGATGGACATGCAACATTAAACTACAGACCAGTGTCACTGACATGTATGCAAAGTCATGGAGAACATTATCAGAAGAATGGTGGACCACCTAGAAGGAATGAACTTTATAAACTACAACTAGCACGGTTTCAGACTGAAAATCCTGTGTCACAAAACATTCTTGAGTTCTATGACAAGGTGACAGAAGTAAGACAGAAGGGTGGGTAGATTGCGCTTTCTTGGACTGTAAGAAGGCTTTTGACACAGTTCCACACACGAGACAAGTGCAAAAGCTGGAGGACCAGGCAGGTAAAACAGGGAAGGCATTGCAATGGATCAGAAAATACCTGACTGGAAGGCAGCAGCGAGTCATGGTACGTGATGAGGTGTCAGAATGGGCGCCTGTGACGAGCGGGGTTCCACAGGGGTCAGTCCTAGCGCCGGTGCTGTTTCTGGTCTATGTGAATGACATGACGGAAGGAACAGACTCAGAAGTGTCCCTGTTTGCAGACGATGTGAAGTTAATGAGAAGAATTCAGTCGGAGGAGTATAAGGCAGGAGTACAGAGGGATCTGGACAGGCTGCAGGCCTGATCCAGCAGCTGGCTTCTGGAGTTCAACCCCACCAAGTGCAAAGTCATGAAGATCGGGGAAAGGCAAAGAAGACCGCAGACAGAGTATAGTCTAGGTGGCCAAAGACTGCAAACCTCACTCAAGGAAAAAGATCTTGGGGTGAGTATAATACTGATCACATCTCCTGAGGCACACATCAATCAGATAACTGCTGCAGCATACGGGCGTCTGGCAAACCTAAGAATAGCGTTCCGATACCTCGGTAAGAAATCGTTCAAGACTCTGTACACCATATACGTCAGGCACATATTGGAGTATGCAGCACCAGTTTAGAATCCACACCTGGTCAAGCACGTCAATAAATGAGAGAAAGTGCAAAGGTTTGCAACAAGACTAGTTCCAGAACTAAGGGGATTGTCATACGAAGAAAGGTTAAGGGAATTCGGCCCAACGACACTGGAGAACAGGAGGGTCAGGGGAGACATGATAACGACATATAAAATACTGCGAGGAATTTGCAAGCTGGACAGAGACAGGAAGTTCCAGAGATGAGACACAGAAACAAGGGGTCATATTTGGAAGATGAAAACTCCAATGAGTCAAAGGGATGTTAGGAAGTATTTCTTCAGTCACAGAGTTGTCAGGAAGTGGAATAACCTAGAAAGTGACGTAGTGGATGCAGGAACCATACATAGTTTTAAGACGAGGTTTGATAAAGCTCATGGAGCAGGGAGAGAGAGGACCTAGTAGCAATCAGTGAAGAGGTGGGGCCAAGAGCTATGACTCAACCTTTCCAACCACAAATAGATGACTACAAACAGGAGAGCACACACACACACACACACACACGTTCTTGGTTCAGTTCAGTATACAGTGCACAAGTACTACTCTAAAAGTTTGCTTGAAGCTATTAGCACTCAACTAGGTAAGTAACTTTTCTAAACGTACATGTCACACCAATTTCACCAGCGGTGTCCGCTAAAACAACACTACTCGTTCGCTTTCAATATTTCTTCATCTATACGCAAATTGCTCACCTATGAACCAATACTAACTCTATACAGACTTTCTCAATATTGCATCGTCCATGTCATAAATGCTTTAATCTGCTTAATTGTTTCCAGAGCTGTTAAATTATATTTTTGTTCTTCGGGTCACAAGTATCTTTTTCTTCTTTAGCAGCTATTAAGGATGAATTTTCTCTTTCCCTGCAGTTCTAACCTTGATTACTGCAGCCATTTGTTAAGATCTACGCTACACTGTTATTGTCTGCACACAAAAAGATTCCAATTGAAGTTATTTATTAAAATGCCAATAATCAAAAAGTGTGTTTTGATAGGTGCGTGATGTGAAGAGGTATTCTTCCTCTCCAATAATCCCAACCAGTTCCCTGATTTCTTTGCAATCGTGTTATTACGATTTCGTGACTCAACTCATTTCAATATAGTATCTCACACAACTAAAGATATATTTTTTTAAGTTACAAGTTAGCACATACAGAGTCCAATAATAATTCGAACTCTCCTTTAAGAAATATACGTTCAACATTTTAAAGGTTAATACTGCACGAAAACTTGGAGAAATAAAGTAGGAAAACATTTGAAATAAGACAAAAAACTCCAAGAATTAGTATATGTATAATTTTATTTTCTGTGATTCCAAAACAATATTCACTTAGAATAACTAAAGTGTAATGAATACTTGTCAGTGCTCAATATTGACCCACATGGGGACGGAAACACAGGAGGTTGACTGATCTGTGTATTTCGACCCCCTTCTGTGATTTGCTGAAGAGGATCCCAAAAGTGAGTCAAAATATACAGATCAGTCAACCTCCTGTGTTTGTGTCACGATGTGGGCTTCTTCAGCATGATTCACTTTATTTGCATCACTCAGTGAATCTAGGAAAAATATTTTCTTAAAGAATTGAACATCCTCTGAAAGCGGATGCCTACATGGGATGTAGGATCTTTTTTCTTCTCTTATGTTTTTTGTGCGTTAAAATGAGAACACACTCTCTGATCCTCTTCAAACTTTAGAAGCAGGTGAATCCTATTTTAAAAAAGGTTTGCATGGTTGTTGCTGTGTGGAGAAGCTAATTTTCTCCACTTTCTTTCATCTCTTAAACTCTGTATATCTCGTTGGTGTGGATATCTTGCTGTTTGACTTAAAATTATTTTTTTTAAAAAGGTTTACACTATATTATAAACGGGAATATAACTTCAAAAACAAAAGCATCAAACTAAGAAAGTCTTCTTCCATTATACTGCATGTTGAATCTCGATCAAATTTTACCTTGCCACAGTGGCAGAACTGTACATAATAGCTGTCGTGTGGACTTTTTTTTTCAAAGTTTTAGTTGCAAGATTTCTTTTAAGGGTTGTTAGCATTAAAAAAATATATCTAGAAAAAAAAACGAAAAATATGAAAATTAAGAATTTAGCATTTTAGTACAATGTTTAAATTTGCCAAATTTAGTTGGATCTGTTTTGACAGAATATACTACACAAATACACAAATAAACTGCACATAGCAGTTATAAGCTTCGTTCTCCCATATGCTGGTTATTCGTGCACAGTGCCACTATTACGAACGCTGATGTAGTTTACTTGTCTGCACACCTCGCTGTGCCACGGTAACCATCATAGGACCGATCAAAAAAGCAACAGAGTAAATACTTATAATTCGTTCACAAAATAGTAATCAGGTATGTACAACATATACAGCGGATATGTACAATCAGGCAAATGCAAGCAAGAGACACGGTGAGAACCGTTGCGACCAGACTGGGAGGTAAGTCTGCCAATGGTGATTCACTAGTGTACCACATCTCTTCACAAGTTTGGTGGACTCCCTTGTGATTGGCTGGTTGAACCAAGGTGCTAGCATAACGATGGGGTCCCTATTCATTATACTCTTAGCATCTAGTTTGCTGGTCGGGAGGGCATTCCTAAATGGGTGTGTGACATACGCTGAATAAAATGTAACATACTCTTAGCATGCGACACCCAGTAACTGTATTTTACTCTTTTATTCTTTAAATACAAATCACGCAAACGCTTATCAAACCAGGTTTGATTGTTGTGGGTTGCTGGTTGTTAAAACATAAATAGAATGCAGTTGGTGGTGAATACAAATTCCTCAGCATCAGCATAGAGAACATTCCCAAGAAATCTTATAAGAGTCAGAGCGTCAGATCATTAATTAAACTGAGGACTTACGAAACACTGAGATAATGATGTCGTGTCTAATAATGATGTCGTGTCTAATAATGATGTCGTGTCTAATAATGATGTCGTGTCTAATAATGATGTCGTGTCTAATAATGATGTCGTGTCTAATAATGATGTCGTGTCTAATAATGATGTCGTGTCTAATAATGATGTCGTGTCTAATAATGATGTCGTGTCTAATAATGATGTCGTGTCTAATAAGTAGACTCGGCGAGTTTGGTATGAAAATCATGGGTCATTTCTTACGAATAAGAAAAGTAAAAAAATATATATAATAAATCCGCGAAAAAATGTATTTCATAGATTTTAATTAATATTAAAATGAATTTAGTCTGATATATGATATACTTAGTAAAATTAGGCCAAAATAAATTACACTAACTTAGATTAGGTAAGTTTGGGAACTACTGTAAGAGATCATAGTAAATTAAAAAGCATATATATATATATATATATATATATATATATATATATATATATATATATATATATATATATATATATATATATTCTTAGTGTTCTAGAAGAGTATGATATTAAAAAATAAACATAGTAAATGAGTTGTAGCTACAGTGAGAGTATAAGGTAGATGGGATACAAGTAAAATGGAAGCAACAATTAAGAGAGAAGTGAAGGTTTATAAACTAAAGGAGGAGGCAGTTAGGGTAAGATATAAACAACTGTTGGAGGACAGATGGGCTACTGAGAGTATAGCCAATGGGGTAGAAGAAGTATGGGGTAAGTTTAAGAATGTAGTTCAGCAGAAGTTCATGGTTACAGGAAAGTGGGTGCGGCAGGGAAGAAGAGCGATTGGTGGAATGATGATGTAGAGAGAGTAGTAAGAGAGAAAGTTAGCATATGAGAGGTATTTACAAAGTAGAAGTGATGCAAGGAGGGAGGAGTATATGGAGAGAAAAAGAGATGTTAAGAGAGTGGTGAAGCAATGTAAAAAGAGAGCAAAGGAGAGAGTAGGTGAGATGTGATCAACAAATTTTGTTGGAGATAAGAAAAAAATTTAGAGTGAGATTAATAAGTTCAGAAAGCATAGGGAACGAAACGATTTGTTAGTCAAAAATAGGAGAAGAGAGTTATTAAACGGACGGAGAGTTAGAGGTTTCGGGAAGATAGAGGGAATATTTTGAGTAATTGTTAAATGTAGATGAAGACAGAGAAGATGTGATTTCATGTATAGGCCAAGGAGGAATAACTTTTTATAAGAGTGAGGAATAACCATGGGATAAAGATAGAAATGTTAAAGGCAGGTGGGGATATAGTTTTGGAGTGGTTGGTGCTTTTATTTAATAAATGTATGGAAGAGGGTAAGGTACCTAGGGATTGGAATAGAACATGCATAGTTCCCTTGTATAAAGGCAAAGGGGACAAAAGAGAGTGTAAAAATTATAGGGAAATAGATCTGTTGAGAATACTTGGTATAGTGAATGGTAGAGTTATTACTGAAAGAATTAAGAGTGAGATGGAGAGTAGGATAGCAGATGAACAAGGAGGCTTTAGGAAGGGTAGGGGGTGTGTAGACCAAGTATTTACAGTGAAACATATAGGTGAACAGTATTTAGATAAGGGTAAAGAGTTTTTTCAGGCATTTATGGATTTGTAAAGGTGTATGACAGGGTGGATAGGGGATCAATATGGCAGATGTTGTAAATGTATGGAATAGATAGGTTACTGAAAGCAGTGAAGAGTTTTTATGAGGATAGTGAGGCTCAGGTTAGAGTATACAGGGGAGAGGAAGATTATTTACCAGTAAAACTGGCCTTAAACGGGGATGTGTGATGTCACTATGGTTGTTCAATATATTTATAGATGGAGTTGTAAGAGAAGTGAATGTTCGGGTGTTGGCAAGAGGTGTTTACCTGGAGTTTACCTGGAGAGAGTTAAACTCCAGGTAAACACCTTGCCAACACCCGAGCATTCACTTCTCTTACAACTCCATCTATAAATATATTGAACAACCATGGTGACATCCCACATCCCCGTTTAAGGCCTACTTTTACTGGTAAATAATCTTCCTCTCGCCTGTATACTCTAACCTGAGCCTCACTATCCTCATAAAAACTCTTCACTGCTTTCAGTAACCTATCTATTCCATACATTTACAACATCTGCCACATTGCCCCCTATCCACTCTGTATGTATGTATGTATATTAGCACACAACAATGTTTTTAAGTTAGATATAACTATTTTTAAATTGTTAATGTAAAAGGTAAAAGTGGGAGTTGTCACAGTTGCTCTTTGCTGATGACACTGTGCTTTTGGGAGATTCTGAAGAGTTGCAGAGGTTGGTTGATGAGTTTGGTAGGGTATGTAAAAGAACGAAATTAAAAGTGAATATAGGAAAGAGTAAGGTGATGAGGATAAAAAAATAGATAACGGAAGATTGGATATCAGATTGGAGGGAGAGAGTATGGAGGAGGTGAATGGAGGAGTGGATGTGCCAGCAGATGGGTCTATGAAAAATGAGGTCAATCAAAAAGTTGCATTAGTTACACAAGTGTCCTTCTACTTAACATATTGTCAGTAATTCTACCAACATTATTACAAAAGGTCAACAGAAGATTGTTTACTCTGATTTAACTGGAATAAAAAATTCTCAATATTTTACACCCAAAAAAAAGGCCAAGTCTGCACTTACGGACGAACTTGCAGTTCACACTCAGCCTTGCTTAATAAGAAATCACTATTCTTTTTAACATATGAGAGCTTTGAAAGTTATCAGTCATTCCAAGATGCTGGGAATGAGTTCATGAGTTTTACTTGTAAGGAAGAGGTACATGAGAATTGTTCCAAGACTTGTTCTAGTTACCTACGTACACCTGCATTGAAAATCTGAAGCCGATTGGATGAGGCGTTCTAAAGCTATGAGAGAAATATAAACGAAAAGTTGAGGGAAGAAAAATATGACACCCATTTCAATCTTTTACTACGGTGATATTTAATAATGTAGTAAAATAATATAATAAAATATTTTAATGAAAGACTCTGAAATCATTACACGACAGTTATCCCTGAAAGAGGGACACCCAATTGTTCTCCATATTTATATCACTTTTGTAAAGCAAAAAAGAATATCTGAGAGAAGAATATTTTTTTTAGAAAGTTCAGCCCCATTGTTAGAAGACATAGAGGGAGGCAGGGAGACAATAATGGCTTTCAGGGAAGTAGATAGTGTCGCTACGATAGCAAAAAAAAAAGGACTGATTTTTAAGAAACATTTATTTAGACATTAACAATTTAAAAATAGTTATATCTAACTTAAAAACATTGCTGTGTGCTAATATACATATATACATACATATATATATATCTATATATATTATTGTAACCACGAACGAGTGGTATTGATCAATAACTACACTGCACTAGCCAGGGGTCGAACCCATGATGCTTTGGCCCGCCTCATGGTGAGCGAAAACACATTTTCCCTCATCATGAGGCGGGCCAATGCATCAAGGGCTCGACCCCTGGCTAGTGCAGTGTAGTTATTGAACATATATATATATATATATATATATATATATATATATATATATATATATATATATATATATATATATATATATATATTATATATATATATATATATATATATATATATATATATATATATATATATTATATATATATATATATATATATATATATTTATATATATATATATATATATATAATAATGAAACAAGTCGTATTGAATCATTTACCAAACTGCGGGCAGCCGGGATTAGATCCTGCGACACATTCTCCCTCCTCAAGAGACAGAGCAATATTCACATCGCCTTAACCACTTAACCAGCGATCCTTCAAAGATCACGCACCCAGCAGAGCTAGGTGTTGTTCATGTTCCGAGGACACTCGTGGTAGTGGTAATCTCAAGGCTAATTTCAACCACCTCACGTTTGAATACCAGCCTCCACAAGCAGTTTATATAGTAATGAAACCACGAAACATATAAACACATATATGGTATAAACCTTGGTAACTGATACCGACAAACTGCTTTGGAAAGTCCCGTGAACAAACACTAGAAAATATTTGTTAGAAAACGTTTCGGTCCTGGGATCTTGATCACTTCTAACACACAGCGATTATATACTGTCACTTTAATCTGTTAGAGATATTCAAGGTTCCATGACCGAAACTTTTTTTAATAAATGTGTCCTAGTGTTTGCTCATGTGTCTTTTAAACCGATAGTTATATCTATCTATCTATCTATATTTATATATATATATATATATATATATATATATATATATATATATATATATATATATATATATATATACATGGGGAAGTGGAACAGAATTCTTCCTCCGTAAGGCATGCGTGTCGTAAAAGGGGACTAAAATGCCGGGAGCAAGGGCTAGTAACCCCTTCTCCTGTATATTTTACTAAAGTTAAAAAGAGAAACTTTTGTTTTTCTCTTGGGCCACCCCACCTTGGTGGGAAACGGCCGACTTGTTGAAAGAAAGAATATATATATATATATATATAGACAGGGTTGTGTAATGTCACCATGGTTGTTTAATATATTTATAGATGGGGTTGTAAAAGAAGTAAATGCTAGGGTGTTGGGGAGAGGGGTGGGATTAAATTATGGAGAATTAAATGCAAAATGGGAGTTGACACAGTTACTTTTTGCTGATGATACTGTGCTTATGGGAGATTCTAAAGAAAAGTTGCAAAGGTTAGTGGACGAGTTTGGGAGAGTGTGTAAAGGTAGAAAGTTAAAAGTGAACATAGATAAGAGTAAGGTGATGAGGGTATCAAACGATTTAAATAAAGAAAAATTGGATATCACATTGGAGAGAGGGATTATGGAAGAAGTAAATGTTTTCAGATATTTGGGAGTTGATGTGTCAGCAGATGGGTTTATGAAGGATGAGGTTAACCATAGAATTGATGAAGGAAAAAGGTGAGTGGTGCATTGAGGTATCTGTGGAGACAAAAACGTTATCCATGGAGGCAAAGAAGGAATGTACGAAAGTATAGTGGTACCAACACTCTTATATGGGTGTGAAGCATGGGTTGCAAATGCTGCAGCGAGGAGGAGGCTGGAGGCAGTGGAGATGTCCTGTCTAAGGGCAATGTGTGGTGTAAATATTATGCAGAAAATTCGGAATGTGGAAATTAGGAGAAGGTGTGGAGTTACTAAAAGTATTTGTCAGAGGGCTGAAGAGGGGTTGTTGAGGTGGTTTGGTCATTTAGAGAGAATGGATCAAAGTAGAATGACTTGGAGAGCGTATAAATCTGTAGGGGAAGGAAGGCGGGGTAGGGGTCGTCCTAGAAAAGGTTGGAGGGAAGGGGTAAAGGAGGTTTTGTGGGCGAGGGGCTTGGACTTCCAGCAAGCATGTGTGAGCGTGTTAGATAGGAGTGAATGGAGACGAATGGTTTTGGGACATGACGATCTGTTGGAGTGTGAGCAGGGTAACATTGTGTGAAGGGATTCAGGGAAACCAGTTAATTGATTTAGTTGGACTTGAGTCCTGAAATGGGAAGTACAATGCCTGCACTTTAAAGGAGGTCTGAGATAGTGACAGCTGGGAGGGACTTTTCTCAGCTGTAGTATCTGAGCTCCTCTGCAAAGACAGTGATTATGTATGAGTGTGGTGAAAGTGTTGAATGATGATGAAAGTTTTTTCTTTTGGGGATTTTCTTTCTTTTGGGTCACCCTGCCTCGGTGGGAGACGGCCGACTTGTTGAAAAAAAAAAAAAAAAAATATATATATATATATATATATATATATATATAATATATATATATATATATATATTATATATTATATATATATATATATATATATATATATATATATATATATATATATATATATATATATATATAATATATATATATATATATATATATATATATATATATATATATATATATATCCTAACAAGGTGTCTTGTCTTACTATGCCAAGACTTACTTACTTCCTGAGGTGCGCACCCTCTTTTGACAACCCAACACTCAACGAATGTGACGCACTCCTGAGATCAACCTTTAAGAAGGCACTAAATTTGTCACTAGAAGATCAGCAATGGGATCAGGCAACCTTCCCAGTGCGACTGGGAGGTATAGAGGTGCGCAAAGCAACACAGGTAGCTTTACCTCCATTTCTGTCTTCGTGTTTGGCTTCCAGTGGATTAGTCAAGAAGATTGTCCGCGAACGCTTGAGAGACGCGGCAGAAGCTCAAGACCCCAGGTTCATTGAAACAGTCGTGCGGTGGGACATCCTTGCAGACTCCTCCAGAAAACCAGCTCCACCTTAAAAGCGCAAACAGTTCCACTGGGACAAACCGATCATGGAAAAAATCGTCAACATAATGCTCACGAACGCTTCAGGAAAGGACAAAGCTCGTCTCCTACATTCAGATTTCCTTCTAGCTGTACCCAATTTCTCCCTGGCCACTCGACTCGACCCACAGGCCATTCGGATTTGTGTTTTTCTTCGCCTAATTGCCCCCATACTCACCGAACATAGGTGTATTTGCGGCAGGGCTACCGCTGATCAATTCGGACTACATGGTGTCGTGTGTCGTGTGAAGGTCAACGACATCATAAAGAGAAGCCTCGCCACAGCCCGTTGCCCAGCTCAACGGGAGCACCAAGTGCACAGGTCTGATGGAAGTCAAAAGTGTCCTGATGGAGCCACTATGATACCCTGGAAGGATGGTAACAAGATTGCCTGGGACTACACATGTGCCGCCACAATGGCAGACACCTACTTGGCATACTCCGTAACTGAAGGGGGTGGAGCTGCCAGAGACAGGGAGACCCAGAAGACCCGCAAATATGAAGACCTTCCCCCTTGCTGTAACTTCATCCAAATAGGGTCGGAGACCCTCGGAGCATGGGGCAAGTGTGCTCTAAAGTTCCTCAAACAGCTGGGTGAAAAACTCACCATAGAAACCAAGGATCATAGGGCGACCAGCTTCCTCTTTCAGAAACTCAGTGTTGGGATTCAGAGGGAAAACGCCTCCAGCATTATGGGGATGCAGCCCACCGCCGGGAAGCTAGACGAAGTATTCGAGATGTAGCTCTGAGTTGTTATCTACTTTGTTCTACTCCCTACTTTATTTTAGTCAGTGTAATTTGTCTTATCCATAGAATATAAAATATAGGAGGTTTTAGGAGAAAACAATGTTCAAACAGCTTCAAGGAGAACCTCAAGTTTTTCCTGGTGCAAGTTTATTCTTTTCTCCGAGGATGAGGGTCCCCAACTCAGTTCCAGAGGTGGTACCTCCCTATATGTGTGTATATATATATATATATATATATATATATATATATATATATATATATATATATATATATATATATATATATATATATATAATGGGTCAGTAGGCCTATTCTTTCTCCTCACGCGGTACCTTCATATACCCTCTGTGTCCTTGTATTGTTTGTAACGGCTTTACAAAGCTCCTGGAGAGCGAAACGTTGTAACAATAAAATGTCAGATTAGTTACATGTGTGTTCTTGTACCTAACATTTTGTGGGTAATTCTACCATTATTACTAATTTCTGTCATAGGGCACCTGCACACATCATTTGTTCTACGAATGTTGTCCTAGTTACCATACACTAGCTTTAAAAGTATTTAAGCTGTTGATGAGGACTTCTCGTGTTAAGGAACAGCGAAAAAAAAATAATAATAATAATAATAATAACAGATCTTCGTGCACAGACTTATTAATTACAATAATTGAAGAAAATAAAGTGTTGCACCTTCTATAAAGCTGACATGCGCATTCATCAAGAATTAATTGGATGCTATGAGAAATGATGTAAACAAAAGTCCGACAAATGGTAAACAACCAGGTTGTTAGTTGTGTTCAGCTACCCACACACACATACACACACATACACATACACACACACACACACACACACACACACACACACACACACACACACACACATAATATCTGACAGGGAGGCAACAACGAGTCATGGTACATGACGAGGTGTCAGAGTGGGCACCTGTGACGAGTGGAGTTCCACAAGGGTCAGTCCTAGGACCCGTACTGTTTTTGGTATATGTGAATGACATAACGGAAGGGATAGACTCAGAAGTGTCCCTGTTTGCAGATGATGTAAAGTTAATGAGAAGAATCAAATCAGTCGAGGATCAGGCAGGACTACAAAGAGACCTGGACAGGCTACAAGCCTGGTCCAGTAACTGGCTCCTTGAATTTAACCCTGCCAAATGTAAAGTCATGAATATCGGGGAAGGGCAAAGAAGACCGCAAACAGAGTATAGTCTAGGTGGCCAAAGACTGCAAACCTCACTAAAAAAAAAGATCTTGGGGTGAGTATAATACCGGGCACATCACCTGAGGCACACATCAATCAGATAACTGCTGCAGCATACGGGCGGCTGGCAAACCTAAGAATAGCGTTCCAATACCTCACTAAGGAATCATTCAAGACTCTGTACACCATATACGTCAGGCCCATACTGGAGTATGCAGCACCAGTTTGGAACCCACACCTGGTCAAGCACGTCAAGAAATTAGAGAAAGTGCAAAGGTTTGCAACAAGACAAGATGTTCTAGAGAGGGGACGCAGAAACAAGGGGTCACAATTGGAAGTTGAAGACTCCTATGAGTCAAAGGGATGTTAGGAAGTATTTCTTCAGTCATAGAGTTGTCAGAAAGTGTAATAGTCTAGCAAATGATGTAGTGGAGGCAGGAACCATACATAGTTTTAAGAGTAGGTTTGATAAAGCTCATGGAGCAGGGAGAGAGGACCTAGTAGCAATCAGTGAAGAGGCGGGCCAGGAGCTATGACTCGACCCCTCCAACCACAAATAGGTGAGTACAAATAGGTGAGTACACACACACACACACATACAATACACACAACTGAGGAGGAAGTGAAGAGGCTACTAAGCGAGTTAGATACCTCAAAGGCGATGGGGCCGGATAACATCTCTCCATGGGTCCTGAGAGAGGGAGCAGAGGAGCTATGTGTACCCCTAACAACAATCTTCAACACACCTATCGAAACAGGGCAACTACATGAGGTATGGAAGACAGCAAATGTAGTTCCAATTTTTAAAAAATGAGACAGGAACGTAGCACTAAACTACAGACCAGTGTCACTGACATGTATAGTATGCAATGTCATGGAGAAGATAGTCAGGAGAAGAGTGGTGGAACACCTAGAAAGGAATGAGCTTATCAACGACGGCCAACACGGTTTCAGGGATGGGAAATCCTGTGTCACAAAACTACTGGAGTTCTACGACAGGGTGACAGCAGTAAGACAAGAGAGAGAGGGGTGGGTAGATTGCATATTCTTGGATTGTAAGAAGGCGTTTGACACAGTTCCACACAAGAGGTTAGTGCAGAAGCTGGAGGACCAGGCAGGGGTAACAGGGAAGGCACTACAATGGATCAGGGAATACCTGTCAGGAAGACAGCAGCGAGTCATGGTACGTGGCGAAGTGTCAGAGTGGGCGCCGGTGACGAGTGGGGTTCCATAGGGGTCAGTCCTAGGACCAGTGCTGTTTCTGGTATTTGTGAACGACATGACGGAAGGAATAGACTCCGAAGTGTCCCTGTTTGCAGATGATGTGAAGTTGATGAGAAGAATTCAGTCGGAGGAGGACCAGGCAGAACTACAAAGGGATCTGGACAGGCTGCAAGCCTGGTCCAGCAATTGGCTCCTGGATTTGAACCTCACCAAGTGCAAAGTCATGAAGATTGGGGAAGGGCAAAGAAGACCGCAGACGGAGTACAGTCTAGGGGGCCAGAGACTACAAACCTCACTCAAGAAAAAAGATCTTGGGGTGAGTATAACATAAGGCACATCTCCTGAGGCGCACATCAACCAAATAACTGCTGCAGCATATGGGCGCCTAGCAAACCTAAGAACAGCATTCCGACATCTTAATAAAGAATCGTTCAGGACCCTGTACACTGTGTACGTTACGCCCATACTGGAGTATGCAGCACTAGTTTGGAACCCACACCTTGCCAAGCACGTAAAGAAGCTAGAGAAACAAGACTAGCAAGCAACAAGAAGCAACAAGCAACAAGACTAGTCCCAGAGCTAAGGGGTATGTCCTACGAGGAAAGGTTAAGGGAAATCGACTTGACGAGACTGGAGGACAGGAGAGATAGGGAGGACATGATAACGACATATAAGATACTGAGAGGAATTGACAAGTTGGACAAAGACAGAATGTTCCAGAGATGGGACACAGTTGGAAGTTGAAGACTCAGATGAATCACAGAGATGTTAGGAAGTATTTCTTCAGTCACAGAGTGGTCGGGAAGTGGAATAGTTTGGGAAGTGATGTAGTGGAGGCAGGCTCCATACATAGCTTTAAGAAGAGGTATGATAAAGCTCATGGCGCAGGGAGAGTGACCCAGTAGCGGCCAGTGAAGAGGCGGGGCCACGAGCTATGACTCGACTCCTGCAACCACAACTAGGTGCGTACAACTAGGTGAGTACACACACATAATAGCACTCACAGAAACGAAACTCACCAGGATGATAACAGATGCAATCTTTCCACCCGGATATCAAATCCTCAGGAAAGATACAGGGAGCAGAGGAGGAAGAGGAGTTGCACTGCTCATTAAGAACAGGTGGGGATTTGAGGAAGTGGAAGGAATGGATGGAATGGGCGAAAGGGACTACATAGTAGGAACAATTCAGTCTGAAAGTTATAAGGTAGTAATTGCTGTAATGTACAACCCACCACAGAACTGCAAGAGGCCAATGGTAAGACACACTAGCCGAGGTGGCCAGAAGAGCCCACATTGGGAGAGCAAAGTTACTAGTTATGTGTGATTTCAATCACAAGGAGATTGATTGGGAAAACCTGGAGCCCCACGGGGGTCCTGAATCATGGAGAGCCAAGATGATGGATGTGGTACTGGAAAACCTCATGCATCAACATGTTAGAGACACTACCAGAGAGAGAGGTGGGGATGATCCAGGAAGACTGGACCTAGTATTCACCTTGAGTAGTTCGGACATCGAGAATATCACGTATGAAAGGCCCCTTGGAGCTAGCGATCATTTGATTCTGTGTTTTGATTATATAGTTGAGCTACAAGTGGAGAGGGAAGCAGGATTAGGAAGGAAGAAACGAAACTACAAAAGGGGGGACTACACAGGCATGATGAACTTCCTACAAGACGTTCAGTGGGAGAGAGAATTGGCAGGAAAATCAGTAAAAGAAATGATGGAATATGTGACAACCAAATGCAAAGAGGCAGAGGAGAGGTTTGTTCCCAAGGGAAACATAAGTAATGGGAAGACCAGAATGAGTCCTTGGTTCACCCAAAGGTGTAGGGACGCTAAAACCAAGTGAGGTAGAGAATGGAAAAAGCACAGAAGACAAAGGACCCAGGAAAATAAAGAGATTAGCCGGAGAGCAAGAAACGAATATGCACAGGTAAGAAGGGAGGCTCAGCGACAATACGAAAATGACAAAGCATCAAAAGTCAAGTCTGACCTGAAGCTGTTGTATAGCCACATCAGGAGGAAAACAACAGTCAAAGACCAGATAATCAGGCTGAAGAAGGAAGGTGGGGAATTCACAAGAAACGACCAAAAGGTATGTGAGGAGCTCAACATGAGATTTAAAGAAGTATTTACAGTGGAGACAGGAAGGACTCCAGGAATTCAGAATAGAGAGGTATACCAACAAGTGCTGGATGAAATACACACAACCGATGAGGAGGTGAAGAAGCTGCTATGTGAAGTTGATACCTCAAAGGCGGTGGGACCAGACAACATCTCTCCGTGGGTCCTTAGAGAGGGAGCAGAGATGTTGTGTGTGCCACTAACAAAAATCTTCAACACATCCATTGAAACTGGGCAACTACCTGAGGTGTGGAAGATGACAAATGTAGTCCCAATTTTTAAGAAAGGAGACAGACACGAGTCATTAAACTACAGACCTGTGTCACTGACGAGTATAGTATGCAAAGTCATGGAGAAGATCATCAGGAGGAGAGTGGTGGAGCCCCTAGAGAGACAAAAGCTTATAAACGACAACCAGCACGGTTTCAGGGAAGAAAAATCCTGTGCCATAAACCTACTGGAGTTTTATGACAAGGTAACAGAAGTAAGACACAAGAGAGAGGGGTGGATAGACTGCATTTTATTGGACTGCAAGAAGGCCTTCGACACAGTTCCTCACAAGAGGTTAATGCAAAAGTTAGAGGATCAGACACATGTAACAGGAAAGGCACTGAAATGGATCAGGGAATATCTGACAGGGAGGCAAAAACGAGTCATTGTACGTGCCGAGGTGTCAGAGTGGGCACCCGTGATTAGCGTGGTTCCACAGGGGTCAGTTCTAGGACCTGTGCTGTTTTTGGTATATGTGAATGACATAACGGAAGAGATAGACTCAGAAGTGTCCCTGTTTGCAGATGATGTAAAGTTAATGAGAAGAATTAAATCAGTCGAGGATCTGGCTCCTTGAATTTAACCCAGCCAAATGCAGTCATGAAGATCGGGGAAGGGCAAAGAAGACCGCAGACAGAGTAGAGGCTAGGTGGCCAAAGACTGCAAACCTCACTCAAGGAAAAAGATCTTGTTGTGAGTATAATACCGAGCACATCTCCTGAGGCACACATCAATCAGATAACTGCTGCAGCATACGGGCGCCTGGCAAACCTAAGAATAGCGTTCCGATACCTCACTAAGGAATCGTTCAAGACTATGTACACCATATACGTCAGGCCCATATTGGAGTATGCAGCACCAGCTTGGAACCCACACCTGGTCAAGCACGTCAAGAAACTAGAGAAAGTGCAAAGGTTTGCACAAGATTAGTCCCAGAGCTAAGGGGATTGTCCTACGAAGAAAGGTTAAGGAAAATCGGCCTGATGACACTGGAGGACAGTAGGGTTAGGGTAGACGTGATAACGACATATAAAATGCTGCGAGGAATAGATAAGGTGGACAGAGACAAGATGTTCCAGAGAGGGGACACAGAAAGAATGGGTCACAATTGGAAGTTGAAGACTCCTATGAGTCAAAGGGATGTTAGGAAGTATTTCTTCAGTCACAGAGTTGTCAGGAAGTGGAATAGCCTAGAAAGTGACGTAGTGGAGGCAGGAACCATACATAGTTTTAAGACGAGGTTTGATAAAGCTCATGGAGCAGGGAGAGAGAGGATCTAATAGCAATCAGTGAAGAGGAGGGGCCAGGAGCTATGAATCGACCCCTGCATCCACAAATAGATGAGTACAAATTGGTGAGTACACACACACATTACAGACCGGTTTCACTGACCTGTATAACATGGAAGGTAATTGAGAAGATAGTCAGATGGAGAGATGGTGCAGCACTTGGAGAGAAGTGCTTTCTTATACAATAACCAGCAGGGGTTCAGAGCCAGCATGTCTTGTCTTACCAACCTTTTGGAATTCTGAAACAAAAGTGAGACAGAAGAAAGTGGGTTGGGTGGATTGCATTTTCTTAAACTGCAAATGACATTTTATACTGTATCTCTCATGAGACTGAGGCAGACTTTGAAGCAAGAAGGAATAAAGTGGAATACACTGCATTGGATCAAAGAGTATCTTAGAAGGAAGCAAATAGTGACTTTCAGGGGAGAGACATCAGCATTGGGAAGAATAACAAGCATAGTAACATAAGGATCGGTAATAAGATCATGACTATTTCTGGTTTATGCGAACGACATACTAGAGTGGCTTGAGTCAGATGTATTACCTGGAGTTTACCTGGAGAGAGTTCCGGGGGTCAACGCCCCCGCGGCCCGGTCTGTGACCAGGCCTCATGGTGGATCAGAGCCTGATCAACCAGGGTGTTACTGCTGGCCGCACGCAGTCCGACGTACGAACCACAGCCCGGCTGGTCAGGAACCGACTTTAGGTGCCTGTCCAGTGCCTGCTTGAAGACAGCCAGGGGTCTATTGGTAATTCCCCTATGTTCGCTGGGAGGCAGTTGAACAGTTTTGGGCCCCTGACACTTATTGTGTTGTCTCTCAACGTGCTAGTGGCACCCCTGCTTTTCATTGGGGGGATGTTACATCGCCTGCCGATTCTTTTGCTTTCGTAGGGAGTGACACTCGTGTGCAAGTTTGGTACTAATCCCTCGAGAATTTTCCACGTGTATATAATAATGTATCTCTCCCGCCTGCGTTCCAGGGAGTACAGGTTTAGGAACTTCAAGCGTTCCCAGTAATTGAGATGGTTTATCGCAGTTATGCATGCCGTGAAGGTTCTCTGCACATTTTCTAGGTCAGCAATTTCACCCGCCTTGAAAGGTGCAGTTAGTGTGGAGCAATATTCCAGCCTAGATAGAACAAGCGACCTGAAAA
This sequence comes from Cherax destructor, assembly GCA_009830355.1. Lineage (NCBI taxonomy): Eukaryota > Metazoa > Arthropoda > Malacostraca > Decapoda > Parastacidae > Cherax > Cherax destructor. The sequence goes on from WNWK01002676.1 coordinate 128,748, forward strand.
GTGTCAGCATGGGCTTGGGATCCCTGGTTTTGAAGGTTCTCATTATCCATCCTGTCATTTTTTCTAGCAGATGCGATTGCTACGGTGTTATGGACCTTGAAGGTGAGATCCTCTGACATGATCACTCCCAGGTCTTTGACGTTAGTTTTTCGCTCTATTGTGTGGTTGGAATTTGTTTTGTACTCCGATGAGATTTTAATTTCCTCACGTTTTCCATATCTGAGTAATTGAAATTTCTCATCATTGAACTTCATATTGTTTTCTGCAGCCCATTTAAAGATTTGGTTTATGTCTGCTTGGAGTCTTGCAGTGTCTTCAACCGTGGACACTGTCATACAGATTCGGGTGTCATCTGCCAAGGAAGACACGGCACTGTGGCTTATATCCCTGTCTATGTCCGATATGAGGATGAGGAACAGGATGGGAGCGAGTACTGTGCCTTGTGGAACAGAGCTTTTCACTGTAGCCGCCTCAGACTTTACTCTGTTGATTATTACTTTTTGTGTTCTACTTGTTAGGAAATTATAGATCCATCTACCAACTTTTCCTGTTATTCCTTTATCACGCATTTTGTGTGCTATTACACCATGGTCACACTTGTCAAAGGCTTTTGCAAAGTCTGTGTATATAACATCTGCATTCTGTTTGTCTTCTAGAGCATCTTTGGAAACAAACATATAATGATGGGCAAGTTCTCCATATTTTTTAGACTTTTGGGACTCCTTGAAGCTGGCGGCTGCCCCTCCTTCCGGAATCCCTGGTGTATTGGAGATAGGTATTAGCCAAGGTAGATGCACATGTTTATTCCCACACCACCTGCTTGCCGTCTGTCCAGGCTTCTGGCTGCCATCAGATCTGCATAGTTGGGGAGGCTCCCTTACTACTGTGTCATCCGGCTGTGGTGAGGCTCCTCTTGATAATGTTATTAACCTCCTCATGTCTTGCAATCTTTCCCTCGGATTTACGGCACACAAGACCATGGTACCCGAATCGGTCTGCTGCTTCACTGCAACAAATACACCTGTGTTCGGAGAGAATAGGTACGGCAAGTCGAAGGGCAACACCAATGCGGATGGTCTGTGGGTCGAGGCGTGTGCCAAGGCTGAAGATGGGAACAGCCAACAGAAAGTCCCCTGAATGAGGAGCTCTCACTGCCAGGAGGCGGGCTCTGTCTTTCCCTGACACACTCTGAAGCATTGCTGAGGCTATATTCTCCACTATTGGGCCATCCCAGTGTGACTGTTTGTACATAAGAATATAAGAAAGAAGGAACACTGCAGCAGGCCTACTGACCCATGAGAGGCAAGGCCATCACTCCCCGGCTTAGACCTGACTACCTGGAGATAAGCCTCTCCTGGTAAACTCCAGTTAGTCAGGTCACTTCCACTTAAGGAAGTAGCATGCCATCAGACCTATTAGCAAAAGCTATTCAGGTTTAACTAACACCCGTCCACACCCACTCATGTATCTATCTAACCTATTTTTAAAACTACACAACGTCTTAGCTTCTATGATGGTACTCTGGAGTTTGTTCCACTCATCCACAACTCTATTACCAAACCAGTGCTTTCCTATATCCTTCCTGAATCTGAACTTTCCCAACTTGAAACCTGCTGCGAGTCCTGCCATGGATGGATATTTTCAGCACGCTATTTACATCCCCTTTATTTATTCCTGTTTTCCATTTATACACCTCAATCATATCCCCCCTAATTCTACGCCTTTCTAGAGAGTGCAGATTCAAGGCCCTCAGTCTATCCTCATAGGGAAGATTTCTGATACACGGGATCAACTTTGTCATCCTCCTCTGTACTTTTTCCAGAGCATTTATATCCATTCTGTAATACGGTGACCAGAACTGTGCAGCATAATCTAAATGAGGCCTAACCAAAGATATATAGAGTTGAAGAACAACCTGAGGACTTCTATTATTTATACTTCTTGATATGAAGCCAAGGATTCTGTTAGCTTTATTGCGAACATTTATGCACTGTTGTCTTGGTTTCAGATTACTGCTAACCAGAACTCCTAAATCCTTTTCGCAATCACAAGTATTAAGATCTACATTATTCACTTTATATGTGGCATGGTTATTGTCCTGCCCAACATTTAGAACTTTGCATTTGTATATATTAAACTGCATCTGCCACTTCTCCGACCACTGCATCAGTCTATTCAAATCATCCTGGAGTGCTCTAATGTCCTCATTAGAATGAATTGGACGGCATATTTTGGTGTCATCAGCAAATTTGCTTATGTTGCTATTTATTCCCTCATCTTTGTCGTTTATGTAAACTGTGAACAACAAGGGTCCCAAAACTGACCCCTGTTGGACACCACTTGTGACGTGCCCCCATTCTGATTTCTCCCCATTTATGCAAACTCTCTGCCGCCTATTTGTCAACCATGCCTCTACCCAGGAAAAAATTTCTCCTCCTATTCTGTGTGCCTTAAGTTTCCTCAGTAGCCTCTGATGTGGAACTTTATCGAAAGCCTTACTGAAGTCCATATACACAATATCATATTCATTACCTTGATCTACCTCCTCAAACACCTTAGTGAAAAAAGTTAGTAAATTCGTAAGACAGGAACGCCCCTTTGTAAAACCGTGTTGAGATTCATTAATCAATTTATGCTTTTCAAGATGGATACGAATTGCCTCGGCAATTATTGACTCCATAAATTTACCAACTATGGAGGTAAGGCTTATTGGTCTATAGTTCGAAGCTAAGGACCTGTCACCTGCCTTGTAAATAGGTATTACATTTGCCCTTTTCCACTTGTCTGGCGCTATGCCAGTTTGTAGTGATATATTGAAAAGATTTGCCAAAGGTTTGCTAAGTTCCTCTTTACATTCCTTTAAAACTCTTGCAAACAGTTTATCAGGGCCTGGGGATTTGTTAGGTTTTAATTTCTCTATATGTCTGAGGATCATGTCACTAGTTACCCCAATCGAGCAGTCTATTATCTTCTTGTTCTACATAATTTATTATTTCTGGAATTCCGCTAGTATCTTCCTGAGTAAAAACTGAGAGGAAGTAAGTATTGAAAATTTCACACATCTCCTTATCATTGTCAGTGATCTGGCCTGAGTTACTCTTAAGTGGGCCTATCTTGTCCCTAATCTTACTTCTGTATACCTGAAAGAACCCTTTTGAGTTAGTCTTCGAATCCCTTGCGACCTTAGCCTCATAATCCCTTTTCGCTTTTCTTATTCCTTTTTATTTTCTCTCTTTAATTTAAAATATTGATTTCTTATCTGCCCATCCCCTCTTTTGATACGCCTAAATATGCCTCTATTTTGACAAATGAGATGTTTTAATCTATTGTTCATTCATTTACGATCATTTTTGTTAGATCTAATTTCCCTACTCGGAACAAAAGTTGTGTGGGCAGCTAGAGCTACGCTCTGGAAAACGTCATATTGGCAGCCAAAACCACCTAACTGACCCATTGTCAGGTCATCCCAATTTAGCCCACCTAAGTAATTTCTCAGTCCAATGAAGTCGGCTAAGCGAAAGTCTGGAACAGAAATTGATTGCAGTTATCTGGGTAATTCCATGATATATTAAACTAAGTGATTTGTGATCGCTTTCCCCAAGCTAATCATTAACCTCAAGATTATTAATTAGTGATTCTTTGTTGGCAAGAACCAAATCAATCAAGCAGCTACCTCTAGATGGTTCTGTCACAAACTGTTTGTAGTTGTTGGGGAAAGCAGGTCTGGTTTCAGAGACCGTTAGATTATCCCAGATCCTGGCTCCGTCAATGAACATTTGGTCCTGAACTCCAGTCTTGTCCCTAAGATGTTCAGGGAGAATCGCTGCTACAAGCCCTCTGAACTCTAGGTAAACTCCAGATGCAACGCATGAGGACAGGAGAGCAGGTAGCGCAATCTGTGATGACTTGCAGACACTAATGCCTCCTAGTCTGACTGGAAGTGTAGCTTGGTCCCACTGACCGTCTTCTAGAGTAAGGTTAAGTACTTTCGTAAAAATCTGCCTCAGGATACTGTCATATTCGTGCAGTATAGGGTTATCATATGAAGGAGCAGACTCAAGCATTTTGTGAGAAGGTACAAGGCCTCATGGGTGTCAAGATTGCCTATTCGTTGTTCCATTCTCCTCAATTCTTCCAGTTTCTTCCTGAGAATTGTGTCAATGGCATCGCTTCCCAGAGGTGTTCCAAGCAAGACGCTATTTGTGGGGGCAATGACTGATGATCCATGTAGTTTTGATCTCACTGTAAAATACAGTAGGCATTACCCTACTGAGTAGGCATTACTGACTGAGATGATTTCACATTTGGATGGATTCAGGATGAGACCCATTTCCTGTCCCCATGTCATCATCTGTGTAAGGTCATCTAGAAGGGACTCCTTTGTACCTGCTAGTGTGCCATCATCCAGGAACCAGTTGTTTAGCTCACTGGTCAGTCTGACTATGATTTCCCTAACTCTGATGATGTGATTTCATTCTCTCCAAACAGGAGCATTGATTCATTGCTATATCCAGCTGAAACAAAAGGGAAAAGACCTGGGAAATGTTCTTGTACCGATGCTAATACCACGTCTCTTTTCATGAGATTAAATGCATTCTTGAAATCTAATTTTACCACTGCATTGTCCTCAGGCAGTTTGTTGATATACGCCCTTGTTGCATGAACCGCTGCTTCACTTCCTTGAGGGACCCCAAAACCAAACTGGTGTGGTTGAAGCATGATGGCCGCCTCTGCGCGAATACTTCTGACAGCAGCTTTGGAAACTGTCATTAGCTGTGTTTAAATGCAAGATAGAAGAAGAATAGGATTTTTTTGTAAAGAAACAGGAAATTCAATGAAAGGTTTATGTACACACTATTGAACAGGAGAGAAGTTCTGTAGCTTCTAAGACAAATAAAAATAAAAGCTTGGTGGAGGATCTTAAGGAACTGAGTAAGGAACTGCGGTAGATGAAACGAAGGAAGAATGAAGAGGAAGCAAGAACAGTATCAACAGCTGGGGGAAGAGATGCAAGGGAAGGAGGGGGGCGGTAAATAAGTCCTGTGCAGAAATGCTCTTAGGTACCCAGGAGGTGCAGGAGATGATAAGGGGAACAACAAAAGAATTGTTCAGAACAGACACCAAAATCTAGTGAGGAAGTGGGAATAGGTAGCAGGAAGGTCATGGTTATGTATGATCTCTAGGAGGCCGAAGGAAAGAGTAATTAAGAAATGTGGAGGTCTGAGACATGGAAGATTCAAACTATCATTGAACTAACATGTAAACCAGTTGACAAATTTTCAGTGACCCGGAATGTATTGGGAGTGACGAGGAGAATACATCCAGTCAGACTGACCCTTCTGACATTTATGGCATGAAGCAAAATAATGATATGGAAACCACAGTTTAAGTAATGAGAACAACACTGATGTGTGTACTTCATCTGGGAGATGAGGAAAGTAGAAAGAACAATATAAGGGAGAATAGGAAAAGGCCAGAGACAGGAAGGGGAGCCAGGGTATCCATAACAGAAATGAAAGTTCAGTCTCCAGAGGAGTGCCATGCACACCCTCACAAATCCTAGTCCCCTTTCCCACTCAATCAATAACTCACAACAAGCAACACCCTTTTCATCACCCTCCTGCACCCACAGCCGTCACCCCTCCCAGTGCAAAAACCTTCTTGTCAACTGTCCTGGACCCCAGCCTGTGATTCTCACTCCCTTCTGCTCCCCAATCTTCCCAGCCTCCCTCACCGACATTCAAAATCTTAACCCCTTTTAGTACAATAAACCTCCTTCTCAACTACCCCTCACTGTTGCTCCAACCCCCACTACCCCCCATCCCCCCGACTTATATGCAAAGACCATGAAACTTGTAACCTCCTGTGGAATGCAAAGAGTATGTTACATTTTAGTCGGCGTATGTACACACTCCCATATAGGCTGCCTCCCAACCAGCAAACCAGGTGCTAAGGGTTTAACGGTAAGGGTACCCATCATTAAATCACTACCTAGGTTCATTGTCCAATCATAGACGAGCTTGCCAAGTGCTGAGGTGACGTGGTTTCACTCGCAATCAGCATTTGCCAGACTTGTCTCTAGCTGGTTGAAGAACGGCGCTCTCTCTCTCTGGCTTCTGATTTGCCTGTCTTTGTCACCGTGGTACACTTATATTCAACTCCTGTACATAGTGTACATAAGTGTACATAGCTTTAAATATTTGTTGAAGGAAAATACAAGTTAAATACTACTACTGTGTTAATTTAGCTCCAAACCCATTACGACCAGGTCAACAGGCAATTATTACCTGTGTTCTTAATACCCTCCCCCCCAAAAAAAAAAACACACACACAGAAAATAAAAGTAAACTGAACTTAAGGTTAACAGAACAAACATATAGTAGAAACATCCCCACACATTACAGCACTCACAGAGACTCACAGAGATGGCAGGAACAATCGTTCCTGCAGTATATCAGATTATGATGAAGATAGAGAAAACATAGGAGGTGGAAAGTAGTGATGCTAATCAGAAACTAATGAATTTTTGAAGAGTCATATGAGAGGAAAAAACTATATGGTGGGCACATTTGAAACTGGAGGATCTAAGTAGATGGTAACAATCATGTGCAACCCTCTACTAAACAATAAGAGACCATTGCAACAACAGAACAATGGTGGACACAATAGCTGAGGTGGCTAGAGAAGCCCTCATTAGTAAAGCCAAGTGGAAGTAGGCAGAGGAGAGATTCATTCCCAGGAGCTGAAGAAGCAATGCCAAGATGAGAGTGAGCACATGAGTCATCCAGAGTGCCGAGAGGAAAGAAGGTAAAGTACTATTGTATGAAAAAAAAATAGAAGGCACACAATACTCGAAAACAAAGAAGTGAGCAGAAGAGCCAGAAATGAATACAAATAGGTAAGAAGGAAGGATCAAAGACAATCTGAAAATTATATAGCATCGAAAACAAAATCTGATCCTCGTTGGTTGCTATATAGCAACATCAGGAGGAAAACATTAACTCTTCCCCTAATGTATGTATTTTGTCCGGTTCTTGTTGCCGCACTCGACGTTTTTGACTCTGGTAACGTCCCCATTTCCTACGAGAATACCTCCTTAAATTTTTGCTGAGCTCCTTGTAGATTTCCTGGTCATTTTTGACAACTTTCCTCCGTCAGCCTGATAATCTGGTCCTTTACTTAAAGAAACTACTGTGCGGGTTAGATACCTGGAAGGCAATGACATCAGCTAATATTTCTTTTTAGATCCTGATAGAAGTATCTGGAACATGGAGTGAGTTATTAGCGAGAATCTTAAACAAGTCAACTGATACAGGGCAATTACTTGAGGAGTGAGACAGCAAATGTAGTCCCAGTATTTAAGAATATGGACTGATAGGTAGTGCTAAACTACCGGCCAGAATCGCTAATGTGCAGAGCATGTAATTATATCGAGATTATCGGGAGTGTTCATAAATGTCAGCGAGCAGAGCTTTTGAGATGGTAAATCCTGTCTCTTAAACCTACAAGAGTTCTACGACAAGGTAACATAAGAGAAGATGTTGATGGAATATGTTTCTACTGTAAGAAAGGATTTGACACATTACTGCATTGAGACTAGAGCAAAACTCAAAGAAGCGGGCGGGAATAACGTCGAAGGCACTACAGTGGATTCAGGAATGTTTTCCAGGAAGGAAACGACGAGTGACTGTCCGAGAAAAGGTGTCTGAAAGGGCTCATGTGATGCGTGGTGTTCCACAAGGATCACCAGGACCGGTAATATCTCTTGAGTATGTGAATAATATGACGGAAGAACAGAACGAGAGGTGTCCCCTGTTCGCAGATGTGAAACTAATTAGGAGAATACAAACAACTGAGGACCAGGAAAGATTACAAAAAGACCAGCACTGGCTGCAGGCTGGGTCTGACAAGGTTATTAGAATTCAACCCCAACAAATGCAAAGTTACGAAGACTGGGGACCAGGAGCCGAGATTTGACCCTTGTAACCACGTATAAGTGAGCACAAACACAAACACACACTCCACCATTCCTCTCTTGTACACTCAATTTGGCTGAGTGAACAATAACCTTTGTGGATAAGTCGTTCAATAACTTACTGTGCAATGGAAAACAGTAGAACACTAACACACTAGCCTAAGTAGAACAGTAACCAGCTAAGATTAGTTGAGTAATTATCCACTAGCCATACTAGATCGATTAACCTTTAAGCTGAGTAGATCACTAATCACTAGGTAATTAACTTCTATGTTAAGTAGATTTATATACCATCAGGCTCAGTAGATCACTAAACCTCTAGGCTGAGCAGATCAATAAACCACTAATCTAAGTAGATCAGTAAAACTCTTGGTAACCATGAATATAATATATGTACGTGTACAGACCAACTTGCAATGTAAACAAACTTAAATGTAAACAAGACTTAAAATATTTAGGGAAGTTTGATGTGTAAATATACGATGTTCACGCTAAATATAACCTATGTAGTCATCTTTGTGGTAACTTTCTTGAACACTTTGTGTCTGAATAATAGATTATAGAAGAACAAAATACATCACATTACTCATGTTATATTAAAGTATCTTATTAGCAAAAATAAATGGTCATGTATCCTAAATACATGTGAACCACTATCTAGGATACAATTGGCAATTGACAATTGTAAGAGATGTAGCAAAAAAACGAATACAGTCTCAGCATTTAAAAAAGGAGACAGACAGGGAGCGTTGAACTGAAGGTCAGTATCTGTGTGTAATAAACATCAAACAAGTGAATACACAATGCACTCATACGTTGTTGTGCTACCATCTGGAAAATGAGTGGCTCATAATAAACTGTCCGCATCATCGGCAAAAACTTAATCTTTAATGCACCAAGCCACTAACATGAACCTTACGATGCTATTACATCAAAATGCTTTTCCTGAACAAGACAGAAAGCAGACATCAGCGGGGTTGTTGCTCCTACATTCATCCAAGCTATCTTGTAAAAGCTTCCTTCTTATTTATCGTAGTGTTTCGTACCGTAATCACCGACTGCGCTTTACACACCTTAGGAAATAACAACATGGCTGGACTTAACATCTACTCGGCTCCTTGGATGCATCTCCGGCTGTCAGCATGTCATTAATCATCAGGAGTGTGGTAACATATATCTCCCGGCGTGTCCTGAAGGCACCCAGAGACAGAGATGAGCCGCTGACTAATAGCACTGATCACAGACGTCCGATATCCTTCATGTGTTACTCGCACATATTATTTACAAGCGTCCCAGTTTACACGAAAATATTAGTCAAGCAAACCATGAATAACATTTTCAACTGAAACGTATCGATGAATTTATGCGAATGTATATTTATAACGAATGTTTATTTTTTGCTGATGATACTGTGCTTTTGGGAGATTCGAAAGAAAAGTTGCAGTTGTTAGTGGACGAGTTTGGGAGGGTGTGTTAAGGTGGAAAGTTGAAAGTGAACATAGATAAGAGTAAGGTGATGAGGGTATCAAAATATATTTTGGAGTTGATTTGTCAGTGGATGAGTTTATGAAGGATAAGGTTAACCATAGAATGATAAAGAAAAAAGGATGAGTGGTGCGCTGAGGTATCTGTGGAGACAAATAACGTTATCGATGGAGGCAAAGAAGGGAATGTACGAGAGTATAGTGGTACAAACACTTACATGGGTGTGAGGCATGGGTTGTAAATGTTGCAGCGAGGAGGAAGCTCGAGGCAGTGTAGATGTTGTGTCTAAGGGCAATGTGTGGTGTAAATATTATGCAGAGAATTCATAGTGTGGAAATTAGGAGGAGGTGTGGAGTTACTAAAAGTATTAGTCAGAGGGCTGAAGAGGGGTTGTTGAGGTGGTTTGGTCATTTAGAGACAATGGAACAAAGTAGAATGACTTGGAGAGCGTATAAATCTGTTGGGGAAGATAGTCGGGGAAGGGGTCGTCCTGGATAGGGTTGGAGGAAGGGAGTATAGGAGGTTTCGTGGACGAGATGCTTGGACTTCCATTGAACGTGCATGAGCATGTTAGATAGGAGTGAATGGAGACGAGTGGTTTGTGGGACCTGGCGAGCTGTTGGAGTGTGAGAAGGGTAATATTTTGTGAAGGGATTCAGGGAAACCGGTCAGCCGGACTTGAGTCCTGGAAATGGGAAGTGCAATGCCTGCACTTTGCAGTAGAGTTTTGGGATATTAGAAGTTTGGAGGGACATCTAGACGGTCGTATCTGAGAGCCTCTGCAAAGACAGTGATTATGCATGCGTGATGGTGAAATTGTTGAAATATACCGACATGTATGTGAATAAGACGGTAAGTTAAGTCTGGTATTTACTGAGAAGACTTTTCTTCCTCCAGGACTTTATTAATCTATCAGGGATTGATGAAGTCTTCCAGGACTTTATCTATCCATCAGATATTCTTAAAATCAACCAGGAGTTTATAGATCCATCAGGGATTGTTGATTTTTTTTTCTTTCTTTTTGGGGTTTTCTTTCTTTTTGGGTCACCCTGTACCATAAAAACCTTAGAAAACTTACCAAACCTTATTATAACAAGCGCAATTTAATTTAGCCTACTCCAACTAAATATATTTTACATAAGTTTACAATAATTTAATAGTAAACAAACACAATTATAAATATATTTTTTTTCGTTAGGTTCAAAATGATATTTGCGAAATTATTGCAAACACACATTTTCGCTTGCCCTTTTCGGCAAGATGAGAGTTGCTATTTAAGAAAAAAATAGCAAGTTTCACTTATTCGGCAAGAATATATATATATATATATATATATATATATATATATATATATATATATATATATATATATATATATATATATGATGGGGTCCACCTCTTGTGTAAATTGTGGGACCCATTGCCTCGGAGAAGTGGATAAAAAGGCTTCAAGGAAGAATATTTAGATTTCTTTCTGAAGCCATTTGAATATTCCACTTCCCCTACCACCCCATCTTTTTTATACAAACTTTATTTCAAGACAAAATACATAGGGAGTAAAACAACATAGATAACAACTCAGAGCTACATGTCAAATACTTCGTCCAGCTCCCCGGCAGTGGGACGCGTGCCCAGAACGCTGCAAGCATTTCCCCTCTGGATCGCCACACTGAGTCTCTGAAAGAGGAAGCTGGTCGCCCTGTGGTCCCTGGTTTCTATGATGAGTTTCTCACCCAGCTCTTTGAGAAACTTTAGAGCACACTTGCCCCACGCTCCAAGGGATGAAGTTATAGCAAGGGGAAGGCCTTCATATTTGCGAGTCTTCTGGGTCTCCATGTGGCTGGCAGCTCCACCCCCTTCGGCTGCGGAGTATGGCAAGTAGGTGTCTGCCATTGTGGCAGCACAGGTGTAGTCCCAAGCAATCTGCTTACCATCCTTCCAGGGTAGCATAGTGGCTCCATCAGGACGTTTTTGACTTCCATCAGACCTCTGCACTTGGGGTTCTCGTTGAGCTGGGCAACGGGCCGTGGCGAGACTTCTCTTTATGATGTCGTTGACCTCCTCATGTCTAGCATACTTCCCTTCTGATGTGTGACACACGAGACCATGAAGTCCGAATTGATCAGCCGTCGCCCTGCCGCAAATACACCTATGTTCGGTGAGTATGGGGGCGGCTAGGCGAAGAGCAACACCAATCCGAATGGCCTGTGTGTCGAGTCGAGTCCCCAGAGAGGAATTGGGAACAGGTAGAAGGAAGTCTCCTGAGTGTGGTGCCTTCACCGCTAGGAGACGAGCTTTGTCCTTTCCTGAAGCATATATATATATATATATATATATATATATATATATATATATATATATATATATATATATATATATATATATATATATATATATATATATATATATATATATATATATATGAGTGTGTGTTCATGCAATACATTCGCAAACTAGCGACCTTAATAATTCAGAACGATGCCAAAAATTTTGCCGATACCGATGATTTGTTTATATTATTTTTTTGTTTTTACAATTACAATGATTATCTTCAGTATATCAGATAATGCATAATGCACAGTGGGTAACTCAGGAAGGGTAAATATTAAATAACTTAATTTCTGTGAGACAGTAATGTCATTATTCATTACTAATTACAGTCACCCTCGTGGGGATTACAAATTAAAAAAAAGCATTAGTTTTTTTTTTAATCTTTCTCCACATTTATTAGTAGGATGAAAATATTAATCAGAAATCACTTTCGAATGTTAAAGCTTAAATAATTTCTATGAGACTTAATTTTAAGGTTTAATTGTTCTTGGCAAGCTGATATAACTTACTTTATTGCAATAACTGGATATTCAAAATCTAAAATTACAGTTCAGAACCCACATAATTACAGTTCAGAACCCACATAATTACAGTTCAGAACCCACATAATTACAGTTCAGAACCCACATAATTCTGAGGCAAACTCTGGTTCAGCCTTCAGAAACTGCAGAAAAAATAGGCCATAATTCCTCTTAAATGTAGTGCCACACCGAGGAATTAGGGCCTATTTTTCCTGCAGTTTCTGAAGGTTGAATCAGAGTTTGCCTCAGAATTATGTGGCCGTCTTCCTTGTTATTACAGATGCCTCCCTCTTTAAATGAGTTTATTTTAATGAGCCCATTGCATAACTTTTAGAAGTCTCCCCTTTAAATGTTACCCTTTTTTACGTCTCTGTAAATGGACACGCTGTCCCGTGGGAGGCTAACCCATAATTGCCAGTGACTTCTATATCACTGACAATATATTTATGTATGTAAAGTTACTGATATCATAGTGCAATATGACCGAATTATTTATTATTGCCACATTACTTTCGTTTAGGCTATTACAATATCAATGTTTGGGGGATTTTTCTAATGCTATAATATTCATCCTTCTGGTTATGGACACTGGTATGCCTAGGGGCACTTCCTGTACACTTCTCTCTCTCTCTCTCTCTCTCTCTCTCTCTCTCTCTCTCTCTCTCTCTCTTCTCTCTCTCTCTCTCTCTCTCTCTCCCTCCCTCACTCACTCCAGTGAAGAGGTCCTTTGGGAACATACTTGCTTGGACATCCTCCTCTTTTCTGCAATTTTGCTAGCTCCTGATGATTTGTTGACTGCATCACGAAAGGCCTAGAGCTATCATTCTACCCCCCATGGTCGTTTTTCATATATACATATACAAGGATTTTTTGACATTTGTCTCTGATTCACTAGCAACTTTAATTTCGTTTATTCTTTTTTATCAGCTCCTTTGCCTGTTATCTGACAAGAACATATTGGTCAATAAGATGAGCCTCTCCTCTTTAGGTGCGTACTCACCTATTTGTGTTTGCAGGGGTCGAATCAGAGCTCCTGGCCCCGCTTCATCACTGATTGCTACTGGATCCTCTCTCCCTGCTCCAGGAGCTTTATCATAACTTATCTTAAAGATATGTATTGCTCCTGCCAAACTATTGCATTCCCTGACAACTCTATGACTGATGAAATACTTCCTTACATCTCTTTGACTCATCTGAGTCCTCAACTTTCTATTGTAACCTTTCTTCGTAGGGCATTCCCCTTAGCTATGGAACTATTCTTGTTTCAAATCTTTGCACTTTCTGTAATTTCTTGACGTGCTTGACCAGGTGTGGGTTCCAAACTTGTGCTGCATACTCCAGTATGGGCCTGACGTACACGGTGTACAGAGTCTTGAACGATTCCTTAGTGAGGGCTTGGAACGCTATTCTCAGGTTTGCCAGTAGCCCATATGCTGCAGCAGTTATCAAATGTGCTTGGTATTATACTCACCCCAAGATCTTTTCCTTCAGTGAGGTTTGCAGTGTTTGGCCACCTAGCCTGTACTTTGTATATGGTCTGTTTTGCCCTTCCTCGATCTTCATGACTTTGCATTTGACAGAGTTAAATTCAAAGAGCCAGTTGATAAATTAGACTCATGTGCAACACTTGGGTATCTTTAATGAGGAAACGTTTCGCCACACAGTGGCTTCATCAGTCCATACAAAGGAGAATGGTGAAGAACAGGAGGAGTTTGAGGTAATCAGTCCCTCAACCTTGAGGCGATGTAATCAGTCCATCAATCTTGAAAAGAATACAGCATATGTGCGAAGTAGTGACTTATATACTGTAGACAGGTGAGGTGCAGCAGTCCAAGAAAATGTAATCTATCCACCCCTCTCTCGCGTGTCTTACTTATTTTACCTTGTCGTAAAACTCCAGTAGGTTTGTGATACAGGACTTTCCTTCCCTGAATCCGTGCTGGTTGGCGTTTATAAGTTTGTTCCGTTAAAGGTGGTCCACCACTCTCCTTCTGATAATCTTCTCCGTGACTTTGCATACTATACACGTCAGTGACACTGGTCTGTAGTTTAGTGTCTCATGTCTGTCTACTTTCTTAAAAATGGGGACTTCATTTTTCGTCTTCCATACCTCAGTTAGTTGCTCAGATTCGATGGATGTGTTGAAAATTGTTGTTAGTGACACACACAGCATCTCTACTCCCTCTCTAAGGACCCACGGAGAGACGTTGCTCGGTCCCACCATCATTGAGGTATCAAGTTCACTTAACAGCTTCACCTCCTCCTCGGTGGTGTGTATTTCATCCAACACTTGTTGGTATATTCCTTGTTGGTGTACCCTCCTGTTCTGACTTCCCGGAGTCCTTTCTGTCTCCAGTGTAAATACTTTTTAAATCTCATGTTGAACTCCACACATACTTCTTGATCGTTTCTTATGAGCTCCCCACCTTCCTTCTTCAGCCTGATCACCTGGTCCTTGACTGTCGTCTTACTCCTAATGTGGCTATACAACAGCTTCGGGTCAGAATTGACTTTCGATGCATTGTCGTTTTTGTACTGTCGCTGGGCCTCCCTGATTATCTGCGCATACTCGTTTCTGGCTCTTCAACTAGTCTCTTTATTTTTCTGGGTCCTTTGTGTTCTGTGCTTTTTCCATTCTCTAACGCACCTTTGAGTAAATCAAGGGCTCGTTCTGGTCATACCATTATTTATGTTGCTTAGAGGAACAAACCACTTTTCTGCTTACTTACATTTTGTTGCCACATATTCAATCATTTCGTTTACCGATTTTCCTACCACTTCCTTTCCCACCGAACCTCTTTCAGAAAGTTCCTCATGCCGGTGTAGTCCCCTCTTTTGTAGTTTGACTTTTCCCATCCTACTCCTGTTACCCTCTCCACTTGTAACTCTACTATGTATTCAAAGCTCAGAACCCCGTGATCACTAGCTCCGAGGGGCCTTTCATATGTGATGCTCTCGATGTCAAAGCTGTTCAAGGTGAATATGAGGTCCAATCTTGCTGGTTCATTCTCCCCTCTCTCTCTCTGGTAGTGTCCTTAACATGTTGATGCGTGAGGTTTTCTAGTACCACATCCATCAACTTGACTCTCCATGTTTCAGGGACCCCATGTGGCTCCAGGTTTTCCAATCAATCTCCTTGTGATTGAAATCACCCTTAACTAGTAGCTTTGCTCTACCCGTGTAAGCTCTTCTGGTCACCTCAGCTAGTGTGTCCTCCATTGCTTTGTTGTGTGTGTGTGTACTCACCTAATTTTGCTCACCTAATTGTGGCTGCAGTGGTCAAGTCATAGCCTCTGGCCCGCCTCTTCACTGGTCGCTACTAGGTCACTCTTCCTGCTCCATGAGCTTTATCATACTTCTTCTTAAAGCTATGTATGGATCCCGCCTCTACTACATCATTTCCTAGACTATTCCACTTAGTGGCAACTCTGTGACTGAAGAAATACTTTCTAACATACCAGTGATTCAACTTCCAACTGTGACCCCTTGTTGCTGTGTCCCATCTCTGGAACATCCTGTATCTGTCCACCTAGTCGATTCCTCTCAGCATTTTATGTGTTGTTATTATTTCCCCCTATCTCTCCTGTCCTCCAGTGTCGTCAGGTCGCTTTCCCTTAACATCTCCTCATAGGACATGCCCCTTAGCTCCGGGACTAGTCTTGTTGCAAATCTTTGCTCTTTCTCTAGTTTCCTTACGTGCTTGGCTAGGTGTGGGTTCCAAACTAATGCTGCATAATCCAGTATAGGCCTAACATACACAGTGTACAGTGTCCTGAATAATTCCTTTTTAACATGTCAGAATGCTGTTCTTAGGTTTGCTAGGCGTCTGTATGCTGCAGCAGTTAATTGGTTGATGTGCGCCTCAGAAGATGTGCCCGGTGTTATATTCACCCCAAGATCCTTTTCCTTGAGTGAGGCTTGTAGTCTCTGGCCCCTAGACTGTACTCAGTCTGCGGTCTTCATGACTTTGCACTTGGTAGGGTTGAACTCCAGGAGCCAGTTTCTTGACCAGGCCTGCAGATTTTCCAGATCCCTTTGTTGTTCTGCCTGGTCCTCGTCCGATTGAAATCTTCTCATCAATTTCACATCATCTGCAAACAGGGACACCTCTGGAACCCCGCTCGTCACAGGCGCCCACTCTGGCACCTCACCACGTACCATAACTCGCTGTTGTCTTCGAGTCTGGTATTCCCTGATCCATTATAGTGCCTTTCCTGTTATCCCTGTCTGGTCCTCCAGCTCTTGCACAAATCTCTTGTGTGGAACTGTGTCAAACGCCTTTTTACAGTCCAAGAAAATGCAATCTTCCCACCCCTTTCTCTCTTTTGTCTTACTGCTGTCACCCTGTCATAGAACTCCAGTAGGTTAGTGACACAGGATTTCCAGTCCCTGAAACCGTGCTTGCTGTCGATGATAGGCTCATTCATTTCTAGGTGCTCCACCACTCTCCTCCTGATAATCTTTTCCATGACTTCGCATACTATACATGCCAATGACACTGGTCTGTAGTTTAATGCTTCGTGTCTGTCTCCCTTTTTAAAAATTGGGACTACATTTGTTGTCTTCCAAACCTCAGGTAGATGTGTTGAAGATTGGTGTTAGTGGTACACATAGCGCCTCTACCCGCTCTCTCAGGACCCATGGAGAGATGCTATCCGTCCCCATCGCCTTTGAGGTATCTAGCTCGCATAGCAGCTTCTTCACTTCTTCCTCTGTGGTATTTATTGTGTCCAACACTTGATGATGTACCCTACCTCTCCGTCTTTTTGGATTCCCTTCTGTCTCCTCTGTGAACACTTTTTTGATTCTCATGTTGAGCTCCTTTCATACTTCACGGTCGTTTCTTGTGATCTCTCCTCCTTCCTTCTTCAGCCTGATTACCTGGTCCTTGACTGTTGTTTCCTCCTGATGTGGCTATACAACAGCTTCGGGTCAGATTTGGCTTTCGCTGCTATGTCATTTTCGTATTGTTGTTGGGCCTCCCTTCTTACCTGTGCATATTCATTTTTGGCTCTACTACTGCTCTCCTTGGCTCTACGACTGCTCTCCTTGGCTCTAAGACTGTTCTTCATGTGTGTGTGTATGTGTGTGTGTGTGTGATGTGTGTGTGTGTGTGTGTGTGTGTGTGCGTGCGTGTGTGAGTGTGTGTCTGTGTGCATATTATTAGCAAAATTTAACCAGATGTATTTATTTATCTGCACTATCCGTGGAAGGCATCCCCGTACTCCATAACCCCAGTCCCATGTACCACAGTGAGCCCAGGAAGGTATCCCCGTACTCCATAATACAAGTCCCTTGTACTTCAATGCACGTGAGTGGAATAGTGCAGAGTGCGGCATAAGTTGATAATGTAGTTAAATATTAGCGGGGAAGATTTGAAGGGAATCAGAAGCAACATTCATATTGCATCATATGGAAGCTAATATCCAATTTTTTTCAATAAAATTGTAAATTAGGACATATGCAGTCCAAATCTAATTTAACCTTTCAAAGAGGCGAATATCCCAAAAAAGAACAAGCACTTTTTAGTTGGAATTCACTTAGAAATTGTATTATCACGTTATGATCATGAAAAGGTTAGAGTCAGTGATATGCGGCAATATTTAACCTTTTTCCATTTTCGTTCGGAAAAAAGCGAACTGGAACCCACATAGCCTAAAATCGATCCAAATTTCGCTCTTAGTAAGATTGACCAGTTTTTAAGAAAGGTTTATATAAACCTAAAGGACATAACATACAAATGGTCCTGAGGCCCACAAATATTATGAACGCAAAATAAAACATTAAACTGATTTAATCTAAGATAACCAAATAAAGTCAAACACTGTGAATTATTAATGATCCGAAGAGACAGTCTCCAATTATTTTACAAAAACTAATATTAAATTGGCATATGATAGCCAACACTAACATCAAGAGATTGTCTGTCTTGAGGACAACACATCACCTCTAAACGTTGAAAGTTGACAAGATGTATTTTCAAGATATTGTACAGACTCCAACAAAATTTGAGCCTAGGCAGCCTTAGCCCTTGAAACGTTTCATCTGTTGCATAGAGTGCACTAGTTATTGCAGACTGATGCCGTTTACAATTGTTATATTTTAATTAGATGGGAGCGCTCTACCCTTAGGGATCATACAGTGCCTGTGGAAAGAGAGGCATTTAAATTCGATTCATACATGGGAAGGATAATAACACTATGTAACACAATTTTTGTTCCTGGCAAGTAAGTGTTATTTTCCAAGTCCTTTTATTGCAAAACAATAGAAAATGCCCATTATTCCTTTTAAACTTTGCTTTTGTGGCTTACAGGATGACCTTTTGACAAAAAATGGCTAAATTTCAATATTGTTTGCTAGTTTTGGATGTAAAACAAAAGCGTATAATAAAATAGATAAAATTTACATAAATAAAATAAATTTTTCACAAATTTTGCAACAAATCACTTTCCCATTTAAGCCCCCAAATGTAGTCTGCCATCATGTTTTCATTATATGATCCCTGACATCTGTGTTCAAAGTCCATTATATTATATCTTGTTGGAAGCGCTCCCCTTGCTCCTCTGAGTATGCTCCCATATTCTCCTTGAAACTGTCAAGATGAGCATCAAGGATATGAACCTTAAGGGACATCCTACAGCCCATCTGACCATAGCTTTTTACCAAGGTCTCAACAAGTTCCACATAATTGTCAGCCTTGTTGTTGCCCAGAAAGTCCTGTGCTACAGCAACAAAACTCTCCCAGGCTTCCTGTTCCTTCTCTGTGAGCTTCTTTGGAAATTCTGAGCACTCCATGATTTTCCTGACTTGTGGTCCAGTGAAGATGTCAGCCTTCACCTTTGCCACTGATAGCTTGGGAAAGAAGTCTCGAAGATATACTTGAAGGCTGCAGACTCTGACAAGAGCTGTAACAAACTGTTTCATTAGCCCTCGTTTGATGTGTAATGGAGGGAACAAAACATTTTGAGGATCTACCAATGGTTTATGTTTAATATTATGTCTTCCTACTGAGAACTCAGTCCTTTGAGGCCAGTGCTTCCTCTGGTAATGTGCTGCTCTGTCTCTACTATCACAATGACAGAGATAACAGGGAAACTTGGTAAAACTTCTTGGGAGTCCCATCAAAAATGCCACCATTTTGAAGTCTCCAATAACCTCCCAGCCATACTTATCATAGTTCAAAGCTTCCAGTAGAAGTTTGACACTGTTGTAGTCCTCCTTAAGATGCACTGAATGAGAAAAGGGAAGAGATGGATACTTGTTCCCATTGTGCAAAAGTACAGGATTCTGGAGGAGCTGTCAATGAAAACTCTCCACTCATCTGGATTGCATGCAATTCCAATTGCATCAAACAGGCCTAATACATGATTACAGTAGCACAACCTGTCTTCTTCACAAACTGTGAAGAAGCCTGAGAAATGTTGGTGACGTTTTCTTTGGCTTGTCACTTGCACACTTTCATCCACCAAGTCCCACTCATTGAGTCTTGAAATTAAAAGCTCAGCATTTGATTTTGTCAAACCAAGATCTCTGATAAGGTCATTGAGGTCTGTTTGGTTTGGGTAGTAAGGATTCCACTCAACAGCTGCATCTGTGAGATCATAGTCTTGTTCACTGTGCTCTTCATTTTCTGATTTGCTGCTTTCTTCTTCTGACGGTTGACTTCTTTCTGGAGGTGTAGGTACAGGAAGATCAGCACTGTGTGGTACTGGTGTAATAGAAGAGGGAAGGTCTGGATAAGAAATAGCAGGTGCATTTTTCCCAGTTCGGCGTTTAGAATGATCCACCAGGCAGAAGTAGCAGTTGGTTGAGGGATCAGTTGGTTCACGCCATATTCTAGGAACAGTAATCTTCATGACTCTTTTTTCTCCTCTATACCATCCTGTAAAAGAACAAAATAATTAGTTTCTGTTACATACATTTCATTGGCAAAATAGAATGAAAAGATGAGGTGGTGGGGGAAGTGAAATATTCAAATGGCTTCAGGAACAAATTTAAATATTTTTCAATGAATCCTTTCTATCCACTTCTTCGTTGCAAAAATCGAACATTTCCCCTATTTTGAGCTCAATTTCAAGGTCGTTTTCATCATGAAACTAATCAAAATCATCTATATTTCTGTAGTATGTTTTCCATTCTATCAAATGAGACCATAACAAAGAGAATACAACGCAATGAATTGGTTGTAAGTGATATGATAGTAAGATGGTACACAAAAGATATTAAAAAATAGTAAATTGGAATATTTGCGACAGGTTATAAAAAACTATTATAGACTAAAAAATGTTCCTATTCAAGATTTTACCCTTCATATAACTAATGACTTTCTTACCTTCCAATGTTTTCGTACAATGGTCACAAGCAACATGAGGTGCCCTGGTCTTGTCTTGGTCCCCAACTGCCATGCCAAAATTTGCTTTGTAAGCTTCACACATTTTTTTTAGATGCTGTTACAGAGAACTTCTTTGCTCTTGTCTTAATGAATTGACCACATATGTAGCAGAATGCATCTGGAGAATGATTGCAGCCTCTTGTTGCCATTTCACTTCTTCTGATGTGTCTTCTCAGGCAGCCAGAGCTGAACTGAATGCTGGTTTGTGAGCCCCTGTTTTTATATTTGCCAAGCAAAACCCTAGAACATAAAAGTTTTACATCAGTCTTTCTTTAAAGTGTTCTAGAAGTGTCCTGACCACAAAAGCAAAGTTTGGGGATCAAAATGGCTTTTTTAAATTTTGTTTAGTTATAAAGAATTTGGAAATGATGCTTATTTTCCCGGAACACGACATAAGTGAGATTTTGTTACGTAGTGTAATCTTTATTCTTCAAGTACGTGATACAACTATTACAGACCTAGCTGACGTCATTTGCATACTATATAGAAAGTCCATGGTAATGTAGAGCATTTCTGACAACTTAGATTAATCTTGTCCCCCAGGATGCAACCCACAAAAGTCTGCAAACACCCAGGTACCTACTTACTGCTAGGTGAACATGATCAACAGGTGTAAGGAAACAATGCCCAACGTTTCACCTGTACTGGGTATTGTTTCTGAACACCTCAGCGTGTGAACTGAGGACACTTTCAACCAAGCCATGAGCAGTTCCCTGGATCAAGAGCCCCTCACCAGCTCCAAGAGGAATATAATGGAATAAGGTAAAATAAAACAATACTATTTCAAGGCAAAAAGTGGCAAAATCAGAAGAACATTTCTCTAGCAATCACATGGGAACAAAGTATAAGTGGAATTGTGTATGTAGCACCGACCACTGGGGACCCACACCTGGAAGTACTCCAAGAAGTTTGTGCAAAATGCATTAAACAATCGTTGAAATCTTGATTGAATAAGGAATTCTCGATTAATAAATGAAAATTCATTATAAAGTAAACGAAAAAATTGCTACAAAAGAAAGATTCCGAAAAATAGGAAAGTCTCTCCACGTTAAACTTAAAAAGGCCATAAATCTGCTGATTTTTATTTTCTTTCCAGTTTTCTTTTCACTTTCATATTCTATTTACAATTCTCTACACTTCTGAAAGCAAAAATATTTTTTTTAAAAAGTAATTTGATAAAGTTGGCAGAAAAAGCCAAACTGAAAAAAAGGGCAAACTGGAAAAAGGGGAAACTGGAAAAAGGGCAAACTGGAAAAAGGGGAAACTGGAAAAAGGGCAAGCTGGAAAAGAAAGCAAACTGGAATAAAAAATATCCCACTGTTTTACACAAATTCGCCAAATCTGCATCAACACATTTCAATTTCACTCTCTACCGTCTTTGTATTTTTTGGAGCCATTCGGGAATAATTGAAGCTCCTCCATTGCGGACTTTAGAGGTTCTCTGAACTAAACCAAGATACAGGAGATAGGTTCAATAACTTTGGTCATAGGGCACGTGAACATATAAACTATTCCTAGAATTTGATCCTCTTTACTGCTCTCGAGTTATGCACAAAATAAAATATGAAAAAATACGAGAAAATAAGAAAAATGAAGCAACCTCTTAAAATTATCTCTTTGGGAATACCTAAAAATTCTGACTGAAGTTGCGGAACATCAACTTTTACTCAATTTCGGAAGTTAATCAGTTCCTATGAGAAGAGATGTTCATCCATTCGCTTGATGTCATTGACCTCCTCATGTCTCGCATACTTCTCTTCTCATGTTTGACAGACGAGACCGTGTAGTCCGAACTGACCAGCTGACATCCTGCCGCAAATGCACCTATGTTCGGTGAGTATGGGGGCGGCTACGCGAAGAGCAACACCAATCCGAATAGTCAGTGGGTCGAGGCGAGTGCCAAAGAAGGAAATGGGAACAGCTAAAAGGAAATCTCCTGTATATGGTGCCTTCACAGCTAGGAGATGAGCTTTATGAATATATATATATATATATATATATATATATATATATATATATATATATATATATATATCAATAACAACACTGCGACTAGTCAAGGACTCGAACCCATGCTGCTTTGGCCTGCTTCATGGTGAGTAAAAACACATGACACTCTAATCCACAAGACCACGCAATCCTACATTAGCTCAGAGGTACCCACACCACTGTATGTCCTCGGATGACAGTAAAACACCTAACTTGGCTGGGTGCGTCATTCTTGTAGGATTGCGTGGTCATGTGGTTAGAGTATCATGTGTTTTCGCTCACCATGAGGCGAGCAAAAGCAGCATGGGTTTGAGTCCTTGGCTAGTCATAGTGACGTTGTTGATCAATACCACTCGTTCGTTGTTACAATAATATAAAATACTGTTCGTTGGGCAAGTAAACCAAACAAGGAGTAGAAACAAATTAGAAAATTAGATCAGTGGCACCCACACCATCGTATGTCCTCGGATGACGGTAAAACACCTAGCTTAGCTGGGTGCGTCATTCTTGTAAGATTGCGTGGTCTTGTAGGCTAGAGCGTCATGTGTTTTTGCTCACCATGAGGCAGCCCAAAGCAGCATGGGTTCGAGTCCTTGGCTAGTCGCAGAGTTGTTATTCATCAATACCACTCATTCGTGCTTACAATAATATATATGTCGTGCCGATTAGGTAAAACTGGTCAATTAGCAAGAACTCATCTAAAATTAAGTCCTTTCTAAAATTTTCTCTTATACGTTTAAAGATATATTTTTTTCATTTATGTTAATATAAGAATTTATAATTTTGTACCAAGAGAAACTTTGAAAACCTACCTAACCTTATTACAACAAGCGCAATTTAATTTAGCCTAACCAAACTAAATATATTTTAGATTCGTTAACATTAATTTAATAATAAACAAACACAATGAAATATATTTTTTTCGTTATGTTCAGAATGATTTTGGCTAAATTATTGCATACACAAATTTTCACTTGTCTTATATGGCAAAGTGAGCGTTTCTATTTAAGCCAAAATCGCAAGTTTTACCTAATCGGCACGACATATATATATATATATATATATATATATATATATATATATATATAATATATATATTATATATATATATATATATATATATGTTAGGATTGCTGGTGTCTTTTTCTGTCTCATAAACATGCAAGGTTGCAGGTATGTCTTGCTACTTCTACTTACGCTTAGGTCACACTACACATGCATGTACAAGCATATATATACTAACCCCTCTGGGTTTTCCTTCTGTTTTTCTTTATAGTTCTTGTTTTTTTTATTTATGCTTATCTCCATGGGGAAATGGAACAGAATTCTTCCTCCGTAAGCTATGCGTGTCGTAAGAAGCGACTAAATGCCGGGAGCAATGGGCTAGTAACCTCTTCTCCTGTATAAATTACTAAAAAGAAGATGAGGAAAAACTTCATAAAACTGGGATGTTTGAATGGGCGTGGATGTAGTGCGGATGATGAGAAAGAGATGATTGCTAATGTTATGAATGAAAAGAAGTTGGATGTCCTGGCCCTAAGCGAAACATAGCTGAAGGGGGTAGGCGAGTTTCAGTGGGGAGAAATAAATGGGATTAAGTCAGGAGTATCTGAGAGAGTTAGAGCTAAGGAAGGGGTAGCAATAATGTTGAAGGATCAGTTATGGAAGGAGAAGAGGGAATATAAATGTGTAAATTCAAGGATTATGTGGATTAAAATAAGGGTCGGATGCGAAAAGTGGGTCATAATAAGCGTGTATGCACCTGGAGAAGAGAGGAGTGTAGAGGAGAGAGAGAGATTTTGGGAGATGTTAAGCGAATGTATAGGAACTTTTGAACCAAGTGAGAGAGTAATTGTGGTAGGGGACCTAAATGCTAAAGTAGGAGAAACATGTATAGAGGGTGTGGTAGGTAAGTTTGGGGTGCCAGGTGTAAATGATAATGGGAGCCCTTTGATTGAACTTTGTATAGAAAGGGGTTTAGTTATAGGTAATACATATTTTAAGAAAAAGAGGATAAATAAGTATACAAGATATGATGTAGGGCGTAATGACAGTAGTTTGTTGGACTACGTATTGCTAGATAAAAGACTGTTGAGTAGACTTCAGGATGTACATGTTTATAGAGGGGCCACAGATATATCAGATCACTTTTTAGTTATAGCTACAGTGGGAGTAAAAGGTAGATGGGATACAAGGAAAATAGAAACAGCAAGTAAGAGAGAGGTGAAGATTTATATACTAAAGGAGGAGGCAGTTAAGGTAAGATATAAACAACTGTTGGAGGACAGTGATGCAAGGAGGGAGGAGTATATGGAGAGTAAAAGAGAGGTTAAGAGAGTGGTAAAGCATTGCAAAAAGAGAGCAAATGAGAGAGTAGGTGAGATGTTATCAACAAATTTTGTTAAAAATAAGAAAAAGTTTTGGAGTGCGATTAACAAGTTGAAAAAAGCCTAGGGAAAGAATAGATTTGACAGTTAAAAATAGGAGAGGAGAGTTATTAAATGGTGAGTTAGAGGTATCGGGAAGATGGAGGAAATATTTTGAGGAATTGTTAAATGTTGATGAAGACAGGGAACCAGTGATTTCGTGTATAGGGCAAGGAGGAATAACATCTTATAAGAGTGAGGAAGAACCAGTTGTGAGTGTGGGGGGAAGTTCGTGAGGCAGTGAGTAGAATGAAAGGGGGTAAAGCAGCTGGGATTGATGGGATAAAGATAGAAATGTTAAAGGCAGAGGGGAATATAGTTTTAGAGTGGTTAGTGTTTTAATTTAATAAAGGCATGGCAGAGGGTAAGGTACCTAGGGATTGGCAGAGAGCGTGCATAATTCCTTTGTATAAAGGCAAAGGGGACAAAAGAGAGTGTAAAAAATAAAGGGGAATAAGTCTATTGAGTATACCTGGCAAAGTGTATGGTAGAATTATTATTGAAAGAATTAGGAGTAAGACAGAGAGCAGGATAGCGGATGAACAAGGAGGCTTTAGGAAGAGTAGGGGGTGTGTAGACCAAGTGTTTGCAGTGAAACATATAGGTGAACAATATTTAGATAAGAGTAAAGAGGTGTTTGTAGCATTTATGGATTTGGAAAAGGCATATGATAGGGTGGATAGAGGGGCAATGTGGCAGATGTTGCAAATGTATGGAATAGGAGGAGGAAGGTTATTGAAAGCGGTGAAAAGTTTTCACGAGGATAGTGAGGCTCAGGTTAGAGTATGTAGGTGAGAGGGAGATTATTTCCCAGTAAACATAGGCCTTAGACAGGGATGTGTGATGTCACCGTGGTTGTTTAATATATTTATAGATGGAGTTGTAAGAGAAGTGAATGCTCGGATGTTGGCAAGAGGTGTGGGGTTAAAAGATAAAGAATCTAAAACAAAGGGGGAGTTGTCACAGTTGCTCTTTGCTGATGACACTGTGCTTTTGGGGAAGTCTAAAAAGAAGTTGCAGAGGTTGGTGGATGAGCTTTGTAGGGTATGTAAAAGAAGGAAATTAAAAGTGAATATAGGAAAGAGTAGGGTGATGAGGATAACAAAAAAATTAGAAATTGAAGATTGGATATCAGATTGGAGGGAGAGAGTATGGAGGAGGTGATTGTGTTCAGATATTTGGGAGTGGATGTGTCATCAGATGGGTATATGAAGGATGAGGTGAATCATAGAATTAACGAGGGAAAAAAGGTGAGTGGTGCACTGAGGAGCTTGTGGAGACAGAACTTTATCCATGAAAGCAAAGAGGGGAATGTATGAGAGTATAGTTATACCAACACTCTTGTATGGGTGTGAGACATGGATTGTGAATGTTGCAACAAGGAGAAGGCTAGAGGCAGTGGAGATGTCATGTCTGAGGGCAATGTGTGGTGTGAATATAATGCAGAGAATCCGTAGTTTGGAGATTAGGAGGAGGTGTGGGATTACCAAAACTATTATCCAGAGAGCTGAGGAGGGGTTGTTGAGATCGTTTGGACATATAGAAAAGCTGGAGCAAAATAGAATGACTTCGAGAGTGTATAAATCTGTAGTGGAGGAAAGGGGGGGGTAGGGGTATATCTAGAAAAGGTTGGAGGGAGGGGGTTCAGGAGGTTTTGTGTGCGAGATGCTTGGACTTCCAGCAAGCGTGCGTGAGCATGTTAGATAAGAGCGAATGGAGACAAATGGTTTTTAGGACTTGACGTGCTGTTGGAGTGTAGACAAGGTAACATTTATGAATGGTTTCAGGAAAACCGGCAGGCCGGACTTGATTCCTGGAGATGGAAAGTACAGTGCCGGCACTCTGAAGAAGGGGTGTTAATGTTGCAGTTTTGTAGCTGTAGTGTAAGCACGCCTCTGGCAAGACAGTGATGGAGTGAATGATGATGAAAGTTTTTCTTTGTCGGGCCACCCTGCTTGGTGGGAAACAGCCGATGAGTTAATAATATATATATATATCACAAACACTGATCTTGGCGACGAGACTCGAACCTACGAACCTCGCACCATGCTACGTACCGTACCACTGGTCCAAACCTGGCATCCAGCTTGCAGACGATTCAAGCAGCAGCTTTCAGGCAGGAAGGCTTACAACTTTTCATTCATCCCTGCATGTCGAATCAATAGATTTTACAATGCTAGGAATTCCTAGCATTGTAAAATCTCTAGTGTTCGATGCATGCAGGATGAGAGAAAGCTGTAAGCCTTCCTGCCTGAAGCTGGCTGCCTTGGAATAACGTCAGCGAAAGCTGGATGCCAAGGTATTGGACCAGTGTGGTACGGTCGGTAAGCACTGCGTACCTTGTCATGAGGTTCGAGGTTCGAGTCTCCGTCGGCCAGAGATCAGTGTTTGTGAATATTTCGCCTGCTCTTGCGAATTCTAGCATATATATATATATATATATATATATATATATATATATATATATATATATATATATATATATATATTATATTTTTATATACTCTCAATAACTACACTGCACTAGCCAGGGTCGAACCCATGATGCTTTGGCCCCCTCATGGTTAGCGAAAACATATGACGCTCTAGTCCACTGAACCACACAATCTTTAAGAGTAGCGCATCCAGTAGAACTGAATGTTGTACTCGCTACCCAAAGACATACGGTGGTGTGGACGCCTCTAAGCTAATTTCATTCTACTCCCTGTTTGGTGTACTAGCACAATATGCAGTATAATATAATATTGTAACCACAAACGAGGGTATTGATCAATAACTACACTGCACTAGCCAGGGTACAACATTCAGTCCTACTGGATGCGCTATTTTTAAGGACTGTGTGGTTCAGTGGACTAGAGCGTCATGTGTTTTCGCTCACCATGAGGCGGGCCAAAGCATCATGGGTTCGATCCCTGGCTTGTGCAGTGTAGTTATTCATCAATACCACTCGTTCGTGGTTACAATAATATATATATATATATATATATATATATATATATATATATATATATATATATATATATATATATATATATATATATATATATATATATATATATTCGACTCGGTCCTCAAGGACAAAGTGAATGACCTGAAGAGAATGGAGGAGAGAATAAGTGATCTTGATGCCCATGATGCCCTGTATCTCCTCACAAGGTGTCTTACTATGCCAAGACTCACTTTCTTCTTGAGTTGCGCACCCTCTTTTGACAACCCAACACTTGACGAGTATGACGCACACCTGAGATCAATCTTTAAGGCACTGAATCAGTCACTAGAGGATCAGCAATGGCAGCAGGCAACCCTCCCAGTGCGACTGGGAGGTATAGGGGTGCGCAAAGCAACGCAGGTAGCTTTACCTGCATTTCTGTAGTCGTGTTTGGCCTCTTGTGGATTAGTCAAGAAGATTGTCCTCGAACGCTTGAGAGGTGTGGTGGGAGCTCAAGACCCCAGGTTCATTGAAGCAGCCGTGCAGTGGGACACCCTTGCAGACTCCTCCAGTAGATCAGCTCTTCTCAAGGAGCACAAACAATTCCACTGGGACAAAGCGATCATGGAAAAAATCGCCAACACAATGCTCACCAACACTTCAGGAAATGACAAAGCTCGTCTCTAGCGGTGAAGGCAAGACACTCAGGAGATTTCCTTCTAACCGTTCCCAATTCCTCCGTGGGCACTCGACTCGACCCACAGGCCCTTCGGATTGGTGTTGCTCTTCGTCTAGCCGTCCCCATACTCACCGAACATTGGTTTAATTGCGGAAGGGCGACGGCTGATCAATTTGGGCTTCATGGTCTCGTGTGTTACACATCAGAAGGGAAGTATGCTAGACATGAGGAGGTCAACGACATCATAAAGAGAAGCCTCGCCACAGCCCGTTGTCCAGCCCAACGTAAACCCCAAGTGCAGAGGTCTGATGGAAGTCAAAAGCGTCCTGATGGAGCCACTATGCTACCCTGGAAGGATGGTAAGCAGAATGCTAGGGACTACACCTGTGCCGCCACAATGGCAGACACCTACTTGCCATACTCCGTAGCTGAAGGGTGTTTAGCTGCCAGCCACAGGGAGACCTAGAAGACCCACAAATATGAAGGCCTTTCCCCTTGCTATAACTTCATCCCAATAGGATCGAAGACCCTTGGAGCATGGGGCAAGTGTGCTCTAAAGTTTCTCAAAGACTTGGGTGAAAAGCTCATCATAGAAACCAAGGACCACAGGGCGGCCAGCATCCTCTTTCAGAGACTCAGTGTTGCGATCCAAAGGAGAAATGCCTGCAGCATTCTGGGCACGTGGCCCACTGCCACGGGGATCTGGACGAAGTATTCGAGATGTAGCTCTGAGTTGTTATCTATGTTGTTTTACTACCTATTCTATTCTTGTCAATGTATTTTGTCAATGTATTTTGTCTTTATATAAAGTATATATAAAATATAGGGGGTGGTAGGAGAAATTTTTCAAACAGCTTCAGATAGAACTTTGAGTTTTCCCTGAAGCAAGTTTATTCTTTTCTTTGAGGATGAGGGTCCCCAAGACAGTTCCAGATACAAGGAAAACAGAAGCAGTAAGTAAGAGAGAGGTGAAGGTTTATAAACTAAAAGAGGAGGCAGTTAGGTTCAGATATAAACAACTATTGGAGGATAGATGGGCTAGTGAGAGTATAGACAATGGGGCTGAAGATGTATGAAGTAGGATTAAAAATGTAGTGTTAGAGTGTTCAGCAGAAGTTTGTGGTTACAGGAAAGTGGGTGTGGGAGGGAAGAAGAGCGATTGGTGGAATGATGATGTAAAGAGAGTAGTAAGGGAGAAAAAGTTAGCATATGAAAGGTTTTTACAAAGTAGAAGTGATGCAAGGAGTGAAGACTATATTGAGAGAAAAAGAGAGGTTAAGAGAGTGGTGAATCAATGTAAAAAGAGAGCAAATGAGAGAGTGGGTGAGACGTTATCAACGAATTTTGTTGAAAATAAGAAAAAGTTTTGGAGTGAGATTAATAAGTTCAGGAAGCCTAGGGAACGAATGGATTTGACAGTTAAATTAGGGGAGGAGAGCTATTAAATGGAGAATTAGAGGTATCGGGAAGATGGAGGGAATATTTTGAGGAATTGTTAAATGTTGTTGAAGATAGGGAAGCTGTGATTTCGTGTATAGGGCAAGGAGGAATTACATATTGTAGGAGTGAAGAAGAGCCTGTTGTGAGTGTGAGGGAAGTTCATTAGGCAGTGGGTAGAATGAAAGAGGGTAAGGCAGCTGGGATTGATGGGATATAGATAGAAATGTTAAAAGCAGGTGGAGATATAGTTTTGGAGTGGTTGGTGCTATTATTAAATAAATGTATGGAAGAGGGTAAGGTACTTAGGGATTCACAGAGAGCATGCATAGTTTCTTTGTATGAAGGTAAAGGGGACAAAAGAGAGTGAAAAAATTATAGGGGGATAAGTCTGTTGAGTATAACTGGTAAAGTGTATGGTAGAGTTATTATTGAAAGAATTAAGAGCAAGACGGAGAGTTTACAGTGAAACATATAGCTGAACAGTATTTAGATAAGGGTAAAGAGGCTTTTGTGGCAGTTATGGATATGGAAAAGGCGTATGATAGAGTAGATAGGGGGGCAATGTGGCAGATTTTTCAGGCATATGAAATAGGAGGTTAGTTACTGAAAGCAGTGAAGAGTTTATACGAGGATAGTGAGGCTCAGGTTAGAGTGTGTAGGAGGGAGGGAGATTATTTCCCAGTAAAAGTGGGCCTTAGACAAGGATGTGTGATGTCACCGTGGTTGTTCAATATATTTATAGATGGGGTTGTAAGAAAAGTGAATGTGCGGGTCTTGGCAAGAGGTGTGGGTTAAAAGATAAAGAATCTATCACAAAGTGGGAGTTGTCACAGCTGCTTTTTGCTGATGACACTGTGCTTTTGGGAGATTCTGAAGAGAAGTTGCAGAGGTTGGTGGATGAGTTTAATAGGGTATGTAAAAGAAGGAAATTAAAAGTGAATATCGAAAAGAGTAAGGTGATGAGGATAACAAAAAGATTAGGTGACGAAGGACTGGATATCAGATTGGAGGGAGAGAGTATGGAGGAGGTGAATGTATTCAGATTTTTTGAAGTGGACATGTCAGCAGATTGGTCTATGAAAAATGAGGTGAATCATAGAATTGATGAGGGTAAAAGGGTACGTGGTGCACTGAGGAGTCTGTGGAGACAAAGAACTTTGTCCGTGGAAGCAAAGAGGGAAATGTATGAGAGTATAGTTATACCAACACTCTTGTATGGGTGTGAAGCATGGGTGGTGAATGTTGCAACAAGGAGAAGGCTGGAGGCAATGGAGATGTCATGTCTGAGATCATTGTGTGGTGTGAATATAATACAGCGAATTCGTAGTGTGGAAATTAGGAGGAGGTGCGGGATTACCAAGACTATTATCCAGAGGGCTGAGGAGGGGTTCTTAAGGTGGTTTGGACTTGGACTTCGAGAGTGTATAAATCTGAAGTGGAGGGAAGGCGGGGTAGGGGTCGGCCTAGGAAAGGTTGGAGGGATGGAGTAAAGGGGGTTTTGTGTGCGAGGGGCTTGGACTTCCATCAAGCATGCGTGAGCGTATTTGATAGGAGTGAATGGAGACAAATGGTTTTTAATACTGTTGGAGTGGAAGCAAAGTAACATTTATGAAGGGATTCCGGGAAACCGGCAGGCCGGACTTGAGTCCTGGAGATGGGAAGTACAGTGCCAGCACTCTGAAGGAGGGTTGTTAATGTTGCAGTTTTATAACTGTAGTGTAAGCATGCCTCTCCCAAGAGAGTGATGGAGTGAATGATGATGAAAGTTTTTGTTGATCGGGCCACCCTGCCTTGGAGGGAATCGGCCGTTTAGTTAATAAAATAATATATATATATATATATATATATATATATATATATATATATATATATATATATATATATATATATATATATATATATATATATATATATATAAAGATCACAGTAAACAGGTGATATCAAAATATGCAAGACAACCACTATGAAAAAATAGAAGAATTCCAAGCGCTTTCGTGAGTAGTCACGAAAGCGCTATGAATTCTCTATTATATTCATTATATATATATATATATATATATATATATATATATATATATATATATATATATATATATATATATATATATATATACTCATACATAATCACTGTCTTTGCCGAGGCGCTCAGATACGACAGCTGAGAATAGTTCCTCCCTACTGTCACTATCCCAGACCCCTCCTTTAAAGTGCAGGCATTGTACTTCCCATTTCCAGGACTCATGTCCAACTAAATTACCTGATTTCTCTGAATCCCTTCACAAAATGTTACCCTGCTCACACTCCAACAGCTCGTCAGGTCCCAAAAACCATTCGTCTCCATTCACTCCTATATAACACTCTCACACATGCTTGCTGGAAGTCTAAGCCCCTCGCCCACAAAACCTCCTTTACCCCTCTCCCTCCAACCTTTTCTAGGACGACCCCTACCCCGCCAACCTTTCCCTACAGATTTATACGCTCTCCAAGTCATTCTACTTTGATCCATTCTCTCTAAATGACCAAACCACCTCAACAACCCCTCTTGAGCCCTCTGACAAATACTTTTAGTAACTCCACACCTTCTCCTAATTTCCACATTCCGAATTTTCTGCATAATATTTACACCACACATAGCCCTTAGACAGGACATCTCCACTGCTTCCAGCCGCCTCCTCACTGCAGCATTTGCAACCCATGCTTCACACCCATATAAGAGTGTTGGTACCAATATACTTTCGTACATTCCCTTCTTTGCCTCCATGGATAACGATTTTTGTCTCCACAGATACCTCAACACACCACTCACCTTTTTTCCTTCATCAATTCTATGGTTAACCTCATCCTTCATAAACCCATCTGCTGACACGTCAACTCCCAAATATCTGAAAACATTTACTTCTTCCATAATCCCTCTCTCCAATGTGATATCCAATTTTTCTTTATTTAAATCGTTTGATACCCTCATCACCTTACTCTTATCTATGTTCACTTTCAACTTTCTACCTTTACACACCCTCCCAAACTCGTCCACTAACCTTTGCAACTTTTCTTTAGAATCTCCCATAAGCACAGTATCATCAGCAAAAAGTAACTGTGTCAACTCCCATCTTGCATTTAATTCCCCTTAATTTAATCCCACCCCTTTCCCCAACACATTAGCATTTACTTCTTTTACAACCCCATCTATAAATATATTAAACAACCATGGTGACATTACACATCCCTGTCTAAGAACTACTTTTACCGGGAAGTAATCTCCCTCTCTCCTACACACCCTAACCTGAGCCTCACTATTCTCATAAAAACTCTTTACAACCTTCAGTAACTTACTACCTATTCCATACACTTGCAACATTTGCCACATTGCTCTTCTATAAACTCTATCATATGTTTCTAAATCCATAAATGCAATGAAAACTTCTCTACCTTTATCTAAATACTGTTCACATATATGCTTCACTGTAAACACTTGATCTACACATTCCCTACCCACTCTAAAGCCTCCTTGTTCATCTGCAATCCTACTCTCTGTCTTACATCTAATTCTTTCAATAATAACCCTGCCATACACTTTACCTGGTATACTCAGTAAACTTATTCCCCTATAATTCTTACACTCTCTTTTATCCCTCTTCCCTTTATATAAAGGAACTATACATGATCTCTGCCAATCCCTAGGTACCTTCCCCTCTTTCATACATTTATTAAACAAAAATACCAACCACTCCAGCACTATATCATCCCCTGCTTATAACATTTCTGTCATGATCCCGTCAGTTCCAGCTGCTTTACCCCCTTTCATTCTACGTAATGCCTCATGCACTTCCCCCATACTCACATCCTGCTCTTCTTCACTCCTAAACGATGTTGTACATCCCTGGCCAGTACATGAAATTTCCGGTTCCCTTTTTTCATCAACATTTAAAAGTTCCTCAAAATATTCCCGCCATCTACCCAATACCTCCAGCTCCCCATCTACTAACTCCCCTACTCTGTTTTTAACTGACAAATCCATTCGTTCCCTAGGCTTTCTTACCTTGTTTATCTCACTCCAAAAAGTTTTCTTGTTTTCAGCAAAATTTCTTGACAGAGC
Organism: Cherax destructor; assembly: GCA_009830355.1. Classification (NCBI taxonomy): domain Eukaryota; kingdom Metazoa; phylum Arthropoda; class Malacostraca; order Decapoda; family Parastacidae; genus Cherax; species Cherax destructor. Next base: position 163,008 of record WNWK01002676.1, read on the forward strand.
CTCTCCCATTCTTTCATCTGCTCTTCTTTTGCACTCTCTCACCACTCTCTTCACCTTTCTTTTACTCTCCATATACTATGCTCTTCTATTAACACTTCTGTTTTGTAAAAACCTCTCATAAGCTACCTTTTTCTCTTTTATCACACCCTTTACTTCTTCATTCCACCACTCACTCCTCTTTCCTCCTGCACCCACCCTCCTATAGCCACAAACTTCTGCCCCACATTCTAATACTGCATTTTTAAAACTATCCCAACTCTCTTCAACCCCCCCACTACTCATACTTGCACTAGCCCACCTTTCTGCCAATAGTTGCTTATATCTCACCCTAACTTCCTCCTCCCTTAGTTTATACACTTTTACCTCTCTCTTACTTGCTGTTGCCATTTTCTTTTTGTCCCATCTACCTTTTACTCTAACTGTAGCTACAACTAAATAATGATCCGATATATCCGTTGCCCCTCTTTAAACATGTACATCCTGAAGCCTACCCATCAACCTTTTATCCACCAATACATAATCTAACAAACTACTTTCCTTACGTGCTATATCATACCTTGTATACTTATTTATCCTCTTTTTCATAAAATATGTATTACTTATTACCAAACCTCTTTCTACACATAGCTCAATTAATGGTTCCCCATTTACATTTACCCCTGACACCCCAAATTTACCTACTACTCCCTCCACAACATTTTTACCCACTTTAGCATTAAGATCCCCAACCACAATTACTCTCTCACTTGGTTCAAAACTCCCCACACACTCACTCAACATTTCCCAAAATCTCTCTCTCTCTCCTCTATACTTCTCTCTTCTCCAGGTGCATAAACACTTACTATAACCCACTTTTCACACCCAACCTTTATTTTACCCCACATAATCCTTGAGTTTATACATTTATATTCCCTCTTTACCTGCCATAACTGATTATTCAACATTATTGCCACTCCTTCTTTAGCTCTAACTCTATTTGAAACCCCTGACCTAATCCCATTCATTTCTCCCCACTGAAACTCTCCTACCCCCTTCAGCTTTGTCTCACTTAAAGCCATGACATCCAGCTTCTTTTCATTCATAACATTCACGCATGGCTTACGGAAGAAAGATTCTTATTCCACTTCCCCATGGATATGAAAGGAAAAGCAATAAGAACAAGAACTATTAAGATAAAATCAAAGAAAACTCAGATGAGTGTGTATACATAAACGTGTACATGTATGTGTAGCGTGACCTAAGTGTAAGTATATTATATATAATATATATATATATATATATATATATATATATATATATATATATATATATATATATATATATATATATATATATGTCGTGCCGATTAGGTAAAACTTGCAATTTTGGCTTAAATAGCAACGCTCACCTTGCCATATAAGACAAGTGAAAATTTGTGTATGCAATATTTTCGCCAAAATCATTCTGAACCTAACGAAAAAAATATATTTCATTGTGTTTGTTTATTATTAAATTAATGTTACCGTATCCTAAATATATTTAGTTGGGTTAGGCTAAATTAAATTGCGCTTGTTGTAATAAGGTTAGGTAGGTTTTCAAAGTTTCTCTTGGTACAAAATTAAAAATTCTTACATTAACATAAATGAAAAAAATATATCTTTAAACGTATAAGAGAAAATTTTAGAAAGGACTTAATTGACCAGTTTTATCTAATCGGCACGACATATATATATATATATATATATATATATATATATATATATATATATATATATATATATATATATATATATATATATATATATATATATATATATATATATATATATATACATATAATGTTTCAGACAGCCTCTCTACATGTCCGAACCATCTCAACAACCCCTCCTCAGCCCTCTTGATAATAGTTTTGGTAATCCTGCACCTCCTCCTAGTTTCCAATCTACGGATTCTCTGTATTATATTCACACCACACATTGCCCTCAGACATGACATCTCCACTGCCTCCAGCCTTCTTCTTGTTGCAACATTCACCACCCATACTTCACACCCGTATAAGAGCGTTGGTATAACTATACTTTCATACATTCCCCTCTTTGCATCCATGGACAAAGTTCTTTGTCTCCACAGACTCCTCAGTGCACCGCTCACCTTTTTCCCCTCATCAATTCTATGATTCACCTCATCTTTCATAGACCCATCTGCTGACTAGTACACTCCTAAATATCTGAATAAATTCACCTCCTCCATACTCTTTCCCTCCAACCTGATATCCAATCTTTCGTTAGCTAATTATTGTGTTATCCTCATCACCTTACTCTTTCCTATATTAATTTTAAATTTTATTCTTTTACTTACCCAACCAAACTCATCCACCAACCTCTGCAACTTCTCTTCAGAATCTCCCAAAAGCACAGTGTCATCAGCAAAGAGCATTTGTGTCAACTCCCACTTTGTGATAGAGTCTTTATCTTTTAACTCCACACCTTTTATTCTTTTTATTTATTTATTTATTTATTTTATTCCTTTATTTGTGGAATTTTTTCCCAATGAGTGGCCAAGTGTTTCCTCTAATAAATGTCCTGAACTGCACATAAGTGGCTTTTTCCACATCTTGTCTGCATCAACATTCCATTTTTCAACATAAATATGTAATACCTAATGAACAAAAAATCAATGCTTTGTTCATTCATATAACGGATATAGGCCATTGTGTAGATTGGACTAATGTCTAAGAATTACTTGCCAGTAATTCTACACCTCAACGAATTATTGTGGAATCTGGAGAGAGATGTTCCCCTGAACGAACCTGACTGGATTTTTTACTGTATTTCTGCAACATTGCAAGCTCCTGATATGACTGCAACACCAAAGGCCTAGAGCTGTCATTCAGATCTCCCTGTGATAATTTTGCATCTTTTATCGCTCGCTCGCTATTAATATATCAATGAATTTTTCCAAGTTACCAAAAGCTTTAGCAATTTTCACATTATTGACTGTTTAAGAAGCTGCAAAACTTAGACCGAAACCAAGAGCAGCGTTTGTTTTCTCGTCTAGTGTTTCATTGTTATTAGCATATTTAATACAGTATTTTTTTTTAATTAGATTGTATAACTTGAATTTTAGCTTCTTTTTGAGATCATTACAAACTCTTTTGGGTTAGTTATAACAATAATCTAATATACTATGTTCCCATTCTGATGGAATAGCATGATTAAAAGAATATTTTACGGATCTCAATGTTTTGAATGCTTCCTTCTTTTTCTATTTTAGTAATTTCAATATGTTTCTGAAGAATAATTTTCATGAAATTATCAAAGGGGAGATCTTTCATGTCAAGAAGTCTATTTGTAAAAGAATTAAGGAAAAACTTGCTCATTCAGACAGTTTTTTTTTTTAAATGAGCCGAATTTTAATTAAGCTTATGTGACTTTATAAAAGCAGAAGATAACTGGGAAACAAAAGAAGAATAGGAAAACTTACCGGGGATATTTAGAAGGTATCCACTTGTGCAATAACATTACAGTTAACATGTATACCTTGAGTATACCTGGAGAGGAGTTTCGTGTGATCAACCAGGCTGTTACTGCTGGCCACACGCAGACTGATGTACGAACCACAGCCCGGCCGGTGAGGTACTGACTTTAGGTACCTGTCCAGTGCTTTCTTGAAGAAAGCCAGGGGTCTAATGGTAGTCCACCTTATGTATGCCGGGAAGCAATTGAACAGACTTAGACCCCTGGCACTTATTATGTTGTCTTTCAGTGGCGCCCCTGCTTTTCATTGGGGAAATGTTGCATCTCCTGCCGAGTCTTTTGCTTTCATAGGGAGTGATTTTCGTGTGCAAGTTTGGTACCAAACCCTCTAGGATTTTCCAAGTGTATATTATCATGTATATTTAACGCCTGCGTTCCAGGGAATACAAATCAAGGGACTTCAACCGTTCCCAGTAATTTAGGTGCCTTATCGTACTTATGTGTACCGTGAAAGTTCTTTATATAGTCTCAACATCAACAATTTCACCTGCCTTGAAAGAGGCAGATAGTGTACAGCAGTATTCCAGCCAAGAGAGAACAAGCGATTTGAAGAGAATCATCATAGGCTTGGCGTCCCAAGTTTTTTCTAGAAATCGTGGTAGATACGTTGTTCTGGTCTTTGAAAGTGAGGGCCTCTGACATTATCACTCCCATGTGTTTCACATTACTTTTTCGTTCTATTGTATAGTTAGAATTTGTTGTATACCCTGATACAGTATTAATTTCCTCAAGTTTTCCATATCTGAGAAGTTGAAATTTCTCTTCATTGAACTTCACATTGTTTGGAGTGGCCCATTTGAAGATTTGGCTGATGTCCACTTGGAGTCTTGCGGTGTCTTCGATGGAGGTCACTGTCATGGCAATTCGGCTGACATCTCAGTCTGTCAGATATGAGGATGAAGAATAGGATTGGAGCGAGTACTGTGCCTTGTGGAACAGAGCTTTTCACTATAGCTGCCTCAGACTTTACTCTTACTATTACTACTTGTGTTATATTTGTTAGGAAGTTATAGATCCATCTACCAACTTTTTCTGTTATTCCTTTATCACGTATTTTGTGCGCTATTACACCATGGTCACACTTGTCGAAAGCTTTTGCAAAGTCTGTGAATACTACATCTTTATTTTGTTTATTCTCTACAGCATCCAGGACCTTGTCATAGTGGTCCAGTAGCTGGGACAAGCAGAAGCGACCTGCTCTAAACCCGTGTTGCTCTGGGTTGTATATTTGATGGGTATCTAGGTAGTTGGCGATCTTGCTTCTTAGAACTCTTCCAAAGATTTTTATATGGGATGTTAGTGCTATCGGTCTGTATTTTTTTGCAATTGCTTTACTGCCACCTTTGTGTAGTGGGGCTATATCTGTTGTTTATAGTGAGTGTGGGATGACCCCTGTGACCATGCTCTCTCTCCAAAGAATGGTGAAAGCACGCGACACGGGCTTCTTGCAGATCTTGATGAACACGGAGTTCTATGAGTCTGGGCCTGGGGCAGAGTGCATGGGCATGTGGCATTTGTTGCCTTTTCAATGTCTTGTGGTGTTAGGATAATATCAGAGATTATTGAGATGACCAAATTTTTGGTCTCGGTCATAAAGAATTCATTTAGATTGTCGACCCTTAGTCTGGTTAACGCCTCGCTGTGAGGAAAACGTTCATTAGATAGAAGTGTTGGAAATATGAATGAATGGTTCACGAAATCGTAATGACACGATTGCAAACAAACCATACCACGGGTGGGGTTCGAACCCGCGGTCAGAGAGTCTCAAAACTTCAGACTGTCGCGTAAGCCACTGGGCCAGCTAGCTTCAATAAGCTAGCTTGTATGGTATGAATGAATGGTGGTGGTAGTTTGTAGGGCAGTATGCTTGATCTGTTAGGTGGGTGCATCGTTCCCGCCCACCCCAGCCCCCTCCTGCACCCGGCGGGAGGTGACGAGTGTCTCTCTGACCGGTTGTCAGTCACTTGAATTTCGGCTCCCATTAAATTTGTAAGTATTCATTCCATTCCTGTTTAATTTATTATATATTTGGGTTAATTTGGTTTAAAGAAGAGCTTCACTCTTGTTTAGGGATGTTTCACTAATTCTTCCTGTCCTGAGTTGAACTTACATAGTGTAACGTCATCATTTAATCCTCACAATTTCTTTTAAAGGTCGTACACCTATCATGTGAGTGATGCCGAGACGGTCGACACCATGCCCAGCCCTTCTAGGGCAGGGTAGGTGCCACAGCTGGAGCTTGCTACCATCTGCAGCTCGCAAGCCTGCCCTTCCCGTCAGCCTACCTGGGACGGAGAAGATGGCAGACCAGAGAGGCCTAGCTTCTCCCTATGAACCCCTTGTGGGTGGGGAATGTGGCTAGGCCGGGGATCAGTTGGTCCCAACGATGAGGGGGTACTTGTACCTCCTCCCATGGGAGACATAGGTCTCTGGTAATCCCACGACAGGGAGCCGGGTCGCCATCTGGAATAAACCCGGGCCGGGAGAATTCCCGGCGAATCAACACCTCCTCCTCCAGAGTGATTTCGAGGAATGGACACCATGCCCAACCCTTCTAGGGCAGGGTACAGCTAGAGCTTGCTACGAACTGAAGGTCGCAAGACTGCACTTCCCGTTAGCTTCCTTGGAGCGGGGAAGATGGCAGACCAGAGAGGCCTAGCTTCTCCCTACGAGTGGCTAGGCCTGGGGACAGTTGGTCCCAATGATGAGGGGGTACTTGTTCCTCAATAAGAGCATTGTGACTAGCCAAGGAGTTGAATCCATGCTGCTTTGGCCCGCCTCATGGTGAGAAAAAACACATGACGCTTTAGATCACTAGACTACACACTCCTTAAGAATGGCGCATCCAGCCAAGCTAGATGTTGTACCCGCCATCCAAGGACATACATTGGTGTGGGCGGATCTAAGCTAATTTCATTCTACTCCCTGTTTGGTGTTCTACCCCAACGAGCAGTACATTATATTATTGTACCCACGAACAAGTGGTATTGATCAATAACAACACTGCGACTATCCACGGAGTCGAACCCAAGCTGCTTTGGCCCGCCTCATGGTGAGCGAAAACACCTGATGCTTTAGACCACTAGATCACACAATCCTTAAGAATGGTGCATCCACCCAAGCTTGTTCGTGGGTACAATAATATAATATACTGCTTGTTCATCTAGTACAGCAAACAGGGAGTAGAATGAAATTAGCTTAGATCCGCCCACACAACCGTATGTCCTTGGATGGCTGGTACAACATCAAGCTTGGCTGGATGAGCCATTCTTAAGGATTGTGTGGTCTAGCGGCCTAAAGCATCATGTGTTTTCGCTCAAAATGAGGCGGTCAAACAGCATGGGTTCGACTCCTTGGCTAGTCGCAGTGTTGTTACTGATCAATACCACTCGTTCGAGTGTGTGTATATATATATATATATATATATATATATATATATATATATATATATATATATATATATATATATATATATATATATATATATATATGCAAAAGATCACAGTAAACAGGTGATATCAAAATATGCAAGACAACCACTATGAAAAAATAGAAGAATTCCAAGCGCTTTCGTGACTACTCACATTATCAAAGAACTATAATAGAAAACATGACAAGAAGGCTTATAAAGGGGCAAGACTACACCTCACAGTCACATCATACTAACAAAGACAACACCTCACAGTAGCGTAACATCTCACGACTCTGTGAAGAGGAACATAAGAAAGGACCTGAAACTCTTCCCAAGAATTAAGATTAGTCCAATTTATCATTAAATTCTTCCCAAATTATATAGCTCAATGTTAAAACAAAATATTCCCAATTGCCCTCAAATATTTTTTAAGTCTTATGATACACTTTTGAATAATAAAAAATTGCGCCTTACTAAAGCAGAAAAAATAAATGCAATAGTAATTTTGAAATAAACCGATTACCAAGATAAAATGAAAAACCTCCTAGATGATTTTGAAACCTATTCTAAACTTAGAAAGAATCCCTTAGAAACTGTTAACAGCAATTTCAATAAAACAATAAAACATCTACTGAAGGGCAAAGATGAATTAATTAAAAAATTTACTTCCACTAATCCATCTTTACCTTATATGTATGGATTAATAAAAACACACAAACCTGGTAATCCTGTTAGACCAATTATTAGCTCCATAGGTTCAGTTTCTTATAAACTTTCTAAATGGCTTGTTGATATTTTGAGCCCAATTGTTGGAAAAAAATATAATTTTAATGTTAAAAACAACTTAGATTTAGTTGATAAATTAAGCACCTTGACTGACTTAAATGATTTTAATATGGTTAGTTTTGATGTTACATCCTTGTTTACAAAAGTTCCATTTGATGATTTACTAAGTTTCTTATCTGAAGAACTGGTTAATTATGATTTACCATTGCCAGTTCCTACTATCATTAAACTTATTTAACTTTGTATTGTTGATGCAAAATTTGTATTTAATGATGAGTTTTACACTCAGAAGTTTGGTATGGCAATGGGAAATCCTCTTTCACCTGTTCTTAGTAATTTATATATGGAATTTTTCGAAACAAGATTGTTTAACACAATCCTTCCCAATAGAGCTAAGTGGTATAGATATGTTGATGATATTTTGTGCCTTATGCCTAAGAATGTAGACATAAACCATTTCCTTGGTAAATTAAATAGCTTAGCTCATTCTATAAATTTTACTGTTGAATTCGAAGTAAATAATTCATTGCCCTTTTAAAATCTACAGTAAAACTACAAATAATTGTTCCTATGTACACTATTATTCTTCACATCAAGATAGAGTAAAATTGTCGGTTTTCTCTTCAATGTTTTTGAGAGCTTTACGTATTTGTAGCCCAGAGTTCATAGATGAAGAAATCTCTAAAATTTATGAAATAGCTAATGATTTAAATTACCCAAGAAACGTAAATGATAAATCTTTTAAAATAGCTAGAAATACTTTTTTACAATCCAAAAAGGGACAACCAACCTTATTCAACCAAAAATATGTTGGTTCTTCCTTACCATGAAAACTTGGTTGATATGCCTTCCTTTCTTAAGAATTTTAATATCAAAGTTGTATTTAAAAATCTTGATACAGTAAAAAAAAACTTTTGATAAAAAATTCCCCCCAAAATGCTGATGGATGTGTCTATAAGATTCCTTGTAAAATATGCGATAAAGTTTATTACGGTCAAACTGGTAAAAGTCTTGAACTAAAATTAAAACAACATAAATATAGCATTAGAACTGGACAAGATTCTAATGCTCTATTTATTCATGTGAGAGATTTTAACCATCCAATTGATTTTCAAAATGCTGAGAAGGTTGTATCAAGCAAGTCCATGGTTGAGAGGAATATAATGGAATCATGTTTCATTAAAAGTAGTTTTGAAAATAATATAAATATTTCTATTGGTTTATATAAATTGGATTCATTTATAATTAATAAAATTTGGGAAGAATTTAATGATAAATTGGACTAATCTTAATTCTTGGGAAGAGTTTCAGGTCCTCTTCACAGAGTCGGGCGATGTATATATATATATATATATATATATATATATATACTAGAGCAAAGACAGCATACAGCAAGAAAGAGCTGTCTTGCGAGGAAAGCATGTCATTAATCCTATTGACAGCACTCTCGGAGCTTCACTTGGGTCCAACACCATCAGAGAGATTCTAAAGAAAAAAATAGCTGACTTAAAATGGATTTATGCATTGATCAGTATCTTGTGTATCTTTCTCTAAGTTAATCAGTCAATGCCCCAAATTGAAAGAGTATGATTTCTCTAAAAAGTAATTTAGAAAAAGTTCTAAACCTGACGAATCACACATATTTTTGGCAGAATTCGAGTTAAATTGAGCGGAATGAGCTTAAATACAAACTTTCACACACACACATATGGGTGTCTTTACTTGTAACAGCACCGTAAAACAAAAATTAGTTAAAAATTTTCATAAAGAATCTTTGGGTTGTGTATACTCCAGCCCTTGTTAAAGTTGTGGTAACTTTTATTTAGGATAAACTGGCAAATCTCTTGAGACCAGAGTTAAACAACATAAATATGCTATATCTAGTGGACAATAATCCAGTGCTTTGTGTATTCATGTAAGAGATACAGTCGCAGCCCAGCTCTGGTGGTGCGAGGGTGTGCGGTGCTCAGACCTGACCCCTGGGGGCAGTTTGCAGCACTTTGGTTTTCCAAACAACATGGAGACAGCCGGATAATGTATACATGGTGCACACTGGACTTCAGGTACGGTTGAAGGACGTTTCACGTACGTACACTTGGGTACGTTTGAAGAACGTCCCATTTGAGGCGGACCCGACGGAAATCAGTGCTGTTTTCAGTGTGTACGGAATGATACACGCAGCTACCCCTGGAAAGTGGAGTGAGGGGCCTTTGATGGGCCTATTTGAGGGGTCGTTCTCTTTGAAAATGACCTTGAGGCACCCTATACCGTCCTACGTTGTTCTACCAGACTTCAGGACTCAAGTGTATGTAACCTACATGTCGTGCCGATTAGGTAAAACTTGCGATTTTGGCTTAAATAGCAACGCTCACCTTGCCATATAAGACAAGTGAAAATTTGTGTATGCAATAATTTCGCCAAAATCATTCTGAACATAACGAAAAAAATATATTTCATTGTGTTTGTTTATTATTAAATTAATGTTAACGTATCTAAAATATATTTATTTGGGTTAGGCTAAATTAAATTGCGCTTGTTGTAATAAGGTTAGGTAGGTTTTCAAAGTTTCTCTTGGTACAAATTTATAAATTCTTACATTAACATAAATGCAGCGCAGGACGTGTCACCTGTGTGGCGCCTACGATCATGTGGCGGCTGACTGCATGTGGAGGACGGGACCCAGACAGGTTCCAGAACAACGAGTAGTGGAAGTGCAGGCGCAGAGGGAGGAATGGAAGGAGGAGACGCAACAGAACATAAGAACATAAGAAAGGAGGAACACTGCAACAGGCCTACTGGCCCACACCAGGCAGGTCCATGTCAAAACCAACCCACGAACAAAAACATTTGCCCATCATATCCCCAGCGGCACCCAACCAACCTTCACAACCCTCAAGCCTTCACAATCCTCCAAGTCCCGCTCAAATCTAACCCCTCTCCCATAATATTACAGAAGGAAGTAACACTGCAGCAGGCCAACCGGCCCACATTAGGGAGGTCCCCCTCAAACCCTAAACCAATCCCACAAACAAAAACACCTTTCCAACCCAACTTCTACTCCATCCATGGAACAAGCTCCGATAATCAGGGCACTACCAAAGAGCGAACTGAAGGAGCTGAAGCACCCGGTCCATCACCAGGGCACTGAAGGAGCCGAAGCACCTGGTCCATCACCAGGGCACTGAAGGAGCCGAAGCACCCGGTCCATCACCAGGGCACTGAAGGAGCCGAAGCACCCGGTCCATCACCAGGGCACTCCATCCATCACCAGGGCCGAAACTCTGGAGTGAGATTGTGGAGGCATCTGAGGTTGTTTGTCAGACTCTAACGCAGGAATCTGTTATGCCAGTGGTTGACTGTGATCACCATGAGAGTCCGGCAGAGGATGTACCATTGAAACAGATATTAAAGGAAATATTGGACGACCCTTTGCCGGTGCTAAGTATAAAAACTAATGATGGTTTGATAGATGCTGTGAATGTGGTGGAAAGTGTGGCGAGTGATAGTCTAGAGGAACAACACTTAATTATGGAAGATGTGCAGGTGGAGGTCCATCAGACCGAGAATGCAAGTAGTGTAGAAGTAATACAGAGGACACGTAAAAGGTCTGGCAACTCGTCAGGCAGTGAGGATGTGCTGACACTGGCGCAGAGGACCTGCAAAAAGCCTTTAGTGGAAGTTGCAAAAAAAGATCTAAGTTTGGTGCAAGAGCGGGGTACTTTCAAGGGAGGGAAGCAAATGGGTAAGCTGAGTAAAGGGAAGTCAGGGGTACAACTTCCACAGAGGCCTAAGGGCAAACCCTTGACATAGATTTCAAGTGTTTAACACTTAATGTAAACGGGTTGAGGGATGAAATCAAGAGGGCTTGGGTGGAGTGTACGTTGTGAAGGTATGGTGTGACAGTTGCTTTTATACAGGAACACAATTATTTACTTTTGAATGGCTACAAAGTGTTTGTAAGTTCATCCAGTAGATTAAAGGGGGTGGCGGTAGCGGTGGCGGTGTCAGGAGGCCCTTTCAAACATTTGCGATGGGAGGAGTGTAGGGGGTAGGCTGGTTAGAGTGGATGGGGAGTGGAGTGGAGTTAGGGTATGTTTTTTAGGGGTGTACATGCCGGCAGAGGTGACAAGGAAGGTGAAGGTGGATTTTGTTTGGGATTACATGATTTATGCATGTTGGGATTTGCCTAGTGTAACGATTGTTGGGGGGGGAATTTTAATTGTGTAATTAGAGAGAGGGATGTGGAGCCACGGGGTGGAGGTTGTGTTCTTCCAGCATTAAGGGACGTACTTAGGAGGGTAGGTTTGAAAGACGTGATTGGAGTGGGAGGTGCGGGTGAGCCTACTTTTGTTAGAAGAGTGTATGCGGCTAGACTAGACAGGATTTATGTAACAGGTAGCGTGGTAGTAGGGGGGGGGTGCAATATTTGGATGTGGGTTTTACAGATCATCGGGGAGTGTTGGTGGAGGTGGGGTGGGAAGGGGGTTGCAAAATTGTACAGGGTTTTTTGGAAATTAAATGTTCAGTTATTAAAAGGGGATTGTAAAAGGGAGGAATTTAGGGATTGGTGGGGCGGTTTTTGGATGGGGAGTAAGGAGGGGCAGCGCTTTGGTGGATTGGTGGGCAAATACAAGGAAGCCTAGCATCCAAGCTTACTATCAGAGGTTGGGAAGGGAAGAAGCAGGATGGAGATACGGTTTACAAAATTATATTGAGGGCCTCTTGAAAGACTGTTAAATGCGGGGAGGACATAGAATGACAGAGGAAATTAAGGCATTGAAAGATAGGTTGATGACTTTGCAGAATGAGAGGTTTGGGGCATGTAGAATGAAACCCGGAATGGATGATGTGTTGTGGGGGGATAGGCCCTCTCAATATGTTTTGGGGAAGTGTAAACAGAGAAGGGATAGAATGTCATTGGAGTATCTGGAAGTGGATGAAAACATGGGAAATTATGTGAAGGGTATGAGAATAACTTCCATGGTTTGCAAGGCACATGAGTAGTGGGGGGGGGGTATGGAGGAAAGGGGCAGGTTATTGGGAAAGATTAGGGAGAGGTTGAGTAGGGAAGATCGGGAGGGATTGGAGGGCAAGATCAATGAGAGGGAGGTGTGGGAGGCAGTGGAAGGGTTAAGTAAGGGCAAGGTTCCAGGAATGGATGGTTTGGCAAATGAATTTTAGAAGGAGAATTGGGACATTATAAAGGATTGTATGGTAGGTGTGATGAATGGTATGAAAGGGACAGGTGTAATGGGGAGGGACATGGGTATGGGGGTAATGGTATTAGTTAGGAAGGGGAAGGAAGGGGAAACTTTAGAGAATTATAGGACCTTTAGTTCTTATGAATACGGATTATAAAATATATGCTATAATTTTAGGTAATAGATTAAAAAGAGTGTTAGGGGGGATGGTGATAGAGGAGGGACAGGGGGGGATACCGGGAAGGGGTGTGGGGGAGGGACATGAACGTATAAAAGATTTCATAGATAGAGAGGTTGAGGGAGGAATACTTGCACTGGATTGGAAGGGAGCATATGATAGTGTGGAGCATGAGAGTATGTTTGGAATAATGGAAAGGCAGGGGTTTGGATTGGAAATGCTGGATTGGGTTAGGGCGTTATATGCAGGGGCAAGTGTGAGGGTGCAAATAAATGGTAGGTTGGGAGGGGTGGTCAGAATAGAAAGGGGTCTGCGACAGGGGACAACCCTGTCGCAGATTCTTTTTGCTTGCTTACAGGATCCATTTTACAGATTAGTGGGGGATGGGAAGGGGTTGGGGGGAGGGATAAGGGGATTAGAAATGTGGTGGGATATATAGATGACACCACGGTGTTAGTGTGTCACGATACGGGGTTGGTTAACATAGGAATTCATATCAAGTTTTTCTGCGGTGCAACTGACATGAGGGTTAATGGAGCCAAATCCATATTGTTGGAGTTAGGAACTTGGGTGGGGGGTGGGTTGGGTAGCAGGTATGGGTAGAAAATTGTGGACAGGGTGAAAGTATGTGGTATTGTTTACATGAGGAACAGGGATGAGGCGAGAGAGGTGAATTCGAGGAATGTGGTTAAAAGTGCGACAGAGCGGTTGAATAGTTGATGGGGGGGAGAGATAACGTTGCGGCAGAGGGTCATTGCGGTTAATAACATGATATATGGTAGACATTGGCTCAGGAAGGAAATAGTTAGGAAGAGGGTAATTTCAGGAGGTTTGGGTTTGATATGGCTGGAAAGGAGATTGTTGTGCATGTATGTGAAACGTTGTGTGGTAAGGAGGGGAGGGTTGGGGAGGAGAGGTGAGGTTGGGATGGAAGGGGTGCTGCGGGAAGTAGGTGAGTGTTGGGGTGCGAGGGAACTGGGGCAATGCAGAGATTGGCTACGGTGCTTGTTAATTATAAGTGAGAAAGGTTGAGCGTTGCGGTTATAATGAGGTTTGGTGCTGGGGAGGCGGTGGAAGGGAAGGTGCTTTATCCGGTATATGACTGGAAGGGGATATGGATGGGGTTCCGGGATCTGCGGTTGCAGGCGAGGGACCGGGAGCTGATGTTTTGTTTTTTACATGGGGCAGTGGCGTCATGGGAGAATTTATTCCGTATGGGTTTGGCGAAAGACGGGAAGTGTGAGAAGTGTGGCTGGCCTGAGTCGGCTCTGCATGAGGTATATTTTTGTGAAACTTTGGATGGGGTTCGTAGGTGGATGGGAGGGGTCTTAAGAGGTTTGGGGGAGGGGTATACCCTTGTTATGGGCTATTTACTTGGATTTGAGTTGGGTTAGACATAGGGATAAAAAGGGTTTACTGTACAGTATGGTGGACTTTGTGTACATGTCGTGGAAATTAAGGGACGTGAGTGTTAGGGAAAGGATGGGGGCTGTGGCGGCTCGTATATATCGCACTAAGTGCAGGAATCGTTTGATATATGGGAGGGAGTGGGATTCAATATTTTCAGAGGATTACAGGAACTTGAGTGTGCAGGGTTTATTGGGAGACAGATAAGGTCTTGAAAGGGCTTGACAGAGGCGCTGGTGGAGCATTTTGTAGGTGTGGTGTGGTGGAGTGGAATAGGTAGACAGGTAGATAGGGTGGTTAGTCCCTTCGGGGACAGATGACATCACAATTGGGGGACCGGGTGACTGTCTAGATTAATAGTGTGTTGGAAGGGGATTTTGTGTGGTGGTATGAATGAGAGGTTGGAGCCTTTTGTAGGGGGGAGGGGGGAGTATGGGGTTTTGCAGGAGTTTGGCCGGATCCTCTGGTGCTGGGGGGCATGGTGTGGTTTGGTATGGTGTGAGTGGTAGTGACAGTGGTATGGATGTCTTGGACTATACTTGGTACAGAGATGGTACAAACAAGGGTAGTAGTCTCCGTGGAGTTAAGGACTCTGGAAACATTGTGTGGTAGAATATTATTTTGTGCTCACTGTAAATTTTATTTGCAGTCTTCACTGCATAGTATTAGGACTAGAGCCAATGTTGTTGTGGACTCTGTATGGCATTTTTTGGGTTTATGTTATTTGTGGACTCTGTATTTATTTATAAGGGGAAAGGGGACAAGAGTTCACTGGTTGTAGAGGTTAATGGTTTATGGGTATAATTTTCTGATATATTCACTGCTTAATCAAAGAAAATTGCTGTTGTACAATTTGTAACATGTATTTTGCATGTTTATGAACTACAAATGTATATTTATTGGAAAATAATAAAATGTAAAAAAAAAATTCTACAATTCAACGAAATATTTTGACATCATCTCTTATCAAGCATAAAGCGCAACTTATTTCAAATTTGAGTTTTGAAATATATGAACATGATAGTTTTATAATCCAAATATTGTTCATTATTATAGAGGTAAAAATAATTTTTCGCAAATAACACTGGTCAACAACCATGCTACCGAGACCAGAGTAGCAATTTCCAACTAATTTTAGGTCACTGATAATGAATATCATGGTTAAAATTGCTTGTTAGCTCTACTTTTCAATATAGAGCTACGTGTCACAACAGGTTGCAACAGGCTTGCGGCAGTGTGTTTCTTACCACACTCACAGTCTCACTGACCTTCATTATTGTTCCAGCAGTCATGGAAGGTGGTTGTGCTCTCCAAGTTTATATTTTGAGGTGAAAGGTTGGTGATTTTCTTAACCAAACACGTCTTCAACAGTGGAATCTCGTAGCAGCTGATGTGAAGATTTCAAAATTTCGTGACTGTCAGCAGCAGTTCAACGAATGATTCTTAATGGAATGTGATTTAGTGTCCTGCAACAATAATAATGGTCTGATGGAAGCACTTGGCATCGACTACGAACCCAGTCACTGGAGGCTGTTCATAGATTCATTAAAAACAAGTCTGAAAGTTGTCTTGCTGCATAACGGCAACAGTATACCATCAGTTCCTGTGGGCTATGCAACACATATGAAAGAAACTTATGAGAATATAAACCATATGTTGCAATGCATAAAATATGATGAAAATCAATGGCAGCTCTGTGGTGACTTAAAGGTTATTGCTCTTGTGATGGACTTGCAGGGCGGATACACCAAGTACTGAATGGGACAGCAAGAGGTTGCCACTACATCAGGAGAGACTGTCCACCACTACATCAGGAGAGACTGGCCACCACTACATCAGGAGAGACTGGCCACCACGTCAATCATTGGAGTCTGGGATGAACAATGTTCAACATCCACCTCTCATTGTACCAAACAAAATTTTGCTACCACCAATACACACAAAACTGGGACTCATGAAAAACTTTATAAAAGCTGTGAACAAATCCGGTCAGGGATTCAAGTATTTAACTAAAAAATTCCCCTCACTGAGCGACGCTAAGATAAGAGAGGGAGTCTTCAATGGTCCTCAGATTCGAGAGCTTTTAAAAGATGGTGACTTTGAATCAGACCTTCATGGGGAGGAGAAAGCTGCTTGCGAAGCATTCAAGTTAGTGGTGAAGGGATTTCTGGGAAACAGAAGGGAAGGCAACTATGAAGAATTGGTGGAACACCTCATCAAGGCTTACAAGAACATGGGATGTAACATGTCACTTAAAATCCACTTTTTGGACTCACATTTAAACTTTTTTCCAGCAAACTGTGGGGCAGTTAGTGACGAATATGGTGAAAGGTTTCACCAAGATATTTCAACCATGGAAAAATGGTACCAGGGTAAATGGGGTACAAGAATACTTGCAGACTATTGCTGGACATTGGCAAGAGATGATTCTTCAGCCCACTATTAGCGTCAAGCAAAAAGGCAGAGAGTAGGTACGGATTAGAGTTTAAAACATACTGACACTTAGTGTACGTTATTATAAAATAATCAAATATTACATGTCTCGTATCTTTAAACCTATATCCAATAAGCATTTTTCAAGGTGGTTTGAATTCGGGACATGAAAATACATAGAAATTAACTAATCTCATTAAGAAGCATACAACTTCTCAAAAATTGTTGACCAGTGTAATACAGTGTGTCTTCATTGAGAGACGAACAATTTAACTTGATATTGGAGAAATGTATGTGTGGGACAGATTTGTGAGGTATTATCACCTTCTCTGAGTGAGGTGCCATTTCAGTCTTTAACGTTTAAAATATGCTTATTTTGCTTCACTTTCCTATTACTCTGACGACGTGTGTGTAAGCACATGAAAGCCCTTGGTTTTCTTTCCTATTTTCACTGTGGTATTTTTTAAATTGCAATCATGCTTTTTATTGTGATTTCTTACACACACACATACACACACACACACACACACACACACACACACACACACACACACACACACACACACACTAATTATTGTAACCACGAACGAGTGGTATTGATCAATGACAACACTGCACTAGCCAGGGTTCGAACCCATGTTGTACTGGCCCGTCATTGTGAGCGAGAATCACATGACGCCTTAAACCACAGGACCACCCAATCCTACAAGAACCAAGCACCCAGCGACACTAGGTGTGTCACTCTTGGTCCGAGGACATACGGTAGTGTGGGAGCTTTCAAGCTAATTTCAATCTCATCCCTCGTAGGCTAGTACACCAAACAGGGATGAGAATGAAATTAGCTTGAAAGCTCCCACACTACCGTATGTCCTCGGACCAAGAGTAACACACTTAGTGCCGCTGAGTGCTTGGTTCTTGTAGGATTGGGTAGTCCTGTGGTTTAAGGCGTCATGTGATTCTCGCTCACAATGACGGATCAGTACAACATGGGTTCGAAATTTTCTCTTAAACGTTTGAAGATATATATTTTTTCATTTGTGTTAATATAAAAATTAGTAATTTTTTTACCAAAACAACCTTAGAAAACTTAAATAACCTTATAATAAAAAGCGTAATTTAATTTAGCCTATTCCAACTAAATATATTTTAGATATGTTCACAATAATTTAATGATAAACAAACAATGAAATGCATTTTTTTCGTTAGGTTCAGAATGATTTTTGCGAAATTATTGCATACACAAATATTTGATTGCCTTATTCGGAAGATGAGCAATGCTATGTAAGCCAAAATTGCAAGTTTTACCTATTCGGCACGACATATATATATATATATATATATATATATATATATATATATATATATATATATATATAGCAAGTGAGAGGTATATGGAGAGAAAAAGAGAGGTTAAGAGAGTGTTGAAGCATTGTAAAAAAAGAGCAAATGAGAGACTGGGTGAGATGTTATCAACATCTTTTGCTGAAAATAAGAAAAAGTTTTGAGTGAGATTAATAAGTTGAGAAAGCCTAGGGAACGAATAGATATGTTAGTTAAAAATAGGAGAGGAGAGTTATTAAACGGGGAGTTAGAGGTATCGGGAAGATGGAGGGAATATTTGGATGAATTGTTAAATGTTGATGAAGATAGGGAAGCCGTGATCTGTATAGGGCAAGTAGGAATAACATCGTATAGAAGTGAGGTAGAACCAGTTGTGAGTGTGGAGGAAGTGCGTGGGGCAGTGGGTAAAATGAAAGGAGGTAAAGCAGCTGGGATTGATGAGAAAAGATAGAAATTTTAAAAGCAGTTTGGGATATAGTTTTGGAGTGGTTAGTGTTTTTATTTAATAAATGTATAGAAGAAGGTAAGGTACCTACTGATTGGCAGAAAGTATGCATAATTCCTTTGTATAAATACATGTGACAAAAGAGAATGTAAAAATTATTGAGAAATAAGTCTGTTGAGTATACCTGGTAAAGTGTATGGTAGAGTTATTACTGAAAGAATTAAGAGTAAGACGGAGAGCAGGATAGCAGATGAACAAGGGGGCTTTAGGAAGGGTAGGGGGTGTGTAGACCAAGTTTTTGCAGTGAAACATATAGGTAAACATTGTTTAGATAAGGGTAAAGAGGTTTTTGTGGCATTTATGGATTTGGAAAAGGCATATGATAGGGTAGATAGGGGGCAATGTGGAAGATGCTGCATATGTATGGAATAGGAGGTAGGTTATTGAATGCAGTGAAGAGTCTTTACGAGGAGAGTGAGGCTCAGGTCAGAGTACGTATGTAGGAGAGAGGGAGATTATTTCCCAGTAAAAGTAGGCCTTAGACAGGGATGTGTGATGTCACCGTGGTTGTTTAATATATTTATAGATGGAGTTGTAAGAGTTGTGAATGCTCAGGTGTTGACAAGAGGTGTGGGGTTTAAAGATAAAGAATCTAACACAAAGTGGGAGTTGTCACAGTTGCTCTTTGCTGATGACACTGTGCTTATGGGAGATTCTGAAGAGAAGTTGCAGAGGTTGTTTGATGAGTTTGGTAGGGTATGTAAAAGAAGAAAATTAAAAGTGAATATAGGAAAAAGTAAAATGATGAGGATAACAAAAAAATAGGTAACGGAAGAATGGATATCAGATTGGAGGGAGAGAGTATGGAGTAGGTGAATGTATTCAGATATTTGGGAGTGGATGTGTCAGCAGATGGGTCCATGAAGGATGAGGTAAATCATAGAATTAACGAGGAGAAAAAGGTGAGTGGTGCACAGAGGAGTTTGTGGAGACAAAGAACTTTACCCATGAAAGCAAAGAGGGAAATGTATGAGAGTATAGTTATACCAACGCTCTTGTAAGGGTGTGAGGGGTTTTGAATGCTGCAACAAGGAGAAGGCTGGAGGCAGTGGAGATGTCATGTCTAAGGGCGATGTGTGGTGTGAATATATTTCAGAGAATTCATAGTTTGGAGATTAGGAGGAGGTGTGGGATTACCAAAACTATTGTTCAGAGGGTTGAGGAGGGGTTATTGAGATGGTTTGGACATTTAAGAGAGGACTGAATGAAATAGAATGACTTCGAGAGTGTATAAATCTGTAGTGGAGGGAAAACGGGGTAGAGGTCGGCCTAGGAAAGGTTGTACGAAGGGGGTAAAGGAGGTTTTGTGTGCGAGGGGCTTGGACTTCCAGCAAGCAAGTGTGAGCGTGTTAGATAAGAACGAATGGAGACAAATGGTTTTTAGGACTTGACGTGCTTTTTGAGTGTGAGCAAGGTAACTTTTATGAAGGGATAAATATAAGAATAAGTATGCCTCTGGCAAGACAGTGATGGAGTGAATGATGATGAAAGTTTTTGTTTTTCGGCCGATGTGTTAATATATATATATATATATATATATATATATATATATATATATATTATTGTAACCATGAACAAGTGGTGTTGATCAATATCAACACTACGACTAGCCAAGGATTCGAACCCATATTGTTTTGGCCCTCCTCACGGTGAGCGAAAACCACATGACGCTCTAACCCACAAAACCATCAAATCCTACAAGAATCACACATCCAGCAGAGCTAGGAGTTTTACCGTGATCCAAGGACACGGTGGTGTGGAGTGCCTCTGAGCTAATTCCATTCTACTCCCTGTTTGGTGTACTAGACTAAAAGAACAATATTTTATATTATTGTAACCACGAACAAGTGGTATTGATCAATGACAACACTGCTACTAGCCAAGTATTCGAACCCATGTTGTTTTGTCCCGCCTCATGGTGAGTGAAAACCACATAATGCTCTAACCCACAGGACCACCAAATCCTACAAGAATCACACATCCAGCAGAGCTGGGTTAGAACGTCATATGGTTTTCGCTCTTCATGAGGCATGCCAAAACAACATGGGTTAAAATCCTTGGCTAGTCGCAGTGATGATATTGATCAGTACCACTTGTTCGTGGTTACAGTAATATAAAATGTTGCTCATTGAGGCTAGTACACCAAACAGGGAGTAGAATGACATTAGCTCAAAGGCACCCACAGGCCACACCACCGTATATCCTCGGATCACGGTAAAACACCTAGCTCTACTGGGTGCATGATTCTTGTAGGATTTCGTGGTCCTGTGGGTTAGAGCGTCATGGGGTTTTCGCTCACCATGAGGAGGACCAAAACAACATGGGTTCGAATCCTTGGCTTGTTGCAGTGTTGTTATTGATATATGAATCCACGAACGAGTGGTCTTAAGTAAATAACAATACTGCAACTGGCTGGGAATCGAACCCCTGATATTTTAGCAAGTCTTCCGGGCTTCCCGGGAGACGATCAGCGAGGAATTTTGGAAAAGCGAAAAGCGCGCTTCTCGTTAGGGCTCCCTGTAGAGCGGGACGAGGGAGGACGTGTTGACCGAGGAGGAGGAGGAAGAGGGCGTCAGTAGCCCTGAGACTCGTGTAGAGTGTAGATGTACGCTCTGTCCGCCTGATCCTGGTGCCTGCTCGCTAGATCATAGCTGTGTTCTGGTATCCACTATGAGCGTGTTCCTACTTTCACCGTAACCAAATTAGCGAGTCAAGATTGATTACATTTCTTCTTCAAAGAGAAAAATAGTGGTATTATTATTTTCTTCCACCTCTTGTACATATAATTACTAAGAGTTTCACATTTACGGGAATGTTACTAATAGTGTGAGACGGAAAGTGCTAGTGCTTTGCATATATTGGTTCATGTTACTTGTGGATGTTGTGTTTAACGATCATTGTTGCTGTGTTACTCCAAGTGTCTCTCAGGCTTCTTCTGAGTTGCTCAACTTTGGACCTTTTTATAATAAAATATTAATTATTAAATAGTTGAGTCTAGTTAATACATGAACAGTGAGGGTGCCGGTCCTCACTTGAGCAGCTGAGCTCCGGTAAGTGATTCTACCCCAGCTGAGACATAGCTAAGAGAATAAGTGCTAATATGAACACATGTCTGTAACAACAATAAATGTCGTTCACATTCAAGAAAGGTAAGTAACTATTACTGTTGCCAGCTCTAGTTCACATACACTGCTTCTCTGACTAGTTCACATACACTGCCTCTCTGACTAGTTCACATACACTGCCTCTCTGACTAGTTCACATACACTGCCTCTCTGACTAGTTCACATACACTGCCTCTCTGACTAGTTCACATACACTGCCTCTCTGACTAGTTCACATACACTGCCTCTCTGACTAGTTCACATACACTGCCTCTCTGACTAGTTCACATACACTGCCTCTCTGACTAAATCCCTTCAAGGAAGAGCGCAGTGACGCTGTTGAAAGGCTTTTGATTTAAGGAGTTGAATATTTCCTCCCCTCCCTCGAATCAAACCTGATTGCTTTCCACATCTCACTTGCTATATGACCTCGACTGGTATGGCACTTTCCTCTGAAAGTAATAAGTTTAAATTTAAAGACAGTAGCGACCTCTGGGATTTATACCCGAAATTCCACTTGATAATTCTAAGCCAATATACATGAACATGCTCAGACATATTAGGCAATTATTGTGTATATGAGTTTGTTTATCAAAATTATTTCTACACCAAAAACTAAACAGATAACAGCTAAAAAAAAGACGAAAATATTTTTTCCCAATAAATGTGACTAAAATGCTTCTGGCAGAGAAACTTATGCTTGTGAGGCTGAAATTTATAACAAAACAACTTCTTAGGGATTTATAAAACATATGTATCCAAATTTAAGTTATAAAGTGAACATGTGAAGAAACTGTAATATAATTTCAGAACTGCAGTTACAGCCAACAACAAGCGAAACTGAAGGTGAATATTATTCAGTCTGTGCTACGAGTTACCTATAAGTATCAGTCTATGTCCTGAGTCCCCTCAAAACATCAGTCTGTGCCCTGAGTCCTCTCCAAACACTAACCAGTGTTTTGAGTCACCTCCAAGCATCAGTCTGCGTTCTGAGTCTCCCTCCAAGCATCAGTCGGTGTTCTGAGTCATTCCAAGCATCAGTCGGTGTTCTGAGTCCCCTCCAAGCATCAGTCGGTGTTCTGAGTCCCCTCCAAGCATCAGTCGGTATTCTGAGTCATTCCAAGCATTAGTCTGTGTCCCGAGACACCTCCAAGCATCATTCTATGTCCTGAGTCCTCTCCAAGCATCAGTCTGTGTCAGAGTCACCTCTAAGCATCATTCTATGTCCTGAGTCCTCTCCAGGCATCAGTCTGTGTCAGAGTCAACTCCAAGCATCAGTCTGTGTCAGAGTCACCTCCAAGCACCATTCTATGTCCTGAGTCCTCTCCAAGCATCAGTCTGTGCCAGAGTCACCTCCAAGCACCATTCTATGTCCTGAGTCCTCTCCAAGCATCAGTCTGTGTCAGAGTCACCTCCAAGCATCAGTCTGTGTCAGAGTCACCTCAAAGCATCAGTCTGTGTCAGAGTTACCTCCAAGCATCAGTCTGTATCAGAATCACCTCCAAGCATCAGTCTGTGTCAGAGTCGCCTCCAAGCATCAGTCTGTTTCAGTCACCTCCAAGAATCAGTCTGTGTCAGAGTTACCTCCAAGCATCAGTCTGTGTCAGTCACCTCCAAGTATCAGTCTGTGTCAGAGTTACCTCCAAGCATCAGTCTGTGTCAGTCATCTCCAAGTATCAGTCTGTGTCAGAGTTACCGAGTTACCTCCAAGCATCAGTCTGTGTCAGAGTTACCGAGTTACCTCCAAGCATCAGTCTGTGTCAGAGTTACCTCCAAGCATCAGTCTGTGTCAGAGTTACCTCCAAGCATCAGTCTGTGTCAGGGTTACCATCAAACTTTAGTCAGCTTCCGGGGATGGGATGATCGAGGAATTCTCCAACATAGCTTAAATTCTTCCCAAAATTTATTATTATATATATATATATATATATATATATATATATTTGGAAAATATAACAGTAAAAAATGCATGTCTTCAGAGAAATAGGGAGAAGAAGAAGAGGCAAAAGAAGGACATTTTACACGGTACGAGGTGAGGTGCTACCTCACCCACATTGTGACATGTGAGGTAGCACCTCACCCACAGTGTGACATGTGAGGTAGCACCTCACCCAGAGTGTGACAACTGGGTGAGGTACTACCTCACCCAGAGTGTGACAACTGAGTGAGGTGCTACCTCACCCACAGTGTGACAACTGAGTGAGGTGCTACCTCACCCACAGTGTGACAACTGAGTGAGGTGCTACCTCACCCACAGTGTGACAACTGAGTGAGGTGCTACCTCACCCAGAGTGTGACAACTGAGTGAGGTGCACCCACCCAGAGTGTGACAACTGAGTGAGGTGCTACCTCACCCACAGTGTGACAACTGAGTGAGTGCTACCTCACCCAGAGTGTGACAACTGGGTGAGGTACTACCTCACCCACAGTGTGACAACTGAGTGAGGTGCTACCTCACCCACAGTGTGACAACTGAGTGAGGTGCTACCTCACCCAGAGTGTGACAACTGGGTGAGGTACTACCTCACCCACAGTGTGACAACTGAGTGAGGTACTACCTCACCCACAGTGTGACAACTGGGTGAGGTACTACCTCACCCAGAGTGTGACAACTGTGTGAGGTACTACCTCACCCAGAGTGT
Organism: Cherax destructor; assembly: GCA_009830355.1. Classification (NCBI taxonomy): domain Eukaryota; kingdom Metazoa; phylum Arthropoda; class Malacostraca; order Decapoda; family Parastacidae; genus Cherax; species Cherax destructor. The sequence goes on from WNWK01002676.1 coordinate 187,532, forward strand.
GACAACTGAGTGAGGTGCTACCTCACCCAGAGTGTGACAACTGGGTGAGGTGCTACCTCAGAGTGAGGCAACACCTCACAAAGTGATGTGATAATTAAAAGTACCTTGTAGAAAGATTCACTTTGAAGTTTGTTTTACTCGGTGAGAAGGTGACACCTCAGTGAGTGACTTGTCACCTTCTTTAGGCTCAGTGAGTGACTTGTCACCTTCTCTAGGCTCAGTGAGTGACTTGTCACCTTCTCTAGGCTCAGTGAGTGACTTGTCACCTTCCTGGGCTCAGTGAGTGACTTGTCACCTTCTCTAGGCTCAGTGAGTGACTTGTCACCTTCTCTAGGCTCAGTGAGTGACTTGTCACCTTCTCTAGGCTCAGTGAGTGACTTGTCACCTTCTCTAGGCTCAGTGAGTGACTTGTCACCTTCTCTAGGCTCAGTGAGTGAGTCACCTCTCAGGCTGTGAGTGACCGTCATCTCTAGGCTCAGTGAGTGACTTGTCACCTTCTCTAGGCTCAGTGAGTGACTTGTCACCTTCTCTAGGCTCAGTGAGTGAGTTGTTACCTTCTCTAGGCTCAGTGAGTGACTCGTCACCTTCTCTAGGCTCAATGAGTGACTCGTCACCTTCTCTAGGCTCAGTGAGTGACTCGTCACCTTCTCTAGGCTCAGTGAGTGACTTGTCACCTTCTCTAGGCTCAGTGAGTGACTCGTCACCTTCTCTAGGCTCAGTGAGTGACTTGTCACCTTCTCTATGCTCAGTGAGTGACTTGTCACCTTCTCTAGGCTCAGTGAGTGACTTGTCACCTTCTCTAGGCTCAGTGAGTGACTTGTCACCTTCTCTAGGCTCAGTGAGTGACTTGTCACCTTCTCTAGGCTCAGTGAGTGAGTTGTTACCTTCTCTAGGCTCAGTGAGTGACTCGTCACCTTCTCTAGGCTCAGTGAGTGACTTGTCACCTTCTCTAGGTGTTGAATAAATTCACTTTGTAACATAATAAAAAAAGGTGCTCATCTTACCTCTTCTTCCTCTTCCTCTGAAGATGTGTGCATAAGCACATGAAGCGCTCAGATTTTTCTATTTAATTTTTTCACTGCGGTTCACGAATGGATCCAGGGAAACCGGTTAGCTGGACTTGAGTCCTGGAGGTGGAAAGTACGGTACCTGTACTCTGAAGTAGGGGTGGGGATGTTGCAGAGTGAAGAGGCATCTCATCTGTAGTGTCGGTAAGCTTCTGGTAAGACGGTGATTAAGTGAGTGATGATGAAAGTGTTTCTTCTTGGTGGGAAACGGCCGAAGTGTTTAAAAATCATTTTTTCAATCACGCTTTATAATAGACTTAGCATTGTTATGGAGCCAATACTGTGTAGCTCTAACATTATCTTGGTTTATGTATTGGCATGGTATTAGCATCGTCGTGGTCTTAACATCGTCGTGGTCTTAACATCGTCGTGGTCTTAACATCGGCATGGTCTTAACATCGGCATGGTCTTAACATCGGCATGGTATTAACATCGTCGTGGTCTTAACATCGTCGTGGTCTTAACATCGTCGTGGTCTTAACATCGGCATGGTCTTAACATCGGCATGGTCTTAACATCGTCGTGTCTTAACATCGGCATGGTCTTAACATCGTCATGGTCTTAGCACCGTCATGGTCTTAACATCGTCGTGGTCTTAACATCATCGTGGTCCTAACATCGTCGTGGTTTTAACATCGGCTTGATCTTAACATCGTCGTGGTCTTAACATCGTCATGGTCTTAACATCGGCATGGTCTTAACATCGGCATGGTCTTAACATCGGCATGGTCTTAACATCGGCATGGTCTTAACATCGTCATGGTTTTAACATCGTCGTGGTCTTAACATCATCGTGGTCTTAACATCGTCGTGGTCTTAACATCATCGTGGTCTTAACATCGTCGTGGTCTTAACATCGTCGTGGTCTTAACATCGTCGTGGTCTTAACATCGTCATGGTCTTAACATCGTCGTGATCTTAACATCGTCGTGGTCTTAACATGGCCGTGGTCTTAACATCATTTTGGTCTTAACATCGTCATGGTCTTATCGTGGTTTTAACATCGCCATGGTCTTAACATCGTCGTGGTCTTAACATCGTCGTGATTTTAACATCGTCGTGGTCTTAACATCGTCGTGGTCTTAACATCGTCATGGTCTTAACATCGTCATGGTCTTCTCATCGTGATCTCAACATCGTCATGGTCTTATCATCGTGGTCTTAACATCGACATGGTCTTAGCATGGTCGTGGTCTTAGCATCGACATGGTCTTAACATCGTCGTGGTCTTAACATCATCGTGGTCTTAACATCGTCATGGTCTTAACATGGTCGTGGTCTTAACACTGATCAGTTGAACTTAGTGACGTCATAAGGCTGGTTCATCACTTACCACTATAATATACAAAGTTCCATTTCATCGTAATTATATTAACATGGAAAATATTCTTATTATCTTGTTTTGATGAAATTCAACTTATATTTACTACCAAAAAGTTTGCCTTTTGTTTGTTTTTTATCGGGAAGTTATAAAGTAAACTATGACAATAAATCAATGCGCTCTAAACCCTGAAGCTCTCAGAGCAAAACAGTTGAGGTAGATAATAGCGAAACTCCCTCGTAAACAAATGAGTGAACTGAAGGATTATATCCATATTCGTCTTGCTTTTGGAAAGACTTTTATGGAAAGTTCGATGTTTACACGAAATACGGTAACAGTTTCGTGGTCTTAAGTGTTCTTACCCTTAACATTGTCGTGGTCTTAAGTGTTCTTACCCTTAACATTGTCGTGGTCTTAAGTGTTCTTACCCTTAACATTGTCGTGGTCTTAAGTATTCTTACCCTTAACATTGTCGTGGTCTTAAGTGTTCTTACTCTTAACATTGTCGTGGTCTTAAGTGTTCTTACCCTTAACATTGTCGTGGTCTTAAGTGTTCTTACCCTTAACATTGTCGTGGTCTTAAGTATTCTTACCCTTAACATTGTCGTGGTCTTAAGTATTCTTACCCTTAACATTGTCGTGGTCTTAAGTATTCTTACCCTTAACATTGTCGTGGTCTTAAGTGTTCTTACCCTTAACATTGTTGTGGTCTTAAATATTCTCACCCTTAACATAGTCGTGGTCTTAAGTATTCTCACCCTTAACATTGTCGTGGTCTTAACATTCTTATAACTTTTGATTTAGAATTCTAATTCTGAGACTATGATTGCTGAAAAATAGTGACTTTTCAATAAAATCTTTAGCGCCGAGAGTCTAAGAATATGTTCGTAAAGGAAGTGATATACGGCAAATGAGATACAACCAGAAAAAGTTAATGGAACTCTGGACATAAATCTTGAAATTCAATTAATGTTTATATATAAAGTCAGAGGAATTGTCTGCGATCAGGACGAAATAACGTTATTGAAATCCTGAGCAGGGACTAGCAGGGACCCCTACCTAGGTGATGTGCTGCCTCGCTGTGTTCTTCATGGTGAAGAACAGTGTTCTACTGCCTTGCTGGTATTCTTCATGGTGAAGAACAGTGTTCTACTGCCTCGCTGTGGTTCTTCATAGAAAAGACCATTGATCTACTGCTGGTGTTCTTCTTGATGAAGAACAATGACCTGTCTCTATAGTGTTCATCATGACAAAGAACATTGAACTTTTGTCTCACTAGAGGTCAACTAAATGATGGAGATTAATCTGATAAAAGAACAACGAAGAACATATTTTGATGCATAATAATAGATCATAATTAGTAAGAACAGTGTTCTGCTGCAGTGTTCTTTTTGATCGAGAACAGTGTTATGCTGCCTAGTAGATGAAGAATAGCAGTTTGCCGTGTTATAAATGTTTAAAGAACAATTCTAGGATGCAAGACTAGTGTTCATCTTATTAGGAACAATGATCAAACACCTCAGTTGTGATCATCGTTATGAAGAACAGTGTTCTGGAATGTGATCCGTCGCCCCACTAGTGTTCATGAGAGTGAAGAACTAGTCTCACTACTGTTCAATAGGATGAACACTGAATTGCTTCCTTCTGTTCACCTTGCTTAACAACAGTGATCTGTTGTACCATAAATATTTATGACGATGAAGAACACAGATCAGCTGCCTCGCTACTGTTCAATTTGAAATATAACAAAGTTATTAGTGTTCAGATGTTATCATACTCAACAAAGGCACCAATTATCACCGTGGGCATAATTCGGGTGTTATCATAGTTATCACAAGCATAGATTATTACCTGTGCAGTTAATGTTACATCATAACAACATGAACATCGGTGGAAGATGTGGTAAATAGATCTTACATGCAGTGAACACTTTCTCCACACACAACGTTTCGCTGCTCTGTGTGCGAAACGTCGTTGTTAATGAGAAAAACAACTGTATTTTGGTGTCAGTATTTAGCATTCAAATGTCACCGGAAACAGTGATGAATATAATTAATGTTTGTCTACCACACAGTGGTCGACACTGTCATATATACTGTCTATCACACAGTGGTCAACACTGTCATATATACTGTCTACCACACAGTGGTCGACACTCATATATACTGTCTATCATACAGTGGTCAACACTGGCATTCATACTGTCTATCATACAGTGGTCAACACTGTCATATATACTGTCTACCACACAGTGGTCAACACTGTCATATATACTGTCTATCACACAGTGGTCAACACTGTCGTATACACTGTCTCCCACACAATGATCAACACTGTCACATAATCTAGCTGAAGCATCATCAATGACTCACCTAACAATAATCTTCCAATAGTAATAAATACATAATCTGGTCCTGTGTTGTACATCAATGTATTAGACTTTGTCTTGTTAATTATTTAGTTATACAATCGTTGCGAACGTCATACTGAAGATAAAATATGCATTTATTCTGTATATATATTTTTTATTTACATATATGTATATATATTCATATATGTGGGTTAGCCACAACAACTAACACATAGTGGATGGTAAGATAATTGTTACATATATGAGGATGTGAAACACAAGCCTTTTAAATGTTGCACTTTCTGACATAAGCCTTTTAAATGTTGCACTTTCTGACACAAGCCTTTTAAATGTTGCACTTTCTGACACATGCCTTTTAAATGTTGCACTTTCTGACACAAGCCTTTTAAATGTTGCACTTTCTGACACAAGCCTTTTAAATGTTGCACTTTCTGACACAAGCCTTTTAAATGTTGCACTTTCTGACACATGCCTTTTAAATGTTGCACTTTCTGACACAAGCCTTTTAAATGTTGCACTTTCTGACACATGCCTTTTAAATGTTGCACTTTCTGACACAAGCCTTTTAAATGTTGCACTTTCTGACAGGGATACAAATCATTTTTTTTTTACTCTCGAAATCCTTTATGGGAGAGAATCTTGATACACGGAACTGGATCTCTCCCCCTTCCCTTGAATCAAACCTGAATGCCTTCTATTTCTCCCAAGTGATGCTTAACCCTTACGTATATAGCGCTTTTGATTGAAAGCACTCTCTCTATGATCGTATGAGACTGTACAATAATCTTACAAACTTCAAGTTAAAGTCCGTACACAATCATCTTCACTGTGTCGTTATAATGAAAATTTTAATATTATTTAGTCTTATCTAGTTGAGGAAGCATGGAGTGAGACCGAGTCGTGGGGGCCATGACACGGGTCGCAGGGGCCATGACACGGGTCGCAGGGGCCATGACACGGGTCGCAGGGGCCATGACACGGGTCGCGGGGGCCATGACACGGGTCGCGGAGACCATGACACGGGTCGCGGGGGCCATGACACGGGTCGCGGGGGCCATGACACGGGTCGCGGGGGCCATGACACGGGTCGCGGGGGCCATGACACGGGTCGCGGCGGCCATGACACGGGTCGCGGGGGCCATGACACGGGTCGCGGGGGCCATGACACGGGTCGTGGGGGCCATGATAACTTAATAAATACACAGAAAGAAAATCGAATGAGTAAATAAATACCTTGAGTATATTTATCTTGTCTAGCCGTTGTTCTCATAAATGGTTCTCTAGCCACTGTTCTCATAAATGGTTCTCTAGCTACTGTTCTCATAAATGGTTCTCTAGCCACTGTTCTCATAAATGGTTCTCTAGCCACTGTTCTCATAAATGGTTCTCTAGCCACTGTTCTCATAAATGGTTCTCTAGCCACTGTTCTCATAAATGGTTCTCTAGCCACTGTTCTCATAAATGGTTCTCTAGCCACTGTTATCATAAATGGTTCTCTAGCCACTGTTCTCATAAATGGTTCTCTAGCCACTGTTCTCATAAATGGTTCTCTAGCCACTGTTCTCATAAATGGTTCTCTAGCCACTGTTCTCATAAATGGTTCTCTAGCCACTGTTCTCATAAATGGTTCTCTAGCCACTGTTCTCATAAATGGGTCTCTAGCCACTGTTCTCATAAATGGGTCTCTAGCCACTGTTCTCATAAATGGTTCTCTAGCCACTGTTCTCATAAATGGTTCTCTAGCCACTGTTCTCATAAATGGTTCTCTAGCCGTTTTTCTGATTAAACGTTTTCAAGGTGTTCCCATGAACGGTCTTCCAGATACTGTTCTTAAAACGGTGTTTCTGTTGTTCTTATAAATGGTCTTGCAGGCGTTGTTCTTAGAGAGAGAGAGAGACAGTGTATGAGTGTGTGAGAGTGAGAGAGTAAGAGTGAGTGAGTGAGTTATATAATTTAATAAAATTTTGACGTTCATGAGTGTTAGAGTTAACGTAGTCTTGTATTATAGCTACAGAACTGCAACAAACACTGGCTACATCTCCGTGTGCTAATCCATCCCACAGGATGGATAACACATTCCATGTAATATAAACTCTGAGTAGGACGACGAGGAAACCGTCAAGGATTTCACTTCGGGTTCAATATCTGAGCCTCAAAGTATTCATTCCATCTGAGGGGAAGTTAGTATTGCTTGGGAATTTCTATCTTCCCGAGTGGCCTGTCTCACATACACACAGACTGAGGCACAACATGGAAAAAAAAGGAATTTATATACATATAAATTCATACACATTCACGTTGAACAACTTCACTGTTGTTCCAAAACCCAACCAGAAGATAAGGAACCTTCATTACTTAACTGTGGCTTAGCAACACCAACTAAAGTTACTCTAACTCAAGATCATTTTGGTAAGATTAAACTACATTACATTATATTGTGTTTAGCCAAGGCAGACTAGGTCGCAAAGATAGTGTGGTACTAAATAAAAGAGCGGACACCACATAAATGAGCGGGAGGGAGTAAGAGGGAAGGAAAGGGAGGCTAGAGACTCAGGGAGGCAGAGGATGGTAGAAGGGATGCGGGAAAGGACCGGATAAATTGCTCTCTTTGCATATGAGTGCAAATGTTGTTGCAGCTGACACTGAGAAGACACGAGCGGTGACCAACAACTTGAGACCAGTGTCACTGCTGTCACTCACTGCTCAAATTATTTAAGCCAGTGTTCTCACAACACATGCTGGTTTATTTGCCACTGTGTGGCAAAGTTTGTTTTATGTTTCTCCATATACGACATTCCTACTGTAATGGACGATTTCATATCATATGAAAGCCGTTAATCGGTGTGGTATTTCACATCATTATTTATTTAAATTTAGCGTCTCCCACCACTCAAAACATTTTAAATTTGTGGGTTAGTTCAAATTAGTTTAAATCTTTGTTGATTAGTTGTTAACACTAGAAAAAACATTATTACCCGAAGAGATATTCCCAGCTTCCAATTAAACATTAATTGCGACATTTACCCATGATGTTTAAGAAAAAGACTCACGTCTTGACAAAACTCTTTCTCGTTAATTAAACATTCACTCACTGATGAAAGATTTACTCCTGAATAAAACTCAGACTTACTCCTAAACATTATGTTTTACCAGACCGTCGAACTTTTAACTCTGACTTCCTGATCAAGAGTCTCTTAGGTATGTATCGTTAACTCTCAAGTGAGAAGTGTAGTTGAGGTGAACACGGTTGACTTCCTTCCTAGTCTTACTGAAGTGTATGACACTTTCTTTATATTGTGACACTTTCCTTGATAAGTTGTGATATTTTTCTTAGATTTTGACGCTTTCCTTTGGCTGTTACTTTCTTCATTTATGACACTTTCCTCTAGCTGTTGCACTTTCCTTGTGACACTTTCCTTAGAATATAATACTTTCCTTAGAGTGTGACACTTTCCTTGAAGAGTAACACTTTCCTTACAGTGTGACACTTTCCATAGTGTGACACTTTCCTTAGAGTGTGACACTTTTCTCAGAGTGTAACACATTTTTCAGATTGCAACACATTCTTTAGTTTCTGACATTTTTCTTTAGCTGAGAATTTTGTGGGCGAAACGTCACTTCTTTCTACACTTTCCTTTTCGCCTTCGTGAGAAATGTGTCTCAGTATTGTGATACAGCGCTTACGAAACTTCGATATACAGAGTCAGTTGGGTTTGTCACCCAACTGACCTGATACATGAGTGTAGGTAGCTTTGTGTTTATTATAAGTTACCTAAGAGACCTGACATACGAGGGTTAACATCATGACCAGACAGTTTGACCAGGCAACATGACCAGAAACATGACCAGCCAACATGACCAGCCAACATGCCCAGTTAATATAACTAGCCAACGAGACCAGTTAATATAACCAGCCAACATGACGAGCTAAAATAACACGACTACTTGACCAGACTACATGACTGGTTGATATAAGCAGCCTACATGACCAGCCAACATGACCAGGCAACATGACGAGCTAAAATAACACGACTACTTGACCAGACTACATGACTGGTTGATATAAGCAGCCTACATGACCAGCCAACATGACCAGGCAACATGACGAAGCAACATAACAAAACATCATGACTGTAGTGATCATATAAGAACATAAGAAAGAAGGAACACTGCAGCAGGCCTACTGGCCCATGCGAGGCATGTCCAATTCTCCTATCGGCTTAAGACACTTAAGGAAGGAGCACGGCATCTGACGTAGTAGCACAAGCTAGTCAAGTCCGACTCACACCCACCCACATCCACTTATGTATTTATCTAACCTATTTTTAAAACTACACAACGTTTTAGCTTCTATGACAGTACTCGGGAGTTTGTTCCACTCATCCACAACTCTATTACCAAACCAGTGCTTTCCTATATCCTTCCTGAATCTGAATTTTTCCAACTTAAAGCCATTGCTGCTATTTACATCCCCTTTATTTATTCCTGTTTTCCATTTATACCCCTAATTCTACCCCTTTCTAGAGAGTGCAGATTCAAGGCCTCAGTCTATCTTCATAGGGAAGATTTCTGATACATGGAATCAACTTTGTCATCCTCCTCTGTACGTTTTCCAGTGCATTTATATCCATTCTGTAATACGGTGAACAGAACTGTGCAGCATAATCTAAATGAGGCCTAACCAAAGATATATAGAGTTGAAGAACAACCTGAGGACTTCCATTATTTATACTTCTTGATGTGAAGCCAAGGATTCTGTTAGCTTTATTGCGAACACTTATGCACTGTTGTCTTGGTTTCAGATTACTGCTAACCAGGACTCCTAAATCCTTTTCGCAATCAGTAATATTAAGATCTACATTATTTAGTTTATATGTGGCATTGTTATTATCCTGTTCAACATTTACAGCTTTCCATTTGTCTATATTAAACTGCATCTGCCACTTCTCCGACCACTGCATCAGTCTATTCAAATCATCCTGGAGTGCTCTAATGTCCTCATTAGAATGAATTGGACGGCCTATTTTGGTGTCATCAGCAAATTTGCTTATGTCGCTATTTATTCCCTCATTTATGCCGTTTATGTAAATTGTGAACAACAAGGGGCCCAACACTGACCCCTGTGGAACACTGCTTGTGATGTGCCCCCATTATGATTTCTCCCCATTTATGCAAATTCTCTGCTGCCTATTTGTCAACCATGCCTCTACCCAGGAAAAAAATTCTCCTCCTATTCCGTGTGCCTTAAGTTTCCTCAATAGCCTCTGATGTTGAACTCTATCGAAAGCCTTACTTAAGTCCATATACACAATATCACATTCAATACCATGATCTACCTCCTCAAATGCCTTAGTGAAAAAAGTTAGTAAATTCGTAAGACAGGAACGCCCCTTTGTAAAACCGTGTTGAGATTCAATAATCAATTTATGCCTTTCAAGATGGCTGCGAATTGCCTCGGCCATTATTGATTCCATAAATTTTCCCACTATGGAGGTAAGGCTTATTGGTCTATAGTTCGAAGCTAAGGACCTGTCACCTGCCATGTAAATAGGTATTACATTTGCCATTTTCCATTTGTCTAGCACTATGTCAGTTTGTAGTGATATATTGAAAAGATTTGCCAAAGGTATGGTAAGTTCCCCTTTACAATCCTTTAAAACCCTCGCAAACAGTTCATCGGGGCCTGGGGATTTGTTAGGTTTTAATTTCTCTATTTGTCTGAGGACCATGTCACTAGTTACCCCAATCGTGCATAGTTATTATCGTCCTGTTCTACATAATTTATTATTTCTGGAATTTCGCTTGTACCTTCCTGAGTAAAAACTGAGAGGAAGTAAGTGTTGAAAAGTTCACACATTTCCTTATCACTGTCAGTGATCTGACCTGAATTACTCATACGTGGGCCTATCTTGACTCTAATCTTACTTCTGTATACCTTAAAGAACCCTTATGGGTTAGTCTTTGAATCCCTTGCAACTTTAGCCTCATAATCCCTTTTTGCTTTTCTTATTCCTTTTTTTATTTTTCTCTTTAAGTAAATATATTGATTACTTAACTGCCTATCCCCTCTTTTGATATGCCTACATATGCCTCTTTTTTGAACAATGAGATGTTTTAATCTATTGTTTATCCATTTGGGACCATTTTTGTTAGATCTAATTTCCCTACTCAGAACAAAAGTTGTCTGGGCAGCTAGCACTATGCTCTGAAAAACGTCATATTTTCAACCAACATCACCTACCTGACCCATAGTCAGGTCATCCCAGTTTTGCCCACCCAGGTAATTTCTCAGTCCCATGAAGTCGGCTCTGGAGGATGGGACTTCAACGATAACGTGTACTGTATGTTACGCTAATACTTAGCTGATGGATGAATCCAAGATGTCGCAGCCACCACCAACACCTTCTCAGGGGATCCATATATTGCCACACTCTCCACAGGGCTGTATGGAAAAAATATCACATATGAGTACATAATTATTGCCCCAAAGGAGCGTATGTCCATATTTCAGTCTTAGATGGACTGAAAGGCGTTTTACTCACTGTTTTGGACTAAAAAGTCCACGCATAACCGCCGTCGTGGGTAAAAAATTGAATGTTCTTGAATACAAGAACTGCGCAGTTCCCTGTTTTAACCAGATCATCCAATTCTTACCTTGCTCGTGTAACTTTGAGCGATGGTGTTGGCTCCACCATATACGGCGGAAATGCTGTCTTGATTGTAGAATGCCGCTGAAGAATCACCGTCTTGTTTCGATGGAGTTCACTTGCGATTGTCTCTACGTTTCTCCTTTTTGCAGTCTGAAGCTGCGCACACTTCTGAATATACTGCAATGTTGATGTTATACACTAAACGCGCTGGAACCGAGTTCTTATCTTATTTCCCGACGTTAGTGGAGATTAAATGATATAACGGACGCGAACGAGTAATGTCTTTGTTGATTTACATCGCCTGCGCGTGCGACTAGAGTCGTATGACCCCTTCTTGCGGTGGTCAAATTCAATCGCCCCT